>WBMV01009133.1:61832-369052 GCA_013396655.1 Campylorhamphus procurvoides | reverse complement strand
CCCTGCCCCTTGCCTGCCCGCTGCCCCTTGCCTGCCCGCTGCCAGCCCCCAGCCCGCCCGTGTGCGCTCGCCCTTCTAACCGAGCGACACGTCTTCCAGTGCCCACCTGTGAGTCCTCGGCCGCTGCCTCCTCCTGTCCTGCCGTGACCAAGTTCCGTTGCCAGGCTCTGCGCTCGGACCCTTTGCCCTGGCTCGCTGCGCTTGCCGTGTCATCCACCTCTTTGCCGCGTGGCTCGTCAAGCAGGTGCACACACACACACACAAACACACACATACACGCACATACACACACCACACACACCCTTAACGCTGAAGGCCACCTGCAGCTTGCCCAGTGCCGCCCTGCCCAGTGAAAGCACGCCTGATGACCCACCGAAAGATTTTTCGAACGGGCAATTTCGCTGCCCCTGCGAACCTTTTGACATCAGCAGGGCTGAGCATTGTTCCCCCTCCAAAGCGCGTTAAGCTCTTGTTTGCAGCGGTGCCTGCAGCGCTGGGGCCGGCGAGGCGCTCGCATGCTGTGGCTGCTGTTTGCTGTGCTGAGCGCTGCCACCGCGCTGTTTCCATGGGCTTCCCCGTTTTGGGCAGTCTGTCCCCTCTGCGCAGCGGGCAGCAAGCTTGCTCCACCAGCGCTTTGTTTCTGGCACGTGGCACAACTAGCCCAGTGGGATCCTGTCTTTTCCTTACTGGCAGAACGCAAATAAAAATAAAAGTGATAAGGCAATCTAATAGTAACAACAATGCAATCATCTTTAAATCCCCATTTCAAAGATACTGCAACCAAAGCCACCAAATCCTAAAATGAGAGGTGAGGATGTCCCTCACCCCTCTGAGGAGCAGCATTGTCACTTTCATGGCCTCGTCTGCCCTGTCCAGGAGGGGGACCAGCAAACTCATGCAGATCAAGGCCCCAGTCTTCATTCCTGAGAGCAGCAAAAAAGTTTGCCCTTTGTACTGAGACAGGTGTTCATAGGCCGCCTTACTATCTCCCTACAAGATGCCGCTTGATCATCTTTCTGTGCCTGCAGGCTGATTCCTTACTATGCCACCAGGCTTAAAGAAAAGATTTTAAAAAGTCCTTTTCTAATATGTGCTTTATTCATTGTGTTTACTTGACTTCAATTCTTACATTTAGAGTCCCATCCAGTCCAAACCTTTCCCTGCAGATCCCAATCATTTCCTCTGGTACCAGAATTAAACACATCCTTTTCCTTTGTTCAGCAGTGGCCTTCCCACTAGCCTGTATATTATTCTGCAGACATCTTACTTTTGTGGTCAGGATGAGCATGTGGTCATATAATGGGTGAAGACAGGCCACATAACAGGTCCTCCTTCATGCATGTTGGATAGTGTGAGGCAGGAGGGACCACGGGAGGAGGCTATACCTGGAGAGCAGGTGTCATTTGCAGAGTGCCATACACATTGTGTCCAGCACCTGGGCTCCAAGTCCTCCTCTGTGCCACCGGCAGGTAACTTCCAGACTCATTGACTGACATGAGGGCTTGGCTGGGGAGAGGTGATGAAATTGCAGGTGCAATTGAAGGGCCTTTTGTGGGTATGGTTTCACCACTCCTGTTTCTGCAACTGTCCACAGCAATACCAGCCTATCCATGGCCTGCAAACTGTCTAATGAACTTAACTTTGCTAAGACTTCTCTCTCTTACCAAAAAACTTGTAAAGTCAACTGTTAGTGTCTAAGACAAGGACAAATTTTTCATAAGAATTATTTGGGGCATCTGAAAACTCATTTACAACCAGTCTGGGGGACTATGTGTCTCTCTGGAAATAAGAAGCCCTCCAGCATTTCTTTTTGAGCAGAATTAACCTTCATTAAAAAATACTCCTCTCTCAAACGAAATACTGAAACTACTTTTTCTTCACTCTTTCTGTCTCTGTAATAGTCTTTGTCTTTAAACATCTGCTCAGGCTTATGCCTGTACTCTGTAAACCATAATGCTTGCTTGTGAAGACACAGGGCTCTATGGCACAGGTGAAGTAGCATCTGCCTATTCTTATATTTAGTTTTTCTCATCTGAGCACCATGTCCAAGCCTACAGATACTGGGCATGTAACTTGTTTCTGATTCCTACAAAAAGTGTCCTACTTTGAGGAAGGAAGCCTGGGCTCAAAATATTTCCCTGGAGGATTAGTGCGAAGGCTGTTTCTTAAAGAAAATGGGTTTGAAATAAAAACTTATTACAAGGTGCAGTGCAAATGGTTTGTGCCAGCAGCTCTGGTGCCCAAATGCATTTGTATCGATGTCTTTGAGAACAGAATACACGTTAACAAGAGCAGTGTGGAAGTATATATGCATCAGTGATTACACGTATAACTGGTTATGCTTGAGTGCCACTCGGATATGAATCAGTGAGTCTGTAGAAAAAGCATTAAGTCTATACCACTGCATTTGCTGATAGCAGGTGATAAGTTTTAAAAGAGAGCTTCCAAAGTGCCTGAATTTTATTACACAGTCTGCTGTGAATCATGCTCTTCTGAAGGCTTGCAACAGGGACTTGGCAGGAGAGGAGAAATAGATCTACTGAGATGTTGCAGCTAAGCTGCACACAGATGGCAGACTAAAAGCCCAAGTATAAACAGCATCTTTTACAATGTACACATCAGGCTGGATTCTCAGCTAGTGATTAGACAAAAGTGCTTGTAAGAAAACATGCAGGCTGGAGAAACCCACCATTATGTGGCCCATGAGGCTGAAAACCAAAACCATTTCAACGGCAGGCAGAGACCAGCCAATGGGTCATTCAGCCAAGCAATCTGTTTTTGCCTTGGGCCATCTTCATTTCAAACACAACCACCATTCCCTGTCAAATGAATACTTTCGGTTTTAGGAGGAATTAATCTCTTTACCCAGTCAAGGCCCATTCTGTGGGTAAACAAGGGAAGTCTGCACATGAGTCCAAGTCCCTGGGATGCAGTCTGGTACAGGTCCCGATTCATTTGTACACAAGGCCTATTTTCTCAGGCACACAGGAATACTAATGCTCTGCATAGAGCTGGCTGTACCGTGCCTTTATGGCTGTTTGCAGCCTTGCTCTGGGTTGTGAGAAGCGGCACAGTCCCCACTGCTTTGCAATGAAAAATAGGTACTGCATGGGTGGCTAATAATTATGGGTGGCTAATAATGATGGAGAGAGCTATGGCCCCCTCAATCTCTGTTGGTGAACCCATGTCTGGCTGCAGAGGGGCTGTTCTGAAACAGTGGAATGCAAGCAAGAAAGTTCCCACCGTTTTATGTACAGGCAGCACTTCATGTCTCTCTGTGAGGTTGGGATGGGAGGTCCCAGGGTTGTTTGGCAGCAAGCTGAAGAGTGGAAGGGACCAAACTCCTTTTCTCTAGTCTCGGAGGATCTCTGAGAATAAAGGATCTGAGGTTCAGCTGGCACAGTTTGCTGCCCAGTGCTGCATGTACTGCAAGGAGGAAATTAGTCCTTGGCATTAGGGAGAATAGAGAAACAGGAAGATATGTGGATTTATAATGTTTGCATGTTTATTTCCCTTTAAAAAAACCTTTGAATTGGCCACACATTTCTGTGACTCTAAGAGAGGAAGGATTTCTCTGCTGATTGGGGCAAAACATTGAGGCGTTCAGGTGATGCAGTGGTGAGTGCTGTAATTATCAATACAAACTGCTTTGAAAAAATAGAGCAAATAATAATTTTTTCTGTTTAAACTGAACTAAAAAAACTGATCTAACAACAGAGTTCATGATTATTGTCTGTTTGATAGCACAGTACAAAACAGAAAGAATGTAAAGTACAATTTAAAATCAAAGTTTTTGTCAAGTCTAGTTTGGCAGAAGTATGTTCATGGCACTGTAAGTAGAATCCTCTTTTATTTGCCGCAAGCTGTGATTTACTAGCAGATTAATTATACAGAAAGAATAATGGTTAGAGTGAACAGCAGTAAAAGTGTAGTAGTTGCTGAAGCTTGTGGGGCAATAGGAGACTATTTTAACTTATAATAGGGGAAGATATGTTTATTGAAAAGTATGTTTTCAGAACTAAAATATTTTTACTAATTCTGTGTACGTCAGCTTTGGTAAGCTGAATTAATTTCCCTGGTGACCAGTTGCCCTCCCCTGGCTGAAATAAGAAATGCAAACAATTGAAATTTTGCAGAAAAAGTTAGACTTGTACAAGATAAGAGGAAACTGTTCTGCCAGAGGTCCCACGTAACTGTGAAGCAAATTGGTTATTTTGGTTTCTGGTTAAGGGTCCCTCACAGCTGACTATTACAGAGGTGACTGCACTCCCAGACTTGGTATTTTGCAAGAAAAGATTGATCTCCCCCCCCTCAACAGGTGCTAGAAAATCGGCACACAGGGGTATGTTTTCCTAAGCACTAACTTTGGGACTATTGAACTCTACATTTTCGTCATCTGATAAGCAATAGCAAGTATGCACGGCTCCAATACATGTTGGTCGTCTATCTGACCTTTGGGATGGGAAATTTGTTGAAACAAATCATCAAGATTTACCATCCTATACTTTACATAATTTCTCCCTCTTTAAAAAAATATCTCATAGAAACAAATCTCAAACAGTCTGTGAGCAGGTCATAGATATCTCTAGATTGAGAAGAGTCCATGACTATTGCCATGGGCTTTCTCATTTGAGACAGATAAGACAAAATGACAGATGCGTTTCAAAAATGCACCCCACTCACTAAGGAGCTCTGGCTTGTTCTGCTGAACAGTTGAGTTCATGGGCATGCCTGGGCTAACAGCATCCAAAATGGGACTTTATGAAACTTGATGGATCTAGGACGTAACCCAATTTACAATCCCCTGTGTGCTTTTTGCAGTCATCTTTGACAACCAGAAACTAATTTCAAAAAGGTAGCATTCAAGCTCCTTTTAAACATCTGTAGATATGGATAAGCACCTGAAGAACTTGACCTTACCCCTGAGGCTTATATTGTAGACACCAAAATTTTTGCTCTTATACAGAAGTATTCTGCTTCTTCAGGTGTGCACTCTCTCTTTGGAGATACAAGGTGTTTTATTTGTGGCTTTTTCAGGTGTGCTGGCTTTGGCTGGGGTAAAGTTAATTTACTTCACAGTGGTTAGTATGAGACTGTGTTTTGGATTTGTGTTGAACAGGGGGTTGAAAATATAGACATGTTTTTGTTATTTCTGAGCAGGGCTTACACAGAGCCAAGGCCTTTTCTGCTTTTTGTACTGCCACACTTGTGAGAAAGTTGGGGGTGCATGAGAGGTTGAGAGGAGACACGGCAGGGACAGCTGACCTCAGCAGACCAAAATGATATTCCATACTGTATGACATCATACTCAGTGTATAAAGTCAGAGGAAGAAGGAAGAAGGGGGAGGATGTTTGGAGTGATGGTGTTTGTCTTCCCAAGTAACTATTGCACGTGATGGGGCCCTGCTCTCCTGGAGGTGGCTGAACACCTTTGTGCTCATGGGAAGCAGTGAATTTATTCCTTGTTTTGCCTTGCTTGTGAGTGCAGCTTTTGCTTTCCCTATCAAACTGTCTTTATCTCAACCCATGAGTTTTCTACCTTTTACCTTTCCAATTCTCTCCTAGATCCTACTGGTGGGGAGTGAGTGAGTGGCTGTATGGGACTTGATTGCAGGCTGGGGTTAAACCACGACAGCAGAAGAGATCATACCTTGACTCACAACCTCTTGTTCAGAGGGCAACAAGAATATCCACCATTCTCACCAGGAACCAAGATGAGTCTTGTCTCTAAAGGCAGCCTGCAAATCATGGTGGGTTCCACTTATAACCTTTTTATCTTGTACTTACAGATTGAAGTGATATTCTGAATTTTATGTGCAGCTTTACACTTGGAGGTTACTAACAGCCAAAGCACCATGAGGTTCCTCCTCTCCCACAAGATTTGAACTATTCATCTTTAATATCTTTCCATAACAGTGTTTCTGAGGTTAGGCTGTTTGTATAAGCACTCTTCTGCGTAGTAGGAAGAAGGAGCCAGATAATAAAGTTACTTTCCTCCTAAGTTCATAACTTGAATGCAGAGTTGAATGGATCTGCCCTTTTCTTTCAAAATAGGAAGAACAGAACTGGCACTAGAGAAGAATGGGCACATCTGGACAGATCTCATGCATGATTCACTTCTGACACCCATGTTGACCTGGGCCAACTCTGTCTATGATAGAAGGCCAAATAAGTGTGTTTAAATACTCAGCTATTTCTTGACAGTTCTTTTAACTGTCTGTTACCTTGGATTGAGAGGAATGAACATTGCTGATCCCTGTTGATCTGTATTGGGGGTGTGCCAGGCCAGATGATGTTGCTTAGGCAGTATTATTTCCACACCTCACAGCTCCAGAGACCAGTGAGAAGTCATCCCTTTCAGTCCAGTTAATATAAACACTTCAGAAAACCCAAGGAAGGAGAAGAACCCAGTTCAAGGTCTGAGTAAAGTAAATGGAAGCACTCAGGAGCTGGTACTGGCAGACTGGGTATTTTCTCAGGAAATTGTGTGCAATTCTGGCACAATTTACCTGAAGAAGCAAGGCAAGTGGAACAAACAATCCTATGACACTAATACCTCTTACATAAGCTCAGTTGCACAAAAGTATTTAGAGACTTAATTCCCTTCAATTTCATCTATTAAGGCATCCAAGTTTCTCCTTGCTATGCTAAACCATTTTAAATCTCGCATTGGAAAGATTCTCTTTTCCACCTTTGCCTCCCTCTCTTTCTCACACAGATGCATGTTTCAATGACCACATGGGCAGTGAGGTGCCAAAATGCACCCCTGCATCACCTGTTTGGCAGTAAAGCTGCCGTGAACCACAGGGAGGAATTAAATCCTGAGGTCTGTGTATAACTTGCAATTAGTCATGCGTCTTTCTTCCACTTGGTGTCTCCCTTTAGTCTCAAATCTGCGGCTAGATCTCCAGTAGTGCTCTCTTGGGGGATGCATATTTGTTATTTGCATCATATAAAGACTCCAAAGTTTCAGTGGTGCACCACGATTCCGTAGTGATTAACAACACAGGGAACTCACAAAATGTGAAACTCCCTTTCCCTCCCCTCCCAGCTTCTTGTGTTTAGGAAATTTAAATATTTATTTTTGGTTACTATTTTTCTTTGTGAAACTAATATATTCATCATACAATTTGATCTAATTCTTGTTACAGAGGTCTAGGGCTGGTTTGACTCATCCTCTAACAAGTGCCAGAGAAGTTCACAGGCTTGCAAGAGAAACACAAAGTGTTTCTTCATGGACTTAATAAAATAGTGTTTTCAAAGGGATAATTTCAAAATAACATCAAATAAAAGACCAGTTTTCCCCTTTTGCACCAACAGAAGAGGGAAAGGATCCTTTTAATATTTCTTCATATTGTAGAAGGAAAAAAATCGGGGAGTGGGGAGGTAATTTAAGCTTTTTTGTGTTAGAACCCAATTTCTTCATGGTAGGTAAGATTTAACTTGATAGGGAAATCTATAAGCTTGGATTCCTTTTCCATGTATGTGTATTGCAAGCCAGTTTTTCAGTGACAAAACCTGCTGGAAATCCCTGTTTTGAAAAACTTCAGATATTTGCTGCTACATGGAAAACACTGCTGCTTACAGCATAAATGTCTTAATGTGCTTGATTCACTCCTGTTTCTGGGCCTTTTCTGTTTTGCCAGTTCCTCTGAGATTAAATCTCTGAGATTAAATCTCTGAGAGAAAGTGGTCTAAATCTAATGTGTTTGGCAGTCCCCTCAAATAAAAACTCCTTTTTCCAAAGACCTCTTGGTGTCTTGCTTAATTCTGATCTGGAGACCTAAAGACTAGACTCTCAGCTAGTATAAATGAGGGAAGTATACCACATAACAGCAGCCGAGGGTCTGGAAAATAGTATCTACCAATAACGTCTTACTTCATGTGGGTTCTACCCAAATAATTTGCTAGCCCTCCTGTGGGAGAACAAAGCACTGTATATTTCCTTTTACGAGCTGTTTTGTACATAAATGCTCTTTGCAGTCCCAGTACATCTTCACTGAAACCAGTGAGAGCAAGTTTGCAAAATCTGTGTGCAGCTTATTTTTAAATCCTTTCAAAATCACAGAGGACTGACCATCAGATTGCAGATCCCCAATGCAAAATAACTGCAAAGTGTACTAGTGTTTTCTTAAAGCAGAAGCTGGGATAACATCATCCTTTTGCTGTGCCTTTGTGGGATGAACAGGGCATTCTGGACATTCACGGCTGTGGGATATTGAGTTTGAATGAGGGTGGACGTGCCATCTAGTGGCTGCACCTCCCGATTGCTTGGACAGTCTTATCTCAAATTATTAATAGGATCCTCATTTCTGTCTGGAAAATGGAAAAATAGCCATCACAGAGTCTTATCTGAAAATCTTAAGTGGTTCATCCCTTCTATATAGCATCAAGTTGGAAGATCCCTGTATCAGGCTTCATCTGATTAGCTGTATTTTCAACAACCGGTGCTTTCAATAGCCAGTTAATCAGGTGTTTGTCCATGGTCACTTCCTCTAACCCAAGAAAAGGAGCTACTGTCACTTGCTGTGGGTGAAGCATTCCCTCTCCAGAAGCTTTTTGCCCTCTTTCATTTGCCAGACATTCCCCCATGCCTCATTTCATTCCTGCCCTTTTGAGCTGTCTCAGCAGCATCTCTCAGTCCCCAGTGCAGGAGTGCCACAGGGGTGGCAGCATTGCAGAGAAGGCTCTGGAGCAAGCTATAAACAACTCTTTAAGTCTAGTCCTCATGCCAAAAAATGACTAAGGCTGCTATGAAAGGGATGTTAGATGTGGGAAAGCAATTTTCAACCCTCAGGATCCTGCTTGCCACCAGCAGAGTTTCCCCAGTGAGAAGGCAGAGACACCCTCCACTAAGCCGGCACTGAGCAATCCCATACATCAGGCCAATATCAAATGAAACCACAGAGGAGGCTTTCCCTTATCTTTCAGGACAATTACCAAGCTATACATCACTTGAACAGTCTGGGAACTATGGGAGATTGTGGTTTCTGGTGAAACAGGAAAATCTTTTCATGGTTAGCACTGGCAAGGAAATTTGTAGCCCTCCTCCATCTGGGCTGAGCCATGGGTGATCATTCTCTGAGATGAGCTTCTTTCAATGTCAGAGGGTAAATAAATAACTAACTATGTGTGAAGGCACATTTCAAGGAAAAATCATGCTTTTTTTTCTCCTCCCCTCCTGCCCCTCATTTTGCCTTGGAGGAGTAACAGGTTTCCTCAGGTCTTCAGAGAAGTTGAAAACTGTCCAAAATGTGCTTCAGGAAAGTGATTGTTCAAAGTGAATCAGTTTCCAGTGTCTGCTCACCATCTGTGTGCCTTTAGGAGATTGTCACACTTTCGGCTGGCTTCATCCATCTCTCTAATTCCTTGGTTACAGTCAAAACAGTTTTAAAAGCATTTGGTTCCCACAGTGGGAAAGTAACTGGGACGCTGCCTGCTAACATCATTTCACCCACGAGCAGCTGATGCTTCATGGAAAACTTTGAAAAGCAAATTTCTCTTCTGAGTCAGTTCTGCTGATGTAGCTTCTACTCTGAGAATTACTCTGCTGTCTTCTGTTTCTGTATTTGTAAGGCCATTTGTATGAGAAGAGGATCCTGCTTTCCTGGAATGATGCACTGCCTTTGGTGAACTCACAAGCATCTGTGGTATTGGTTCACCCATTCTGAATGATCTGAACTGGCTGATTTTCAGGCAGAAGGAGTCTGATATGATGAGCCATGGCTTTCTGGTCTGACATGTTTTGAATTATTATTCCGCCTCTGTTACATTTTTCATAGAAATGCCCCAAGCCACTGACAGACTTGGTTTAGCAATAAAGAAATAATCATCTCCACAGCAGCTAAGCAGATGCCAACAAAGATGCTATGTGGCTGAGTCATCTTCATGTTGCAATAGTGCTGCCCAACTAGCCACCCTACGAGATTTAGCAGGCCCAGACTTTTCAACTGCGATAATTCATCTCTTGCAATCTCTCTCAATAAGCTTCAATAACTAAAAGTGTGAAAAAAGAGCCCCTTTCATTGCTGAAGACAACTGATGGTCTCACCACCTAAAGTGCTGACTGTCCCAATATGTATCTTCATTAAATTTGGCAGTCAGTGAGAAGGTTTCAAAAAAAGCAGTCCTTTCATTGTCTGAGAGCTAAACGAACGATCCCGTAGCACCCACTGATCTGTCACTAATAGATCAGATTGTTGGCCAATGGCTGGATTTCTAGTGCAGATCACAGCAGCTAAAAAGGAGTTAGATATCTGAAAAACTGGGGGGGATCAGGGCCAAGATTAAAAAGAGAGAGGAACCAGGAACCCAAAGTTCTCTTTACTATGAATGAATGATTATACCATATATTTACCTACTCACTAGAGGGATAGTCGCATCCACTCTGCCGATGAACTGCACCAGCTGCACGCTTCTTTCATGTCATGAGCAGGAACGGGTGTTTCCACAGCTTTTCTTGCCTGTTGTCATCTTGCCACCTCTTGCTGCAGCATGAAAACTGTTTTACTTTGCACTGTTGGACCATCTGTCAGTGCTAGATCCATCCCCGCAGGGCAGAGCTTTTGTTGTCTCACTTTAGGTTTAGCAAGGCTCTCTGCATCCTGTTTAAGAGTGAATTATTCAGGTTAACTGTGGGTCTCCTTATTCACCTCTTCTGTAACATCATTTTTAGACTGGCTTTTTTAGGTGTGAGATTAAAAAGCAGCTACCAAGTTGCATCCAGCTCTCAAACCCTTATATCACCTAATGATGACTGAGGCCGCTACCCATAATTTTGGACACAACTGAAAGGACAGACATGTACCCTGTGGCTGAACACACCACAGTGCTCCAGACAGTTGGGTCCTTCCTAAGCAGCAGCAGTAGGTACCTGGCTCTTTCCATCCTAAGGATGACTGAGTGACCAGGAGCAGGGAAAGGACCACTTTTTGGTGGCCTCAAGGAACAGCCTGCTTTATCCTGGCAGTGTAGAGGTTCATGAGGACATTTATAGCATGACGCCCAACAAGGGATTTATGGCTTGGCTCTGCACTGTGGCAAGCTGCTAAATACTCAGAGTATGGTATAAGTTGGTTGCAGGAGAGGCACAAAGCCAGAACTCCATGAGCAATACCCAGGAGGTCTTGCTGACTATAAAGTGTGTGGCAAAATGATGGCTGAGGAAGCTGCTACCATAAATGTGGGTATCATATGTGTTGCTCTAATAGATGCAGTATCATGTAAACATTTAAGATTTAGAGCTATTAAAATGCTGTTCTGCAAGCAGAGGGTTGTTTTCTCTGCAAAAGAAGCTGTCTCTCTTCTGCAGTATCAGAAGAAACGATACATCTCTCCATTCCTATTTCACTTTGCCCTTGTGTATTAAGACAAAACAAAAAGAGGGTGAAGATGGAAGCAGTAAAGAAGAAAAATATGTTTGAACTTCCAGCATGCAAACAGTTTGGACATTGCAGTCTCGCATTGACCTTGAAGCACACTCTGGACCCTAGCTGGAGGCGAGCCTCTTTGGTATGTTTGCCAGTGTTGGGCTGAGGAGCGAACATCAGTGTGTGGTATTAGCCAACTATATTCCTTCCTAAATTCCCACTTCTGGCCTGAGGATTAGTATGCCCCAGCAACATAAACCCGAAGCCTAGCAGGGCTTGGATGTGCTTCTTGGCTTTCCAGCACCCCATTTCCATGTGTACTGAGGGGTTCCGGTGATGGAGGTGAAGGCTCTGATTATGGTCCCACTGAGAGCTGAGTGTTACCAGAGGTCATCACTGCTGATGGCTCTTGCCTGTGTGAGAGAAACAACTTGGTTTTCATTCAAACCTTAGGCTCAACAGCACTGAACCCATCACCACTTCTGCTTGCACAGCCGCACAGCCCCTCACTGGCAGGCTTGATGCAAAGGATAGTGCTGAAATATGGTACGAAGACAGATGACGAAGTGACTTTTGTGGAGATAAAGGGAGGCTGATCCCTTTCATCACTGCTTAAGCAATTGTTTCAGATGTCTTTGCCTTGCTTTTGTTCTGATCAGGGTAGAAGTTGGAGGTACTAGAGGCTTCAGGACAACCTTTGCCAGAAGGTATAGATCCCTGGGCAGGGGTGGGCAGTTCTCACTCCAGGTTCGCTGGAGGGCAGCCACACATGGAGACATCTCCATCTGCCTTGCCCATGTTAGAAAAGCCTGGTGCGCAGGAATGTCCCTGTTCCTGTCCGTTGGCATATTTTGTGAAAAGAAGAGCTCTTCAGAAAGGTTTTTGCTTCTGGCTCAGGAAGAAAAATGCAACACAAACCAGTGACACTTACTCCCATCTGACCCCCACTGCAGTCCTTTTTCTAAGCGGAGGCCCAGCTCCGCTGTTCCCCGGCATGCAGTATGGCAGCCAGGAGTGTGGCTGCAGAACATCAAAGTTAATTAGCATCCAAAAGCAAATAAATCAATCAATACGTTCCCAGCCTCCTTAGAAAATCTTATTATTGGGAACCGACCCAGGCAGGGACTCCCAGGAAGAACTACAGAGGAAGAGATTCTCCAAAGCTGTAATTTTTAAGGTTGTACCACTTGGAGAATAATTACAACCAGCAAAACAATGTTCACATCTCACATTAATATAAAGTAATGACTGCATGGCTGTAGCCAGCTAACCACAGAACTGAGAAGAGACTGTCAACTCTTCTGCCTTGCCATAATACAAAGCATCTTGGAAATGCTAACAGCCGCTGCACGCCAGCCTCTTGTCATCCCTCCTTCTTAAAGACACAGACTAGGGGCTGCTTCGGCATCCGAACGCTGCTTGTACAGGAGTTGTCGTCAGTGATGAGTTTCCTCTCCCACTAAACTAAAAATGAAAGATAACATGCTTATAATTTTCAGTGTAGCAGATTTTTAAGATAATTTCAGACATTTATAAAGGCTTTGTTTCAGAAAAATACTGCTTCTGCTTTTGGAAATGTGTCAAATTTCAAATTACCATTTTGTCTTCCTTCCTTTCTACATTATATTTGCTATCCTTTTTACACTACTTCCAAGTGTGTCTCCAGCATGTGTTTATGGTGAAGTGCAATGAAATAGTGGAGACAAGAAGAACATATAAACAAATGAAATGATAAATCAAATAGCATTTTTGTAACACCAGCACAATTATTATTATAACTGGAAAAAATCTAATATAAGGTATTTTTCTATGGGAATTTTCACCAAAATCAGTGTAATCTCATCACTTTCATTCAAAGTTATTGGAAAGTCAAATATCTAGCCAAAAATATTCTGAGATGAGCCTCAGCAGAAGAGGCTTCATGAAAGTTATCATGATTGGACATTAACTTGAGAGACATTTGGGTTTAGTGCAACCAGATCGTAAGGTCCCTGAGATATGTACTGTGTTTTTAATTCTGTATCAGAGGTTATGCTTGAGCATTAGAGAGACTAAGAGGCAAATAATAAATGCTAGTATCTCTCTGTATATAGCAAATATAGTGAGGTTTTCTCTGGCAGAATCTCACAGGGCAGGCATATTGGAGCCCTGGGGAGGGCTGTGCTGCCCTGGCCCCTGGTCCTGTGCTGACTGCCAACACTTGACATGTGGGGCTGAAACCAGTGACCAAGGCTTGACCCACAGCAGATCTTGATGCTGAGTTTTAAAAGGAATTCAAAAAACACTTTAAGCATTACACTTTTTCCTTGGTAGTCCTGATCTCTGGCAAAAGAATGGGACACATATGATTCCAACCTGGTCCTCAACATTGTATCAATATTTATGACTCTTTAGTCAGATACTTGCAAGACAAAAAGAAAAATAAAAAGAAAGTCATGAAGGGTTAAATATTAAAAAAATGAGTGTGAAAATCTGAAATTATCTCCTTTTAGACTGAGATAAAAAGTGAATAAAATATGGCTAGAGTATTCTGGAGATCATGATCCAGAGAGGACACCTTTGTTGCTCTTAACGTATATTGAAGGGATTGTTACCAGATCATCTGCCATCAGAAGGGGACTTCTGTGAGTCAGTTTGAGCACCAACATGGACATGGTTTAGAGGCAGTCTCTGCTTTTGATAGTGGAGGAGTTTCAGGTTACAATCTTTATATGTCAGATTAATTAGCTGTTTTAGCCAAAGTGTTCAGGAGGTCACACTATTTTATCAGCAAATTCTTCTGCTGTGACTTGTTTTGACTCTCTCAAGAGATCTTTCAGGGGTGCTGTGGTCCACTTTTGCTTCAGCATCCAGGTTCTCATGCAGGATTTTGTAAGATTTCCATTTGTTGTCCCTCATCTTTTGTGTTTTTAAGGCTGTCAGGAGCACTAGTAATACAGTTGCCTAGTGGCTCATGATGCTTAGACTAGCTAAATAACTAAAGAAAATTAAAATCAAAGGGACATTGAGGGCAGAGATCATACCAAATTCATGAAGTCAGCAATGCTGGCAAGGATTCATGAAAGAGTAGAGTCCCTCCACTGTGGTTTTAATGGACTGGTGTAAATCTAGTGGCAGTGTTATTTCAACAGAATGGGTACAAAGTTTTGCAAATGATGTTCTGCAAAACATCCAGATCAACAATGATGGGTACAGCAGAAAATTAATTCATCCCCAGTCAAGAGTGTGGCATGGGAGCCAGATATGCAGGAGGGAAGAGGAGCCTCTGCTGATAGTACTTGAAAACCTGAAAGTGTCCCTCTTTCTTCCCCAGGAGATTAAACACTGAGTGACTACCTGGTTTACCTCTGGGAAAGGAGCATCTAGGAGCTTCTTGTGTGCTTCTTGCCACCTACAGACCGAAGCCTTGACCTGATGGGAGGCCAGCCAACATCTTAAACAGCATAGACAGGAGTGTCCCACTTGGCAACCACTGAAGATATTTTTTGGCTCACCGACAGAGCTTAAAATTAGAGGCATTTGTCCCATAGTGGGGGGAGAGATTGCAGGGCAAGGGAACTTCTTTGCATCACTTCAGTTCCTTTGGACCCTCCAAACAGCTCAAACTTGCCTCATGTCCTAATACAAAGCTGTCACCAGTTGGCACAGGGAATGTTGCTCTGCTGGAACCTTATGAGAGACCAAGGGGAGGGACCTGAAGGGGAAAAAATGGCCCAAGAAATTGTATTCTCACTCTGTGCCACTGGGAGGCCAACCCCAGAGGTCTGTCAGCAGTTGACATATATAAGATAATCTCTGTGCTTCTGCAATCTGGTTCAGGGTTGAAAAGCAAAATACTGAAGGTGTGTCATCATCTCCTGGCTGGAGTCTCACCTTCTTCACTAGGGAGAATTGCAGTGAAGCAAGGACTCTGGCAATAGGCAATAGACAGTGAATATCATTTATCTTCCAAGTGTCTCAGAAAGACTGGCAACTGCACCAATACCATCTTGCTCCAACTGAGAACTAAGGAATTTTGCCTCAAGACCCATCAGAAACCCGCTTGAGCTTTCCAAGCCCACTGTTCCCTTGGGGTGGAGGAGGCAAGGAGAGAGGCTTGTGTTGATTAATATTAGAAGAAACTCCCCTGAAAGGATGATAGATCATGGCTTGGTGACTCCAGAATCTTTTCTTGTTTCTTTCTTTGATGGAAGGAGGGGGAGCTGGAAACAAAAAGCCTAGGAAGGGGGGAATAGAAGGAGGGGTGTGTTTTGAAATCTGCTTCCTTTTGGCCACGCTTGAACTTCCAAGAGCCTGGTTTTGACTGACATCCCTAGGAAATGGGAGAGAAAACTCCATGCTGAGCCAGCTCTCTGCCCAGCAGAGGAAGGAGGAGGCATCTGGCTCCAAGGAGCTGAAATAGATGCCTTTAATGTGTCCGTCAGCTAGCATCATAGAGGTGCACTTGGGTTTTTCATCTGGAGCATTCTGTTCTTGCAGGCTTCCAGGGCCTCTTCACCCCTCTTCAGGGTTCATTTAGCTGGGCACTGTCACCTGCATGGCTGCAGGTGAAACAGTAGAGGAAGCCTAGATACAGACCCACTGTGTGTGTTCACAGCTAGAAAGAAGGAAATGGAGTCACCTTTGCAAAACCTGGCTTTGCCCTTCTTCACAATCCTCTCTTCTGGTGCAGGAGGGCTGGCAGAGGACTGGGACTGCCCCTCAAAACATTTCTGAGACATCCAATTTAAGAGCCTGGAAAAGAAGTGTGTTAATAAAGGTATCATCCATGCCATGCAGCTACCCCCCTGGCCTGCCACTCCAGGTCTCTGGCCCTTATGTGGGGCACATGTCAGAACAGAGCATCACAGGAAAAATGTGGAAACAGCCCTGAGAAGGGAGATCTGCTGCTCGTGTTGCGTGGAGCTGGGATGGGAAGGTGGAAAGAGAGCCAGGGAAAGACTGGGGGAAAAGGCAGTCAGCATTATCTAGAGCTTGAAAACTTCTGGAGACTACAGAGGCACTTGAAGGATGGTTGTGCCAGGATGGATGTTCAGAACAAAACATGGAAGCATTGTAATTCTGTCTGTCTCCAGAGAACCTAGGGTGATGTCTCTGGAGTGGGTCCACAGCACCAAAAACACCTTTTTGCCTTCTAATGCCTCTTATATCCATCACCCTGGATGCATTATCAACTTTGAGTTTGCTCCTATAGCCAAGCCATGTGTTTATTGCTGTTCTCTGTGTTAGATCTCTTGAGCTGGATACAAGCTAGGGACTTGAGCTGCCTCCCAACAACTAGGAGCTTCTAAAAGTCTCTTGTCTGTGGCCTGCAGTTTTCCCTGTCCAAGCACACAGATTTCTCAGTAGGGAGCTTTCAGGTTTCCCTCAGCAGAACTCAAAGCCTGCTCCCTTTTACTGCATCTTGAAACATTTAGTTGTTTGCATTGGCTTTTGCTAACTAGCCATTTTTTTTCTGAAAGGAGGAGGAGGGGAGCTCCCATGTTTCTCTTACCGCTGAGTTCTCATTCTATTAATTGATATTCATCAATAGGATGTAGGAGGTTGGGCAATGGGTCTGCCTACCCTTGTTTGATGATGTACCCATTTCTGATGATAGGTACTTTCCTAATGCTCCCCCTAAGCAGTAGGGTCTAGCAAGCCACTATCAGATAACATGGTCAAACCCTCTTAATGAAAAGTGAGGGAAAACCAAGAAGACCAGATCTTGGATCTGCTAGGTAACAAGGCCAGTGTAAATGATACTGCAATGCAGTTTAGGACCGTATTCACCTTTCTCAAGTCACAGTGATGTTTTCTGGAATTCTCCTGCCAATGTAGTTTTGCTGAGCTTGTATTTTATTATGGAAGTCACATAGCACGTTGTCATGGTCATGAGTCACATCAGGGTGGCTTAAGGAAGCCTGTGGACTCTGTCTGTCACTTGCAATGCAGACTTTCTTTAGGTTAAGGAATAACTGGTGCCAAATAAAAGGACTGAAGGTGGCTAATGGCACAAGATGTTGATCCTAGCAGTCTCTGTGCAGATGGCCTACTACGTCCGTAATGTATTGGACCAA
Source organism: Campylorhamphus procurvoides (assembly GCA_013396655.1). Classification (NCBI taxonomy): domain Eukaryota; kingdom Metazoa; phylum Chordata; class Aves; order Passeriformes; family Dendrocolaptidae; genus Campylorhamphus; species Campylorhamphus procurvoides. The sequence goes on along the minus strand of WBMV01009133.1, from coordinate 351,624 downwards.
ATACTCGATTATACGTTACATTTACAATGTCAGATGGCATTTATGCAGCTGTTTTGGACTGGAGCAGGTGTCGCTGGACTGACAGTTTCTCTGTAAGATCCTTTTTTTTAACTTGGGCTTGTCTTCTAACATTGTGTCTTCTCCAATGCCACTTAGGCTAGGCAGTGCCAGCAAGGAAGATTTGCTCTTGCTGAGGAGATAAATGAAGTGTGTGTTCAGCTGGCCACCAGCCATGAGCCATAGAGAGCAGAACTGACTCTCCCATGCTCCCCCCACATTGGGGTGCATGGGCTGGCTGCAGAGCTTGCCCCTCTCTAGGCAAGAGTCATCATCAAGAGCCAACCATGCTACATCCAACATCCTGTCTCCAGTTCTGCATGCTGCCTGTGATGAATAGTGAGCCTGGGGAAACCCACGAGGGTTTAACTCCCTATGTTTTAGCTGTCCCAGCACACTGAAATCCTGCCCTCAGTGTTGAGAGACAGTAAGCTTGCACGCGTCCAGACAAGGACTATACAATGATAGATAATACCAATAAAGCCCTGAGCTGTAGCAGGGAGGGGAAGGTGATTTATCCCCAGTCAGACGGCTGGGCTGAACAGAGTGGAGAGCGGAAATCCTACAGGAGCTGCGGGGCACACATCAAAACTGCATGTCACTGTGTCCACGACACCCGGGGCGCCAGTTCAAAGCCATCACGTGCTGCGGCTGGAGACTTAAGGTGATGCCAAGCTAATGAGCAAATGAAACGATAAATAACCCCAGTGATCATTACGCATTCCCCCTCCTTGGAGCTTGCCTGCTCTGGCCCTGGTGAGCCAGTGCTGCTCACACCCAATTACTCATGCTGAAACCCCTCAAACGGAGCCCAGAGCAGGCTCAGCAAACCATTCATCTTTGCAGAGTGGAGCCCTTTCAAGTTTCTCTGCAGAAGCCGCTCTGTTTATTGTTAAGATGAGCACACAGTTTACATGAACTGTTCTTATTTATCTTTGACTTTTACCTTTTAGGTAATTTCTTTGCACGTCCGGCACTTTCCAAGTCTTGACCAAACTTTTATTTATGTCCTAGGATTTGCTGTCTGAAACTTTCCAGCTCCCAATGATGGAAAGGCAAGCTCCTGACCAGGGTCTTTTCTCCAGCAGAACTGAAGTCCCTGAGGCAAATCACTCCTTGGGACAGACTGGATTTAGGAAGTTGCTGAAGGGAGGGGATGAGTGGGTTATATGTCAGGAGGGGGTGCTCAGATAAGTGCTAGCAGCTGAGTTTTGCGTGACTTTGGGCTCAGGCTAAACATGCAGCCACGCTGGGAGAGAGGATGGATAAGTACATGGTTTAGGCATGATGAAGGCACATTGGGAATTGCATGGCTGTGATGTTTGCTATGCAGGCTGCCAAGATGCCTGCGGGGAGAACAGACATGGGTATTGTCCCCAGCAGGCTTCACTCGTTGACCACTGCTACATGTAGTTATAACCTTTCCCAAATTTCAGATCTTCCTCAATAGTCATCACAGCCACTACTACCCTGCCTGCAGTGCTTGACTATGCCTCGCTACATCCATCTGCTCTCTGTCACCAGCCTCACTCCAAGTCCTGAGCAAGGCACAAACTCTTGCCTTTGAGATCAGCACTGTAACAGTGACAAGGTGAGGGAGTCTTCCTGTGCCTTGGTGGTGATGCATCCAAACCATGAAGAGCTAGATTTGACTTCTTGTCAGAGCTAGGAAATAGAAATATCTTTTATAATATCATTGTTTATGGTCAAAGTGTATAACTGGGGCAAGGTGTCACCAGACATGTCCCGGTTTACTGGATCTGCCTGGTGTGTATTCACACAGGAGGTGAAGATGCTAATGCACAGGTTAAGGAAGGGGCACTGAGAGAACATAACCTCTCCAGCAAATTAATCACTAAGAAAGACAGGACAGGGTGTGAATTGCATTGTGGTTGTCTCACAGATTCAGAGACCTTGAGGCAAACAGTCAGAGTCAACCTGGCACAGTTGCCAGTACCACCAGTTCTCCAGAGGGCTTGGAGGTAGTGGGGGCTGGAGGGATGGCACTGGCTTGGCTGTGGGCTCTGCAGGACCTCCAGGTCTCTACATGGCTCCTGTCTCCCTTGTCTATAGCTGTGGGAGGCTGAGGGCAAACCAGCCTCATCCCAGCCTCCCATAGCTTCCAGAGAGGAAGCCACAACTCTGTTGCTTGCTGCCATGTCACATAGGGGAGGAGGCAGTCCAGGAGGAGTCAGGGTCCTTCACAACAAGTTCAGTCTTTCTGTTTCAAAGGAACATTGGCCAAAGCAAAAATTTACACATTTAAATTTCTTTCCAGGGGTTAATAACTTACGCAATGATTAAAATGGAAAGAATTTTTTAAATTTCATATTCCTTTTCACTGTTGCCTTCTCTGGCCTGGCCAGGAAAATATCTCCAAAATTTTTTCTTCTTCCTAGTCATGATCTCTGAATTGTCTTTCTAGCTCTGTCACCAATGTTATCATTTATGTTAGCCAGTGCCTGTTTTTATCTTGGCTCTTTGACTCATGAAGTAGTTGAAGAGCTTCTGCATCTCACATGTCAAATCATTATATGCCAGTAGAGTACTGTGAGCAGTTTCTGTGAGTGGTACTAAAGAAATGTCTTCAAAGCACCAAGAATATTTTCTCACCTGCAAGGGTCAGCTTGCAGATGTTTCAGTCCAGAGCTTACCCATTACAAACTGCTCAGAAATGTACAGGCCAAAATTTGGGTCTGTATTACACCCACCTGGCCCAAGGGAAGCCCATGGAGGCCACTCAGGTTATTCACAAAGCAGATGGAGAGGGAGCAGAAGTTGGGTCCACTGACAGTACATGGAAAAGTCCACATTTCTGTTGTCTGGTGCTGTAAGAGTGGCCTCCCTACCCAAGAAATTGCATCAAACACTTGAAGGAAAGGAGAGCAGTAATAGGAGAGCTTGTATCCTTTGAGAGGTTTTACTGAGCTGGAGAGTTATCAGACACAACCAGTTTGTGTTCGTGGCTTTCTTCCTTTCCCCTAGGGACCAGAAAGGGTTAAAAAACCCCTGTGATATAGGTCTGTGTTTGCGTTGAATCTACACCCATCATATATATATCGACTCTTGAGGATGGGGGTGGTTTACACATGTCACTGGCCATAACTCAGACTTTTATTATAATCGTGACCATATGGTTAATGGGACCTAATAAACCACTGTTGACCTGGACACTGTGTGCACAAATCTCTTGCTCACTTTCCTTTCTTCCTTGCTTGTCAGAGTGCACTATGCCAAGCAGCTGCAATTTAGTGACTATAAAATGCCAGTTTTAGTGGTCCAGCGTCTGATTAGTTTAGAAAGAATAAAACACCAAGAAAGCCACATTGCACCATAGCCCCATGGAGACAAGGACTGCCCTGGTGGCAGGGCAGATGTTCTGTGCATTGGACAGACATGAGCAGTGTCTGTGTGAAAGCTGGAGCAGGAGACATGGTGGGGACATCAGGCAGGCTTCTCCCGGAACACCAGAGGCCCTGGGTGAGCTCCAATGATTGCTGTGCAATTAATTCCATGCTTCTCCTGGTGCAAACAGAGGAATGTTTAGCCAAGCATTTCAAAGAACTCTTGCATTCTGGTTTTGGCAGACACAAAGGCTACCACTTAATGGAAATTAGAACTGGGGGGAAAAAAGCTATTAAATCCTATCTCAACTTTTCCCTTGGAATCCAGGGCAGGACTGATCCAGGCCATGTCTTCTTCAAGTCCTTATCTAATCTAGTTTTAAAATTACCTTAACAATGGGAAGATGACCCCAGCCTTGGAAAGACATTTATTTTGATCAGTGCCATGCTACCATCTCTCCCACTTTTAATAATGCTGCATTGTCACCTGTCTGTCCCTGACCCGCCTGCTCAACCATCTCTGTTCCCAAGGGGGTAATGCAAACCCTCAACAGGCACGGCTGGACATCTGCTCACCAGTATCAGTTACTCAAGCTGTGCTGCTCCTTGGGCTTTGCACATAGCCCTTTACAAGTCCTCATCATCCAAAAATTTCCTTGCTGCTGCTGACTGATTTTACAGGTCAGGGCCCAGCACAAGAAGCTGCTTAGCTTTCCTAGAGGATTCAACATATGTGCCTTGGAGGAATGGGTAGTCTTGAAGCTATAGGTATTGAGGCTTGTGGCTGACACATCAGGCTGAGCCAGGATAAAGGTTTTGTTTCTTTCTTTTGATCTTGAGCTGAAACTTAATGTTTTTATTATTTGATTGGTGTTTTTATGATTACATGCACCTGCCAGTAATGATATCCAGGCATACTTATAGGTGGGGTGTTATTGAAATTAAACTCTCTTTCTTCCCTAAAATGACAGTGTAAACACCAATATCAGCTCCTTGTGTCTTGTTTAGAAATGAGAGCTCCTGGTGCTGTCTGACTCTTTTTGAGCCATACACAACAGGCACTGTTTTTTCTTCTGGCCATTTTTTTTTCTCCTCTCCTCTCCTCTCACAAAACATCCTGAAAACAGAATCAGTGTTACTCCGCTGAGATAATTTCAGCCATGCCAGAATCTGCCAGTCACACAGGGAACAGTCCTTCTGAGTAACAAATAACAGACAGATGACATGCCAAACGTCTCTGCCTGCAGAAGGGGAAGCGAGCGGGCTCCTTGCACCCCACAGGAGGACCATGCCCAGAGGAGCAGGAGGCATGTGGTCTTCACTCCAAAAATGCTGGCAATGTTTACAAAGTCAGACACGTCAACACAGTTACAGTCAGCAAAGTGAGTGTAAAACTGGCCTTGTTACTTCCCAGATCTGAGGGATACGAGGCAAACACGCACAGATGGTCGGCCACTTTCCATAATGAAACACGTCTTTATTGTCCCGAGGAAGCTGCGTTTCACAACCTAAGCATTGAGGTTTGCTTCTTTTTTATATATTTTATTTTCTCTGCAAACTGTGGGCAGTTTTGCCCCTTTCCTTAAATCAAAAATTGTGGACGATAAAGACGTGTTTCATTACTGAGAGCTGGCCAAGCATCTGTGCGCAATGGACTTCATTTTCTTCTCTAGGTTGCTGGCACAAACATTCCCAGACGAAGCCAGAAAGGAAACTGAAGTGAATGCAGAGATCTGAAGAAACCTGGGGAGAGCTCAGATTTTGTGGCTACTTCTCTCTGGTACATGCCCAACTGCCATATCCCAAATTTTAAATGATGTGGTGATGTTTAGGCACAGAGTGGTTTTGTCAGCCTGGAAATACTTGTGTGCCTGTGCTGTCATGGTTCCCAGAAGCAGTACAACCTCACAAGTAGTAGATATTGTCCTTTGAGGGATACCTAAATTGGTGCAAGGCTACCTTGAGCAAGTTATCTATAGAACATATTATGCTAGCAATCCCTGGGCTTTTTCTGTTGTTTCTGTACTCACTAGTGGGATTAAGGCTTTAACTCTGTTTATACGTCTGGACTCATGGCTCTGAAAAGGCTTGTGAGTACTAGTTTGGGAACATCTTCCCATAAGGTGGTCCTGAGCTCCTCCTTACTGGCAAGAGGGGGATGTGGTGTCATGTTCAGTCCCCGTAATTGCCATTCATGAGGCTCTAGGATCCTTCTAAGATCCTGCCTGTCCAGCAGAAAAGATGCTGTCCTGTCCTGATTTACGCTTCTGACAGAATACTTAACAAATACAATACTTTAAAGCATTACTGTATCCACCTTGGGACAAATCCATTCAGAGAAACAGGACAAAGCATATGGTTGTGATGACAGCTCTGGGACCAGGATGTTTTTGTCCCCAGTGCAATGGGGTTATGCCTGCAAGCATATATTTTGTGAGAAGTAGTTTGCTTTAATGATGTTTAAACAGCCAGTTCTCTTTCTCAGGAAAGACAGAAAGACTAAGAAATAAAAAATAGAGGAAGAATGAAAAGAGGGTCCCAAGAAAAGACGAGTCATTTTTACCACAAGTAAAAGTATGGTGGTTTTGACCAGGCACCTGAATAATTAGAAACATGTTTTTAAAAGCTTCCCTATCTGCATAAATTGTTCCCTGCCTGTGGTGGGTTCCCAAAGACAATAAAGTCTCGGAGGGAAGCAGCTGAGTGGGATTCTTGAGAACTGTGATTTTTGCTGTAGGCTCGCTGTGGGAGCCAGGACTGATCCAGGATGTGTGCTTTCCCTTTATACTGTGGCATGGATATGGGCTCAGGCTGCTTGCTTGGTGAGGCTGTATTGATTCATGTGTGTGGGTACAGTTTTACACTGGCGTTAGACCCCAGGCCTTAGCCTGCTTTAATTTCTCCTTACTTATAACCCAAGTCTTGGTCCAGGTTTTCTGGGTCCTGGTTTCAAAATCTGCTTTGTTCTAATGTTAGGAGCCACCAGCATGCCAGTGCCAATTCAGGTCCAACTCTTACTGCATGAGGCAATGGTGATAACACACATTCCCACACTGTCACAGCAGCATGAGATTTCATGTAGTACCTCTGCATGAGATCCCTGTCTCTCAGGGTGCTGAAAATACAATTTTTAATAGAAAATTCAGGCATACTAGTCTTTAACCTACACAATTAAAATGAAAGATCATTGAGTCGCTAGAAGAAAGTAGGTAATAAGCACTTTCACTGGGCTATTGGAAACCTTCCCTAAATATAGCAAATGCTTACCAAATACAAGCATATGCATGTTTCAGATCTATATATCTTCTCCACTATTTAAATCTCACCTTTGGCTTCTTAAATTGCAAGGACAATCAAGTAATTCAGTTTGCAAATCCCTTGACTGTGCTTGCCTAAAGCACCCAGCTTCTAGGGGGCCTGTCCACCACATAGTTTTTGGATTCTTCTCTTTAGGACATGTTTGAGAAAGAAATAAACGTCAGCGAATTCACTTTCCTGATAACAGTTTTGTTAAAAATCTAAGTGATTTCTGGTGACAAATTTGAACAGCAGCTGGTGTCTTGGCTGAGCAAAATGGAGAGCTGAAACTTCACTGAAGTGCCCTGGTTGCCTTTTGGAGAAGCCTGTCTCTATCCCTTGAACACAGAAGGACTGAAGAGTCTGAACTGCTGCCTTGGCTTGGCCAGGCTAGGTGCTTGTTGGTTGATGTTGGCATTGAGGAATGAATTAGCGAGAAGCTATAATGCAGATGAGCATTGATGTAAGTAAGAGGACCGGCCTATGATCTCAGCAAAGTGGTTGTTTCACTTGTGAAGTAAAACAAGAAAAAACCCACAGTCCCAGTTTATTTCTGTGCTGTCCTCCTCTGTCCCACCTCTTGCTACATTATAAGATATCTGTATGGCAGAACATGGAGTGTGTAAGCAGCATATCTGCTACAGCTCTGGTGCAGCTTTCTACACCTATGATTCCCTCCCAGGTATTAGGATTCAGGATGGGCAATCACCTGGACAGGTGGGTGACCAGAGTCCTCCATGGTCTTGTATAGCAGGTGCATAAGGCTCCGTTGTTGATTCTTCTCTGTTTCTGAGTATGGTAAAAGACCACAGTTGTATGTGTACACAATACACAAATTGCTGTGTAGCCACTATGGGGTACAAAATTGCACATCTTGTGACGTGCCACTTGTTAAACTGCAACTTGGAGGCAGAGCTAATTTGCAGCTAGAGCCAGGAAAATCACTTGGCTCTCACAGCAGAGAAGACTTTATGCACTTTTTCTAGTTAAAAACAAGTGCAGCAGTAGATAAAGCAAAGAACACAAACAGTTCCCAAAGGCATTCAGTGTTTTCACCCCACCATCAATGAACAAAAAGCCAGCTCAGGCAAGAGCAGCATGCCTTTTTTTACATTGCAGACCTTGGCTAGATGTAATTGCATTAAGTCTTCTTTCATTAGATTCCCTGTGTTTGTAAGATCAAAGCCCCTTAGGATGTAACAGGAGTATCTACAATTGCCTGTGGATTCTCATTTTAATAAAGAATTGCTTTTAAAGTAACCCACAAAGGGGAGAGGAGAGGAGGGGAGGGGGGAAAAAAAACAACCAAAATCCAGGTCCTGATGGGATATCATATTTATTCTCTCTCAATTATTTTTAGCTCTGCAAAACAAGTCTTAGAAACACCTCTCCCATATCAAGTTTGTCTCATTAGGACTATATTTTCCAGCTGTTCAAGTAGAGGTGGCATGGAACAAACAAGGGTTTTGGATGAACTTTGAGGTGGATCAGGTGGAGTCAGAGGTCAATATGCTAGAGAGAAGGGATGCCATCCAGAAGGACTTTGACAGGCTTGAGAGGTGGGCCTGTGTAAACCTCATGGAGTTCAACTAGACCAAGTGCAAGGTCCTGCACCTGGGCCAGGGCAATCCCAACCACAAGTACAGGCTGGGGCTAGAATGGTTTGAGGCTAGACCTAGAGAGAAAGTCTGGGGGTATTTATGTACAGAAAGCTCAATATGACTCAGCAATGCACACTTGCAGCCCAGAAAGCCAACCACATCCTGGGTTATATAAAAAGATTCATGTCCAGCAGATCAAGGAAGGTGATTCTGCCCCTCTACTCTGCTTTTGTGATAACTCATCTGGAGTACTCTGTCTTGGACTTGGCCTCCAACTCAAGAAAGGTGTGGGACTGTTGAAACAAGTCTGAAGGAGGGCTCCTAAATTTTTCTCTGGGCTGGAACAGAGAGGAGTGGGAGTGTTCGGCCTAAAGATAAGGCTTCAAGGACACCTTACGGCAGCCTTACAGTACCTATCACACTGGAAGGTCGTGTAGTGATAGGACAAGGGGGAATGTCTTTAAGATCTAGATTTAGATTAGATATTAGGAAGAAATTCCCTACTGTGAGGGTGATGAGACACTGGAACAGGTTACCCAGAGAGGCTGTGAAATCCCAGTCCCTGGAGCTGTTCAAGGGCAAGTTGGATGGGGTTTTGAGCAACTTGATCAAGTGAAAGGTGTCCTTACTCATGGCAGGAGGGATGAAACTAAATGATTTTTAAGGTGTCTTCCAACTCAAGGCATTCTGTGGTAAGTGATATGCAACTCTGAGAGGGAGACTTAGCAAGGACTGTGCTTGCAACTTCAATGACATCTAAATGCTCCCTCCAAACCTCCAGGGTTTGCTGTCAGACAGTCATTTAGTGGTTCAACACTATTTTCTCAAATAGTTCAAAACCATACACTCCTTTATGCTCCCAGCTCTAGCTTCTGTCACTCAGCCCTTCCTGAAATGCTGATGGAGACATCCCTTGCACACTATTAGCACCCCTCCCTGCTGCCCAAACATAGCACTGCAGCACAGTGAGTGTAAGAAGAACAGCTCTGCTCACGTTGACCAACAGCTTCCCATTTTTCAGAGCTTTCTGGGGGAACTAGAGGAGTTCAAGGAACATGGCATCATCTGTATCCACAGCTTGACATTCACCTTCTTGTCACAATGAGGAGTTCGGAGTGTCACAGAGAGAGTTTGAGGTAGAAAAAGTTGTTGATAAATGGTTTCTGTCTGAAGTCCTAAGCAGGCAGAGTGCTCCTGAGTGAAAACCGTAAAGCAAACCCTTCTTCCACTGCTGAACTGACAATGAAACACGCTGAGGGTCAGGCCTTTTGTGGGTGATTCATGGCTCTGGGGTCACATGGGTTAAAGATTCTCATCTGAAGGGGATTAGGTGTTTCCAAGGAAGCACAGTCCTTCAGTGCCTCCAGCATTTCCTTGAAGCTTTTGGAGTCTCAGACCGGCTTAAGACCTCCCTCATTACTCTGTCTCATCACATGAAAAGTCCATCACTGCTTTGGCAGAAGGTATGGAGAGTGTGTGCTGTGACGGACATGAAAAGGAAATTCTTTGAGAGGTGCTAGTTCCTTCCACCCAATCCAAATACATCTGAGTGCAGGGGAAGCCAGGCCATCCCCTGGGAGTCTCCTTGGTGCCCAGAAAACACGTTCATCTATCTGACAACCTCTCAATAGAGCAAGCTCTCCACCTGGTACTCTCTGTGTGCCCCATACTTTGCTGTACAACTGCACCTTCCACCCTGCTCACTGCAAACCAGCACAAACATCTGTTTGGGTGGGGAGAACTGACTGTAAGGCACATACCAGGTACAGATATGTCTTCCCCTTCTCTGGGGAAGACAAACATCTCCTGTGGATAATTTACACAGGATTGGCTGCTTCACTAGTGAGAACAGGCTCTCATGAGACTGCCTGCATACAGGGCTAGAGTGGGCTCTTTTGGCCCTTGTTTGCCTCTCCCTCTTCTCCTCTCTCTTTTTCAACTTCAAACACTTCTCTCTTAGCAAGGTGTTCTCTGATGCCTTGCTTTAAGGTCACAGTGTAAAATTAGAATGTAGTGGGCCACTACAAGATGATGAGATTGTTAAAGCTATGTGTGCACTTGCACGTGTGTGTATGTGTGTGTTTAGTGCAGGGCTTTACAAAACTATCAAGCGCTCTTTAAAGTATCATAAAATTTAATGCTCAATAGGGAAGCCTAAACAAATGAAGCTGCACTATAAAATGTTTAGTGTTTCTATCGCTTTCACTTTGAACATGAAGACTTATTGCAACTCACAAGAAGGATTTCTCTCGGTCCTTTTCTCTTTCTTATCCTTTCTCCCTTCACCTTTTTTCTTCCTTAATCCCTATTCCCAGAGAATTTACCATGGATTTTGTACAGGAATATCTCCAACTTCCTTTTGATTCCAGAAAGTGTGGCTGTCTGCCACCGAAGGCAGCTACATATTCTCTGATTGTTCCTCAGCAAGTGTATAGCTGAGACTGAAAAAAGGAGCACTACTCTTTCATTTACTCCAAAAGCCACTATATTTAATTATCTTACTGTGTAAAGTGACTGCCAGAAGTGCCTTGTGCAAATCTTATCCTTGGCGTGCTGTGATTTTGTCTGTTTTTGTTGTGACTTCAAACACAAATCTCAAAGCATAATCAACAGAGAGCCAAAGGGTGTACTAAGGTCTCCTAAGGCACAGGTGATGGAGATGTTTGTAACTGCCCAGTGAAGAGACCCAAGTGGCATGTTCTTGTTATTGTCAATGTACCCAACCATTGTATGACTCCCACCTTACTTGCACATCTCTCAAAAACCTCTTTCGAAAGTAAGGCAGAACATGAGCAGATGGGGTGCCATTCTTTTTGCTGTGAGAGAACATCTCAGCTAACCCTCATGGAACAATGTAGTCAGCTACTGGTGAATAAAATTGGACAGTTAAGTAAATTGCTACTTTCAGAGGCAACAGGGATTAGATATAACCTTCTCTACCCTGACTGAACAGTACCAGACTATCCTCAGCCTCATGGTCCTCACCTGTACTCAAGTGGTGGCAATATTTACCTTCTTCTGGTATAAAACTTTCAGCTCACTGATTATGATTTGTGAGTTTTGGCTTCTCAGGCCTGAGATGCAGGCTCAGATTGACAAGGAAGAGCAGGACATGCTTCTAGCTGGCATAGCTGTGTTTCCACCAACAGGCAATGAGCGCTTAATAACAAGCAGTAAAGACTGTAAGGTGCTGTCTCTACCTCTTCTGGACTATTGCACAATATTATGCAAATTTTAATTCTGTCAATACTATGATCCCTTTGGAGAGAAGATGTAATCAGTTGCCTTTGTTCAAATAACTTTTCCAAGTGAAAATCTTCAGATTATTCAGGAAACTGAATAGCTCATCCTTTTCTAGACCTGAGAAAACCCACAGCTGGCCTTTTCTATTAATTCAGCTATGTACTTTACTCTCATCAAGGGAACATCACAAGGTCACAGCCTTTCCTCCTGACTGGAACCCAGGAAAGGAGGGATTAAATCTCAGGCGTATTCTAACACTCATGAATTTGGACACAAGTGGAAAGAACTTGTCTGTTTTCTAGTTTACCATCCATCTGCCCTGGGGCCCGAACTTAACTGCAGTTTTCAGCATGAGAAGAGGCATGAAGTTCCAATGTGCACATCTGGAATTAAGAGCTGAAAATTGGGCACGGTGCTGATAACGCTTTATTGACAGGAGATGAAAGTCTTGATTCCAATAACTTTCTGAGCTCCAGTTCCCACTGCTTTACGAGGTGTTACACACTTTGGTACCTTTGAGAGAGAGTTTGCTTCCCCTCCTTCTCTCCCACATCTTTATTGCTTCTGTTCCACAGACTCGAGTCATTAAAGTCTGAAATGTTTCAGCCCAGGAGGGTACGGAAACCTCTTTTTCCTGTGCCACAGCGAGGAAATGTCAGCAACCAGGTTATCTGATATGGATGGTCATGATGAGCCCTGAGGCCAAAGTGCTCCCAGGCTCCCAGCATCAGTCAGGGACAGAACTTGGCACCAATGGCTCAGGTCAAGCACCATCTGCAAAGAGGGCAGGCACCCACAATCTGATCCATACTCAGTTCATATTCCTTCCTCTGCCTATTGCATTGCACCAGCACAGGAACTCCCATGCTACCCAAAAAAGGCTCACAGCGTGTGTGTGGGAGAGGGGCTAGGGGGTGGGGTTGGGGTGATATCAAAACAAAGGCGGAGGAGGGAAACATAAATCAAATGCTGCAGGAGACATGGTGTGACTGCCATTCCCCGCTGCCGTGTGTTCCTGCAGTAGCAGCACAGTGCCTCAGGCAGGACTCTAGTCATTGGGATATTACCGAGCATCAAAAAGCCAAGGGATCTCAAAAGGCTTCATGTCCGGGGTGCCAGTCACTTCCATCACACCTATTTTATAAAGCCCAAGTTGTCTACCTCCACTTGACTTTGGAAAACCAAGTCAATATCTGTGCTCTTGTTTCTGTTCGAGCTGACACAAGTTACCATTCTCCTCCATGCTCCAGCCATGCATTGAGTGGCTTCCTCATGCCTTTCTTAGGCTACCTGGTCATTTACCACTCACTCCTACTGCCGGAAACAAGATCTAATAAGAGTCAGCTGCTTTTAGGGACCCCAGACCCTAAATCAGTTCTGCATTAGCAGCAAAGGATCCATGAAGGGAAAGTCAAAGGCTGCAGACCATTATAATTACAACTGTCAAAATATAACATTGCTCAGTTTGGGAAATATTTTATAAAGAGATTTGTGTGTGTGTGCAGAAAATGTGTTCTTACATACAGAAAGGCTTCTTTGTTTATAAGTATTCCTTTCTTCCTAATACTCATTCATTTTCTAACAAATATTAGTTGTCCTTAAAAATCTTGCCTGTGCATTTCTGGACAATTTCAAATTTTCTTCAGAAAGGAAAATGTCAGAACAAATGAAGTCTGGGGTTGTCAGCCAAAAAAAAAGGTATTTTGTCTCAAAGAAAATAAAAATACAATAGGAACTTTAGTGAGCTATCAAAAGTTACTCTTCACTTTTTGGAGACAATGTCTTCAGTTACTTGTCATCACATATTGCTACAAGGGCATCATGGGATCTGTAGTCTTATCCCAGCATCTGATTTGTAGGGTTGAGTGTGGGCACAAAGAACTCTCACTGCACTCCCATTAGGTATGGCTCTGACATATACATAAGCCAGAAAAAGATAAATATTTTCAATGTTAGCAATAATCCAGATAAAAATTTTATATTTTTAATGTTTAAAACACCCCCTGCTTTCAGATCAGCTGTAAGTACTGCTCTGTGACAGCACTGATAAGTCTCCAGTTGTAGTTGCAGGCAGCCTGTTCCTCCTGCAGGAAGCTACTTCAGTATTTATTACAACACTGGGGTTATCGCCAGTGTTAACTAATAGCTGTCCCTACAGGTGGGCAAACTGTGATCCAGAAACCTTATTCATTTGCTGCCTTTTGTTCATCTTCTTTTTCTGAGTCTGAATTGAGCCAAACTGCCCAGGAAGAAATCGTGACTGAAGCCACAAGGCTCCTCTGGTCTTCCCTTTTTCTGCTGAGCATCTTGATACCCACCCATAGACCTTCACAGACCAGCATTTCTGAAGCCCACAGGAAAGGAGGCAATTTCAAGTGGCAAAATATTACCAATTTCCTGGCTGGGATCAGAAATGAGCACCCTTCAGCAGGTCTCTGGAATACTGCTTATTTGCCTTGTCTGACCTGAATATTCTTTTTATCTTTGATGAGCTCTTCTTCCTGTAGGAGAACGGAAGCACTAAGCCTTCAGGAAGGAAACCATTTTCTCCACCTCCTGTTGATACCCCAAGGCCCCTCAATAGCTGCTGGATGCTCCTACTCCCCATGAGTTCAAGTCCAACTCTGCAAGACTGTCACAAAACCGGATTCTTAAAGAAGGTTTCCCCTTCTTAGAAGGCACAAGGTTCTTTCCCATTAACACAGTCACAATGCATTTGGGAAATAGATGCCAGCTCTTTACTTCTCCTAACGCTTTCTGAAAGAACTGAGCAGCTTTAGTTTTATACCAGGTATCGAAGAACAGCTCAAAATCTGGAAAGGTCTTGAGTGCTCTCTTGAAAAGATCCCCAGAGAGCCTGAGAATAGAATCCTTTCCCTGCCTTCACAGATTTTATTTTATGCTTTATAGGAAGCCTTTTGCTCTTTGCTGGACCTGAATTGTCTCTGGTCTGTCAGCCACATGGTGCAGATGTCTGCATCCCCTTCCCTGCCAGCATTCTCCCATCATTATTCCCAAAAACCTGATCTCCTTGTCTGAGCCTCCATGTGTTAAGGAACCCTTTGGGACATCATGATTATTTCCTTCTGCCTCTTGTGTATCCCCTGACGGCTTCTCTGGTGAAAGCCAAACTTTATCCACAGCCTTAGAATTGCTTCATCTTGAGGAGAGAAGTACTATTACATGAAATTGCAGTCCTTTCACCAGAGATTTAGTCACCAGGCTCAACACACCCCATCCCCCACCAAAAAAAACCCAACAAACAAACCAACAGCAGCAAAAAAACAACCAACCAAAAATAAACAAATAAACAAAAAACAAACCCGAATCAAACAAAAAACCAAAACAAAAACACACACCCCCCCCCGCAAACCAAAAACCAAACCACCAAAAACAAAACCCACAAAAAACAGAGAAAGGTGGTAACTTTTGAACTTCTTCACATCATAGAAAGTTCAACTTTCTATTTTCTGTTAAAAATTACTTTAAATTTTTAATAAGAAACCCAACAATGAGGGAAAACACCAAAATCAGAGTGTGAGAAGGCCAGTAATGCATGTGTATGTACTAAAGTGGATCCCCTGGCTACCCACCATATAAGACATATAGAAACCCAGCTATGAAACATTGTGTCCTCTGTTGCCTGAAAAGAGAAGCCTGAGGGAAAACAGGACAAGGACCTACACAATAATGGTTAGCCTGGATGAGTCACCAAATCTTCTCTTCCTAGAATGGAAGAGACCGGCTAGTGACAGGCTCAAAACATCAAGAGATATTTCTTCATCCAGCCTAAAGTCAAGTCATGTAATTCCTTGTTACAGGATGTTTGGATACAAATAATGTATTTACTATAGTGTAAATAGAGGGGAAAATGCCATCTAGAGTTGTTAAAAACAAGGATATTAAATTGCTGGAGGTCTGGAAATATGTGCTTAAAACCTACCTTGTTTGCCCTTTCCTAGGCACCCATTATGCAGGTATCAGAGGGTGCCAGAATAACGGAACCTTTGGTCAGCTTCTGTGTCAAAGGACCACACGGTCCTTTGTATGTTTAAATGATGTTGCATTTCAGCCTATATTGCTTCTTTAGAGGGCCTTACTTCCATCCAAAGCTTATTGTTTTTTCCTTCCTTTGCCAGTCCTGGCTGTCCACTGACTAATGAGGGAGCAACAGATACCTGTGTGTCTGCCCCGATGGCCAACAAAAGTTTTTAACCCTTTGTCACTGGGATCCTGAGGGGAAAGTGAGGTGCACAAAGCTGGACATGCTGCACCTCTGCCATGGCTGTCTGTGTTCTCCTGCTCCCCTTTGACAGATGGGAAACACCCTGAAGCAAAATTGAGAGGAGCCCTGTTTATTTTGGGACTGAAGATTACTGTCAAACATGAAGAGAGACAATTATTTCCATTGTGGAAAATGTGGTATTAGTGAACGAGCAGTTCCCTCCGCCTCATCTTTGTGTTTTGTTTTTCACTAAGGAAGGTTTCCTTTCTTTTTGCAGCACAGTCTTGAATTAAGTGGGCAGAGAAGAATTTAAATACAAATATTTGTAAACTAAGTGGTTTTCCCGAACAAAGTAGATCCAGATGACAGACAGTCTGTCAGCTGCAGCATCTTGGTGCCTGTCGTACTACTGCCCCTTTGTTTGGCTGCTGGGCACCAGCAGAGGCATCCCAAGGGGCACAGCAGGGCCAGCAGGCAGCACCCACTGCTGGGGGATGGCAGCAGCAGAGCCCAATCAAGGTGTGCCCCAGTGGCAACACAGAGGAAGCAGGGCATTTTTGGCCACAAGTACCAAGCTGCCAGGCCTGAAGACAACAAGGACTGTGGTAAAGCTGACAATAGTTAGAGAGTCCAAAAGCAGAAGATGCTACAAAGGTGAGAAGACCTCACTGGTGGCTGATGGGTTTGTCAGGAGCCAAAGAGATCCTGGCAGACTAGCAGCAGTGCAGAAATGTGAGGAGCAGTGTGGATGAGAAGCTTCAGAGGCAGCATCAGCTCTAGATAGCTGTGGTAGTTTGTCAGGTTATGCATAATCCTTTTCTGCCAGAAAAAAAAAAAGGTTCAACATTTGGTAAAAGCTTCATTAGGATAAGTTTTTCATGTCTCAGATGGTCAAAACTGAGGTGGGTGTGCTCTCTGAAGGATGACCAGCAGCTAAGGCCTTTACTGGGGCCATAGATGATCCAAACCCAAATCCCTTGCTTAGAGTAGGTCTAAAAGCAGTTCCTACCTGCCTCCAAACCTTGTTAAATGGATAGTTACATTCGCATTGTTTTTCATTAGAAAACTTCAAAACTAATCCATCCTGAAGAGAATACAGAAGAAAAATGTTGGAAGAATAGGATATAAAATGCACTTTTGCCCACCAGTAAGAATTATTATCCCAGGATTGTACTAACAAAATTCCTGCCTCATGTCATTCACCTTCTACAGCTCACCTGTGCAGTAGTGGTCTCTGACTGGCAGAGGTTTGCAGGGCAGCACTGTACTTCTGGCTGCTGCTGAGCTGCACATACCAAATGCCAGCAGAGTGCCAGGTTCAGCTCTGCTAGATATTATTTTTAATTATTAATAACGTTCTGAGGCTTTTGTTACTTTCCATTGTTCATGTTGGGGGGGAACTGTACTGCCAAGGTCTCTTCACTTGTTCTGGCTTTTTCTGCAAAGGCCTGAAATGTCTTTTTTCTATTTGTTCTCAGAAATAAAGCATCTCTCCAAATGGCACATATCAGCTTTTCACCCTCCTATGTGTGGTTTAACCACAAATGTCTGACTCCTGCAGCTTTTCTCCTGTTAACTTGGTCTTTCTGCAGTGTCTGCTCACACTCTGCCATCTCTCTGTACAGCCATGACCGGACTAATGGGAAGGAAGGAAGGAAGAAAACCTACTGGTACAGAATACCTGTGTGGAGCAGCCCTCCAGGTCATCAGAATGGCCATCCCCATTCACAGGGAAGCTGATTCTGGGCCATCTTCCCCAAACCCCATGAAATATATCCCACATTAAATCGCCCATCAGATTACTGAAGGGGGCACTGATGTATTTGATTAGTAAGGAAGCTCTGAAGGAACCCATCTGTCTTAGCGTTTGGACGCATATTTATCTCTTTCATGAGTTTCTTTTGTCCAAAAGAATCATTTACTCTGATGTGAAATAATGCAAGATCTGGTCTCCTTGGGGATTTCAGCAGGAAGCTATCCTCCCTAAGACTCATTTTAATCTCCTATTGTCATAAATCAGGAATAACCGCAAGAAAGTCAGTAAAATTAAGCTTGTGAAAACTGATGTACAAGGCTTGGGGCCTCTGATCTCCACTGGCAATGGAAATGAACTCACTCCTGGAATTTCTTCTCTCTCTGTATGCAAATGCTGATGGTATTTTAAGGCTCTTGGATATGGCTCTGAATCTTGTGTGCTTGAATACTGTGTCCAGGCTTTGTAAAGTGGCTCCTCACATGATTTTACTGACCAGGTATTAGGACATACGGTGAAAAGTTCAACTTCTGGGACAGGCTCAGGCTTGATCAATAGAAATAAGAAATTCCGGTAGTGCAGAAGAGTTTTTGAACCTACTGTCATCCCAACCAAGCTTCTGCCACACAGTTCCTGATTGCATCTATTAAAATTATGGGTATAGATCAGATTTACAAAGAAAATCTAAATGATATTCCTGTGATATCAGAGCAGCCTGTTTCTAAAACTTGCACGACCATAGGAACTCCAGGAAGCAATGATTTTTTATTTTTTTTTCTGCATACCTACCAGAAAAAGTCAGGAAAAATGTTTGTACAATTTCTTCTCTTTCAAATGGCTAAAATCTGAGCTTAATTCTTTTTGTGATTCCAATAAATGGAACAGATTCTGATTGAAAGCTCTATTTAATTAGAACAGCCAAGATAAGAAAACATTTTAAGATTTTGCTATGCTGAAAATATGACTTTAAGAACAGATAGATTTTCAACAATCGGATTTGCAAGATGTCATTTTTTAGTTGTTTCCCATCAATATTTTATTTGTCTCAGACAGTACGAATGGTCTGCTCACTTTTGGAGTTTGGGGAGATGCTGAGATTTCAGAGCATGCAGGAAATACCAATTAATGCCATTCCTTCTTGACGTTCTCATGCTTTCACATTAAGGTTTGGCACGAGACCAGGTTTAAGAGTGAAACACTGCCTGTCTGTCAAAGTTTTATGGTTCTTCCAGTGATATCTGGGCACCTTATTGTTTTTGTTAAAGCTTTTGTGTAAAGTGTTTTGTTAAAGTGTTTGTGTAAAGATACACAGAGAAGTGACCTCTCTGCTTTCATAACTTGTATAAATAAAGGGGCAAACTTGGATGATGGAAAGCTAAAATTTCATTTTGTGAGAAATTTTCGCTTTTAAAACTGATATGTTGTTCTGAGTGAAAGTGAAAAGACAGTCTTCATGAACTTCCTCGGCTATAAAATGATGAAACATTTCAATTCATAGCTGTCAATGCATTGATTGCTGCTGGTGGGGAACTGCTGCTTTTATAGCTTCAGAGCATGAAGTAGAATGTTAACTGTGACATCTGCTATATCCAAGAATATTTCATATACTTTGCAAATGACAATGAAACTAGCCCAAACATTATATATCATTTTCAAAGTAAAGCAAAGGATGGGGAACCATAGGGGCAGGAATCCCTGTGCTGGGTCTCAGCATGGCCACTCTGCCCTGGGCTGGTGGCAGGTGGGACAAGGATCCCTCATCTGCATCCTGGTTCTTGCTTTAAATGACAACCAGTCATGGTGAAGTCTTGCTCTCCACAGGAGATCTTGCTGCTTACCAAACAGTAGTTAACAAAAACTGCCCAGCCTTGCTCCAGCCCATGACACTGGACACTAGCTCTCTGCAGCCCTTCTAGAAATCAATTCCTTTTGCAGATTTTGATGCTCTGGACAAGAGGGGCAGTCTCAACTGCATTTCCTGATGGAGTCTCAAGATGCTGCAATGTTTAATTAATACCAAAGTACTATCTGAATAAGGGCAAATCCTATCAACTGACATAATTATATCTGTTCTGAAAAACTCCTAGATTAAGAAAGTGAAAATATCTGCTGACATAAACATCTGACAAGAACATCTACTGATACCCATCTTAGAGTTTTATAAACTACCTGGTTTGAAACTTCCCTCTACGTTCACTTAAAATGTCCAAGCAAACGCAAAGTAGGGCAGCTGTGTTTCCCAGCACATGCTACATGCTTCCCTCTCTGTCTCACTCAGGGGTGTGAAGTGCAAGTCACCCACGGCCCCAGCAAGCCTACACTTTGTGGCTCTTCTCTGAGAGACAGGCTCTGCAGCTCTCCATCAGGCACTGGTGCGGACTCCATCTCTTTTGAGATGGCTGTCATCAATTTGTTCCTCTCTAATTTCTTCTCCCTACCCCCTCCCCAGTCATTGCACAGACATCAAGAGGCTACAATAGGCATGTTTGAATAAGACAAATGAACAAAGACATTCCCTCTGCATTTCCCACTGGATAAATTACAGATGGGACTGAACAAACCCCCCTCAATCCCGTGTGTCACTATGTATCTGCCACTATTTCTTTCCAAGAGGAAGGATGAATATAGCTTTAAATGATTAGCTGCCTTATGTACTACCATGTCTCAAAGCAACAGGGGACGTGGGGGGGATAACATGGGCAAATAACTACACAGCAAGGAAGTACATGAGGGCTGAGCATTCAGGACTCCCTAACTACTGTGGTTTCTTTATAAAGAGCATTAAAGATGGTTTTAATGTGGTGTATATGATGCAGCAGATGCAGGATGCCTCTGGCAAAACTGTGGCCCAAAGCCGACTGAAGACAGTTTGATGATTTGCAGGGAGCTACAGATCCCAGAAGGGGAATTGTACATACCTGTCAGCTGGTAATCAAAGCTCAAACTGGCCTTGGAAAATCTTAATTAGTACTGACATCAACATAATTTTGTGAGCTTGGGAACAGTTGGAATTTTGTCCTTTTGCCCCATTCTCCCCCACTCCAATTTCAGTCCTGCTGAATTTGGGGGCCAGCTCATTCTCATGTGTGCTCATGCCTCTGACACAACACTCCATCAGCTGTGTCTCCAGACTTAACAGGAGCAAATAGAAGTGCTGGTTCCTGTCTATATTTACTGCCAGAGATGACCACAACAACTTCAATGTTGCAATGACATTGATAAATGCAGGGGAAGAGCATGCTCAAGGCATAACAAAATACATTCTAGGAAGCCCTAAGAAGCACATGGAAGGAAAGTAAAGCAAAAGGCTAGAGCCTGTTGTCTCCCAGAAATACAGTGATGCACCAACCTCAGATGGTTTATATCAATTAGGAATAGATTTAGACTGAGCCTTCAAATCCAAACTATGACATGGAGCTCCTGTCCCTTTCCTTCCTGCAGTAAGAGCTGCAAAATTTCCTTTCCTTTATAAGGACTTCAGAATTTAAATCTCTTTTACATCTTATGATGACTGTGATGCTGCCTTCATAAATATATTTACTCATTTGATTTAATGTCCCACTAGAACTCCCATCTACAGGTTTTCTTGTTTTCTTTTCCTCTCTGCTGCCTGTGCCAATTTCTCTATATGATCTGGCTACATAATCCTTCCCAAGCTCCCATAACAGATTCACTAGAGACAAATTTTGCATGGAAGGCCAGAGACAGAACAGGCACAGCAGGGGGAAAACAAGAGCTTCAATGCATGTTGCTCACAGGGAATTACAAACACTAGAAGTATCTATCTGGGACTGAGATGAGCCCATGTCTTGCACACTCTGTCCCAGAACTGGATCCAAAGCTGGATTTCCCTACAGATCTGCAGCTATGTCACTGTGACGTTCAGCACTTTGGAGTAAACTGCAATGTCCATCTTTTGGCCTGACTTCAAAGTTTCCCTGAGTTCCAGAAGATGTGACAGTTTCTACCTGCAGTTTTCTGTACACAGCATGTCCCCTATACCCCCAGACTCTTCCAAGAAAGACCAGAGGTAGTAGACACTTAGCTCTGAAGCCTCCAGCAGTGCCAGAGAGAAGGGAAAGGAAAAACTTTTTGCTTGCTTTGTTAGAACTAGAGACTAACGAGCACTACACCTGCAGATAGTTTGGCAGCAGAGAGAGGGCCTGGCAATACAGAATCACAGGATCACAGAATATGCCGAGTTGGAAGGGACCCACAAGGATCATTGAGTCCAACTCCTGGCCCTACCCAGGACCATCTCCAAGAGTCACGCCGTGCATCTGAGAGTGTTATCTAAACACTTCTTGAACTCTGCCAGGCTTGGTGCTGTGACCATTTCCTGGGAAGCCTGTTCCAGTGTCCAACCATCCTCTGGGTGAAGAACCTTTTTCTAATATTCAACCTAAATCTCCCCTGATACAACTTCAGCCCATTCCCTCAGGTCCTGTCACTGCTCACCACAAAGAAGATATCTGTGCCTGCACCTCCTCTTCCCCTCACAAAGAAGTTGTAACTGCAATGAGGTCTCCCCTCAGTCTCCTCCAGGCTGAACAGACCAAGTGGGCTCAGCCACTCCTCATTTGGCTTCCCCATATGCAGACCACCACACGTTTCAAGTTGATGCAGTGTGGCACAGTGCCTGTTCTGAAGATGGCTGGATGTGTCTGAGCTGTGTTAGCACTGGTGAGTTTTTCAAGTGCTCTTAGTAGAAGCCTGGTGTGGCTCTGGAACTGGACTTGATGTGACTGGTTGACCTGGACTGGATTTCTCGACACAGTCAATGGGGTGCTCATGGGATTGCGAGTGAAGAAGGGAATTGTACTCTACAATAGGAGCTTTTCCAAACCCCCTATTATGTGAAGAAGGGAATTCTAACCTATTTTTAGACATGTACCAAAAAATCCCAATAAAATTAAAAAAAAAAAATTGGAAAACTGTGCATGTCTTGAAAGAAGATGCATCCAGAATGTATTTGTGTTTAGGAGAGGTAAATAAGTGGGATAAACTCTGTGGTCATCTGGCCAGGAGTGACCAAAATTTCACAAGCCCCATATGAAAATGTCCATTTTTCTGGAAACCACAACAGCCCTGGTAGTGCCAAGGGGGCAGAAGTCCAGGAGCAGCTTCCAGACAGGAGATGACATTGTCCCCAGGGCTCCCATTGTTCCACGAATATGGCAGCTGGTCTGGTCTGGGAGCAACAGGGGATCCAGGACAATGCAGTGGGGTTGGTCCCAGCCTTCCATGCTGATTTGCATCCTTCTACTTCTGCAGTTCGGACTCCCCAGCAGCCTTCCTGTCAGCACAGCAACACTGTCTGTCACAGGACATAGCCACACATGTTAATGGCTCCAAGCCCATGGTGGGTTACACACACAGTAGCCTGGGAAACTTTATCAGAGAGGTCTTTCTGTTTGTAAGGAAGCATATCCAACCAGTCTGGAAATTAGAACCATCAGATGTTATCCCTGAAACTGCCAAGGGTCTGTATAGTCTTAGAGCAACTTACTTCTCTCTCTTTGAACCTAAAACTAATGGCAAAGCATTTTTTACCTAACACTCCTAAATTCACTAATGGCCACAACTGGGTTCTGGATTGATGATACCAGTGGTTCATGACACATTTACTGGTGCTCCATGGAGGGTACTCTGGTCCTTGGCCAGATCTCTTCCCTCTTTCTACATACCAATTTGCACAAAAAGGCAGCTATAAAGACAGTAAATATTTTCCTCATGTTGGCTTGCCAGGTGAATGATTTCAGGATGGCTGGTGGAAAGTGGGGTAGAAGGAAGATAGTGCATGCACTGAAGGAGCACAGTTAGGAATGCGAAAAAGCATGAGGTGATATATTGAGATCTGATGCAAATGAAGGAACTGCTTGTAAACTCCTAAATTAGACCAATCATACTAAATTTATGGGAATGCAAAAAAATAGTCGCATCCGTTGCTGTCCCTTGCCAACTGTAAACTTGCCAGTGCAATTTTTAGACTAGAGGGAGGAAGTTACAATATATACTCACTTTTTTCTCTTCCCTTTCACTTATGTCAAGTTTCAAGAAAAAGTACCTTTTGGTAGTAAAGGTTCATTTTCTTGCATTTATGGAATGCATGCAAATCAGCTCAACAAATACTCTCAGACTTGATAAAAAAAGAACTTCATCACAGGCCGTTCTTCATCTAAAACACACTTAGATATGTGTGGCCCTGTTGCCTATGCTTGTCCAGCCTTTGATGGACCATGAAGGGACCAGTGGTGAGCAGGGCAAGTCATTTCCCACATCCTGTCCACGGGGATAACCCAGATGTTTCCTGGCATGAGGAAGGCAGTATTGCACCTCATAATGCCATGCTTTGGTCTGCCTGGGCAAGCACATGCACATCAGACTCTGTGTGCTCTGCAAATCAGAGCATTATCTCATGCTCCTTTGGAAGTAGTAAAGGGAACATTAAATCAGCACCATTCTTCATGGCTATTCCATTATTGTTCTATTTGTCTCCCTTTAAACCCAGCTTCTTACTTTGCCTCTGTTCAAGATGCTGCAGTAAGGCTACAGGGTGAAAGATCTCCCACTAGGGCCCTATTCATCAGGCGGCAGCCACCATGGCAGGGAATGGCTCATGAAAGATGCCACAGAATGGCTCATGAAAGATGCCAGGGCATGACCCAGCCAAGTGCTGGACATGAACCATCAACCATGGATTCCCTTGCCTGGTTTTAGACTCTAGCCATGTTGATATTTAGGCTGGCGCTGGCTGGCTGTTCTCCTTAAGGTGTCCCTAATTGGAGAGAAACAGATATTTCCAGGACATAATGCACCTCATACTGAGACAGAACTCCTAAATCAGTGAAACAGATTGTGCTTCTTTGCCCCTGCTGATTAAATGAAGAGTCTGAAATGTCTCCAGTGTAGGGGCCTAAAGACAGAGCCGAAAAGTTCAAGTTCTACTGACAAATGCATTCAGAATAAAATATATAGCCTCAGATTATGAAGTGCTTCTCAGAGTGGATGTTAGGTTGGAGAAAAATTATCACAATAGCAGTTTTCACCCCCCTAGCCGGACCTCTATTATACTAGTGATGCATTGAGCCATCAGGCTCAACCCAGGGTTTTCTGCGTGCAGGAGGGTAGGACTTTCCTTTGTCTCAGATAAAACTACCTTCAAACAAAATCTTTGTGATGCAAGAAGAGGTGCTGTGCCTTCAGTAGCTGACATTGAGACTGGACAAACACCTCCTGAGCTATTTGAAATGCCTCTCCACAGATGCCATTCCTACTATGCAGTGTCTTAAGGGTTGCTACAAGATCCAAGATGATCCAGCTCAAAGAACTCCAGTCTATTTTCCTAGAACTCCAGCAAGTTTAACTCAGCGCAAGAAATTGTGCTCCGGTCCTTGCAAAGAGGTATTTATACTGCACAAGAGCACAGTAAGTTACCCATGGCAAAAGTTTATACTGTGACCTTCTATAAGGTTGTATTCTGTAAGCAGAAATTGGGAACCCTACCATCTCTCCAAACAAGGCTTCTAGGCCACACTGCCCTGATGCACTTCTCTCAACATTCTCCCTGCCTGGCACCCTAGCAAGTAACAGGGCTGCCAAGGGCTGTGGGTACTGGGGTCTCTGGTGGCTGAAAATGGTCCCTGCAGTCTACAAATATGATCAGTTTGGAAAAGGACCAGGGGCATTACTAAAACTGGTGAAGAAGGAAGACAGTGTGTCTCAATGCTTCCAGCATGTAAGATTTGCCCCCTCTTCTACCATATTGCAGTTGGTCCTACAAACCCACAGGTTTTATTGTCCAGGAGCAATCCTGACTTGCAGCTGAGTGTGAAGTGATTTGGGGGGAAGTAGGGACCTAACTTGTCCCTTCCACTTCCAGATAGTTATCGGCCAGAATTGGAAGTCAGACAAAGAGAGCAGAAGTCCTAATGTTCATCCAAAGCTGAGTCTGGAGGAGGGCAGGTACATCTTTAACATTCAGCAGCAGCCATCATGAATTGATCTAGATGATTCCACACTCTAACACACCCACCTGCACAGATATATTCTTTAGGAGGCTGTCTTGACACTTCTGAGGACGTCAAAAACCAATTCAACCTCAAAAAGTGATTTGTTCAACTGTCTACAACCATTTTGGGCACGGATACTTCTGAGGAACTCATCTACTTAAACTTCTCATTACACATGCAGAAGTCTCTAACTCCTTATCAGCTATATTTCACATGCATTGGCAGCTATTGCAAGATCCCCCAGGGCAAGAGACAGACAGGATGAAAAATCCAGTCCCAAAAAAGTATAAATCCTGAAAGCATTGCCATGAGTTGATTTCTTGCTTTCTTCTATTCTGCAGCCTCTACAGTCCAATAATTTTTGTTCCCTGTGTATTGAGTATTATTATATTATTATTTATTATATTTAATTAATATATATTAATTAAAAAGGGGCATTAAAGGTTGGTTCCTAGGCTAATAAAGTAATCATGGATATTTTATTTCCTATGAGGTTGCAAACTTCTTTCTGTTTCCCTGATTACTCCACTGTCCCAAAAGGAATAGAAGACTGTAGAAATCTCATTCTGACACCAGGAAACTAGTGTGAATTTTGTTCCCTGCTTTATTCCAATTTTCATTGTCCAAGTCCTGATCAGAGCCAGAATAAAGCCATAGTTATAGACAGGACCTCAGATGTGTTCAAGAGCCCCATCCAGCTGAAAGCATGAGCACAGTGCAGAGCACAAGGAGGCTTTCTCCACAGTCATGACCCTTAAGCACTACTGTGCTGACCCTGGTAACGCTAAAACCAAAGTTGTCTGTTTTTCTAGGGTTTTCATCAGAAAATAATTACATGTGTGACAAAGTCTCCTTTTCAAATACTTTTGGTGTGGGATGCATGTAGGATGACCTTTTTAACTTTGGATGTAGCACTGGCTCCTCTGTGAGCCATGCTGCTGAGCTGCACCCAAGCAATCTCCAGTCTCACACCGGCATTCGAGCAACTTTGGTTTCCCCAATTGGTGAGCACAGCTCTCTACTGCTGGTGCTTCTGCTTTGTGATTTGTGGTGCTCACATAATCAGAATTCACTTTCTGTCAGTGTATGAGTGGATTTATGTAAGGTCTGAGGACAACTGGTCACCCACCCTGCCCTCCTCTCCACAGGCACCACCCAAATGTGCTGAGGTACATGACATATGACACAGCCTCTTTTCCCCACGGTCGGCACCTCCCCAGCTCACTACAGAGCTGGGACCAGCCCTGGTTTTTCTCTAAATGCTACTGATCTGCCAACATTCCTGCTAGCAAATGGGTTTGCTGAAATACTTGTGAAAAGCCAGCATGAGAGGACACAGCCAAAGCTGCATAGAAATTGCTTGTGTTTGCAGGAAGCCCTTGAGCTTCCTTAGCTGGGTTCCATGCTCGCCCTTGGGGCTCTTGCGCACCTGAAAGGGCAACAATCAGCAGGAGTGGGCTGAGAGCAGAGCCCCATACAGAAGGATGCCTGATGGGATGCATGGCACTGGAATGACACATAGCACTGGAGGGATTCATAGACCAAAGCAATGGGCATGTCGGGGCTAGGGGAAGGCTGGGCCGAACGGTGGCATGGGAAGCCAGGATCCCCCACACTGGCAGAGTGTAGCAGAGCCTCCATGCCCTCTGTCAGGACTGGGTTTGCACCAAAAATTCTTGTAGTTTCACCATAGTTGCTCAGCGCCACAGAGAAAGGTGATGCACCCACATGAAATGGCTGCTCCCAGTTTTAAGGAGTTTTTCATCAATCATCAGCATTTCCCTTTGGTTTTATTGCAATCATTATCCCAAATACCACTAATATAAATAATGATAAAACCCTGTTCCTTGGTCTTCAGCTTCCCACTCTGGGGCACTCACTTTGATAACTGCCAGCCACTGCAGTGGTAAAGTACTAACAGAATCGCAACATCCACAAAGTACTGTGACTGTAAATGTATGCTTTGAAAGGTCAAAAGCCCATCTCTCTACATAGTCCTGTGGATCATCGAGTCCAACTCCTGGCCATGTGCAGGACCATCCCCAAGAGTCACACCATGTGCCCCCGAGTGTCATGGAGGCACTGGAGGCACTGGCCTCTCTGCTCCCACACAGCAGCTCAGCTGTGCTTTTCCAGGGAGACAATTTCCCCTGGGAACCCACTAGCGTAGATGAGCCTTCAGGAGCCAGTGCAGCTATTTCTTAATCTCATCTGTTCAGCTCCTGTTCCTGCCCTGTGGGTCCTTTTGGGGTGCTTATCCCAAAAGGCAGGGAATGCTGTTCAACCTCTTCCTAAACTGGGGCCTGCAACAAGGGGAAGAGATAGCTTGACCATGATCACCCAGGAAATGTGTAGCAGAGCAGAAACTGAGCAGCAATGGGATCTGTGAGAGCCATCCTGCCTCTGAAATGTGGGGCACACTACAGAGAATGAATGCCGTGTTTTTGTTCAAAAAAGAACAGCAAATTAACCCAGGGTTCAGCTGTAAACAAACTGAGCAATGTCTGCAGTTCAATGAGTGTGACTCCCTTTCATTTCTCTGCTCTCCTGTGTTATTTCCTCATTTGTTTTCTTCTTTTTTGTGTTTTAGTACCTCAGGAATAGTGGGATTCAGCCTGGTTAGGAAACAGCATTACCAGAATATGAGTAATTTTTTCTGAGAAGAGAAGGTCATGAGTTATTTCCAGTCCAAGCAGGAGCTGGAAGTATCTGGCATCTTCAAGTGCCCAGAGAGCTTGTTCTCATGAAAACTGTGTCTCACACTGCATGCTCAGGAGGGCCATTGTTCAGGGATTTGGGGAAACCCCTGATGGCCAAACGCAATGGGAACTACCATGTGGTAGCACTGAGGTTGCCCTGTCTGGAGTCACCGTGGAGAAGGTCTCCACTAACCACAGCTCCTGAGCTAGCACAGCTCTTGGACACTGCCATGACTTTGCAGAGGCTCTCGGGTGCATTCTCCTTCTGGGAGCCTCCCCCACTTCTCCCACTCCTCCATTCAGGCACTGCTCTTGGGATTATTTTTTTCCCCCTCTGACAAAGCACATACAGATGGTGTGTTGTCTGCCACAATCAAGGGGCTCAGGTGAGTAATGGAGAATGGCAGAACTTGGCATGTACTTGTTTGCCTTAGTGCAATTTTCCCATAATTGCACTTCCTAGCTTTTCAGCATCTGCGAAAGATCAGCCTGTGACACAGCAAAATTGGCCTTGCATTTTTCTGGAGTTTGCACCAGGTTAGGAATCAGGCATCCTTCATTTGGCTTAAATCATTTTGGAAGGGTGGGGAGAGAACCACCCCATTTTTGTGCATAGTCAGTACTGGCTGGACTTTAAAGCCCAGGAGGAAAAGCATGGCCTGTCAAACATATTTAGCTCAACCCTCTGGTGTTGTTTTTTGCTTTTGTTTTTAAAAAGGTGTTGATGAAACTGGCACAAGTACTTATAGCTTTCCCAGGTCCTGAGATAAATTCACTGAAGACTGAACAAGGGTCATCCTGGAACAGTACAATGCCAAAACCCGGGACTCAAAACAGTTCAGAGATGCAATGAACAAGCAGAGCTTGTGCAGATGGACGGCTTTACTGTGATAAACAACTCTCTTATCTCCCCTCATAACCTCCATTTCTTTCCTTTACTCACATATAGATGCCAATAATGCAATGGAGAAACAATGAAGAACAGAAGTAACTTTAGGACTGAAGTGACTGACTCCCCTCATCACCTGGGAGAGGGCAGAACTAGACTATGGTGCATCGAGGCACCAAGGATGACAAAGAACAGTCCTTGCCTCAAGGAGCCTGCATTCACAATGATTAGAAACAGAAAACAAACCTTGGAGGTTTGTGGGGAAATACCTTCTGCTCAGACAATCTAGGAGACAGCTTGGGATCATGCTCTGTTATTTATCAAGGGTTGCAGGTTTTTGTACTGGAACAAACATCAATTCTGGTATCCTACCCAGTGTATTTCAGGTTTCTTCAAGATGCAGCATTGAATTGAGTTGCTGGAACACATACTACTCTGAAACTAAACTTTGTTCTAAACAGGGGGAAGAAGAAGGTTTACTTTTCTGGAAAATCCTCATTTTAGTGATCCTCTTACACACATTCATATGTACAGTTGGCAGCTAATTGTTCACACTATTCAGCCAGGCAACATTGCATTTTTTCAAGGTTTCTGAAGCATTTGTTCCTTATCAATATCGCTTTCTGATCCCTCAGTACTCCTGGAGATTAGTTTAGGTTTCCCCTGTTTTTTTTGAGATAGTTAAATCCCCTCTTCTGTCAGAGGGGTTTTCCAAGACAGATAAGTTACGCATTTCCCTTCTCTAGTTTAATAAATAGATTATTGTTCACCTATAATCAAATTTTAATGAATATCATCAGCTTAGTTTAGGTTCAGATTGTTGTAAAAGGGACAACAGACACAATAAAGAAAGCTTCCCATTTTTCACTTTTTATTCTGTTGATATTGTTTTTACTCTCAACATAGATGAAATTAGGACTGGATACAAACATCTTTTGTAGTGTTGGAGACCCAAAAAAACAGTACCTGCCTACAGCATGAGAACTGCATTAAACTGTGAGGAAAGGAGTTCAGTTTCATGACCCAGCCAGAGGAAAAGGAAGAAGATAAGCTTACAGGAAAATGCTGAAAAGAATGGAGATTTGTTGTTGATTTGTTTTGTTGGAATTTTTTAACAAGTTTGGCATACTTACAGCTTGGTCTTGTCTTGTTTTTCTTCTTTGGTTAGAGACTGTAGCTAAATACACGCCTATTAGTCATATCTCGGTGCCTGCTCTGATACTCAAGATGCTCAGATTGAGGTTTTGGCCTCACATACACACACATAGGTACTGCACACTAAAAAAAAAAAAAAGCACAAAATTGCAGCTTGCTGTGGCTCTTGCCACTGAAGTAAGAGCTGATGAAAAACCAACTACCAACTTTGCAATAGGCAACTTCTCTGTGTTCTGAATTACTTGAGTTATACTCCAAACCTGCAAAGTGATACCCAAACCACTTCTTCATCCAAATATTCTTCCCATCTGATGAAACTGACTGTAGCAGGAAAAGAAATCTTCACAGAGTTGCTTATGTTAATATTGAGCATCTGGGTATGCCCAAGGAATGATAATGCAATCCCTTCTAAATCCTCCTCTTGCTGGAGAGTTGGGGAACCAGTTAACTCTTTGTCTGCAGGAGATGAGATGAAGTTCCTGGACAGCTATAGTGCAAAACCTGACACATCAGTTTTGCCTCAGCTGTGCAGGCAGGCACAACGCAGAGGCAAGCAGCAAAAGGTGAGACAGTGCTGAATTCTTCTCTCATGCCAGTCCATTTGCAAAACTGATTCAATAGCCAGGCACAATCAGACAAAATCAGTGGCCCCATATATAGTACTAGATAAATACAGCAATTTAAATGACCCCAGGTGGCCGGGACCCTGCCTGAATCAATTTATACACAGGATGTGCAGGGCAGTGAAGTGCTGCTGCATCAGGAGCCAAAAGCATCAGTGGGCAAAAAGAAGGAAAGCTAAGAGAAACAACTGAGCATTGGAGGGACTAGAAATAAAAGGGCCACTTGGCACCTATTACTGGCATAAACTGCAAAGTTATGTAATACCAGAAAACAACAAGCACAGCTACAGCTGAGGGGTTTTCATCTAACAAGATCGCTGTGGGAGCAGGATGTGCCTGCAGGGAAAATATAGTCCTCTCCATGGGGCAGGAGACACTCAAACTGAGGGCTGTGTGCTGAATTCCAAACCAAAGAATGTTGGTGGCAATACTCCTATAGATTTCCAAGAGGACAAGACTTTACATCTGAAATTTAGGAACACAGTTAAAAGAGCTTTTCTCAGGATGGGTTGTCTTTGTCAAGAGATGACAAATAATAAAACATGGAGAGGAACAAACTGTGATGATGTGACAGCATTGTAGCCCAGAGAATGATTCAGGAGCAGCTGTTCAGGCAGCCTCAGCATCCTCTGCTGGGACAAAAATTATATTTCATTCTCATTTCTTGTCCTCTGGATCTTCCTCCCACAGAAAACAGGAGGTTTTCATGCATGTAGGATCAGATGAAGCAAATAAAAGGTGCACTATTTTTCTGCTTCCAGTAATTATCAGGTTCCTTATCCTCCAGAACTTGGAAACCTGGCTGTTGCATCCTGCCCTCGTGCTCTCATACACTCTGTGTTGTAGATCAGTATGTTCTGCTGTCTTCTTTAAAGATGCCAAGCTAAAACCCAAGTCCAGGTTCCAGATAAAAGCAGCAGTCAGTCGTTATTTGTAGAGCTAGATAAAAATTTTTAAAGGTTTCTTCCATTAAAAAGGGGTCACTTGTTCGTTTTGAGGATTTTTTTGCTTTGTTGTGTTGAGGGTTTTAATTTTATTTTCTGTCAAAATGGTGCCATTTATGGACTTCTTTCATTGAAAACCTAATGATGAATTCAAGTAATAACAAGCTATTATTTTGGGAGTTTATTTGAACAAAATTTAGAAATCACAAGCTATGGACTTGGAGGAATGTTGCACTTTTTCCTTTTAGCAATCAATTCTGCACTTTTTTGGTTCTAAAAGCCACCTTCACATTTCCCTGAATAGAAAGAAGGTATTTGAAGAAGGTGAAAAAAGAAGATTAAAAAAAAACAGAAATAGAAAATAGGAAAATGAAGGAGTGTATACAAGCAGTAAAAAAAGCCCACAAAGCTTTTCAAACTTGCAGAAGAGGCAGAACAGGCATGATGTCAAAAATTACCTCTCTTCCTTAAACTGCTTTTTTGATTGTGTTCCTTGTCTCTGCACCATCTTTAGAGTTCGATTGTCTCAGAGAGATGGAGAGATGAACCCTATGCGTTCCTGCTCTTCAGCAGCATCCAGCTTTGTGTGCATTGTACCATGTGTCTCAGTAAGAGAGTGACATTTGGGTGGCATTCCTTCCAGTCCCATGTCTTGCTGACATTAGCCCAGGGGATGTACACTGGATCCCAACCATGTCAGCCCAACCACTGAGACCATGTGGAGTGGGTCTTCCAGCAGGAGGTCACATATTTCACAACATGGTTACCAGAGAAGCCCTGTTAGCATTGGTGGCTTGGCAAGACATCTCAGAGATAGTAATTGTATCCTGCAGTCTTACAGTGATGGAGGAGGACTGCAGTGCAGTCTGCTGCACCTGTGGGGTTTTGATGTGGCTATGTGTATGTGAGCATGTCTGCTGAACTTGGATAGAGGGAGAGGTGAGAAAGTATTTGCATCTCAACCTGGGTCTAAATATGAGAAAAGATTTTCCAGTGACCTGGCTGAAAATCATGGATCAAAAGAGCCTTTAATTTTAGAGAGAATCTAGTCAAGGTCATGCCCATCTCTAGCTAAAACTGAATTTTTGCCCAAAATCCTCGCAGTCACATCACAATTAAAAACACTCTGTTTACTTTCAGATGCAGCTTGTAGCAATTTTGCCCTGTTGCAGACAGCTGTGAGTTTGGAGGAGGTGAAGAGTATTATGTGGCTGCCACATCCTGCATGCTTTCCTACCTAGATATTGTAAATTACGTGTGCAATGAGCCCTGTTACTGAGCAGTAACAAGGAGGAAATCCCTGCAATGTAATTCATAATGCATCATATTCTGCAGCCCAGTTCTACAGACAAATATGGTTCTGCTTTACTCTCTGATTTGTTGTCAATAGCCCTTCTCCATATACATGCATAATACATTTCTTATAACAGGAAGGTAATTGCTTTAAGTAACCTAGGAGATTCTCCCCAAGTTGCTCCAGCTGAGTGCCAGCACTTGTCCAGGACAAGGCAAAGGTGGGATGCTGCTTCCATCTGATTGCCTCAAGCCCTCTGCAGAGTCTGATTTGCTGTATGCCAGGCAAACCCTTGCATCAGCCAAGCCTCACCTGGAAACAAGCTCTCATAAAACCAGCTCCATAAAAGTTACAGCTACTCACTTCGATAGTTCCCAAATTGGTTTTCTCTCTGTCTTTTATTTTTCACAGGGCCAGTAAATGAAAAATTTGTCCCCACTAATCTACTGGAAGAAGCTAAGAGGTGATCAGGAATATTGTCATATTACAGAAGCTCAGCTATCTGCTACTGAGCATGAATGGAGGTCTGCAGTTACAACCTCCAGTAACTCCTAAGATGAACAAGAATGACTTTTCTCATGCTCCTTAAGACATGGCAAAGCTTCCAGCCTGCTCTGATCACTTCTGGGTGCCCATTACTTCAGCCTTGGGCAGAGCATACCACCTTTTTCTGGGGACATGCCAAATCCAAAGCAAGATGATGTTGATGGCACCAGGCAGCTGACCTCTCTTAGATCTCCTTTAGTGAGCAGGAGAAATGAAATCACTTCTGCTCACATGCAGTTTCTGTACTTCTTTCTTGCTCAGGATTATCACTGGGAAAGCCTGAGGCTCTGCATGAGAGAAATAAGCCCCTAGGGAGAGGACTGTGATCCTGAAGGTACGTGGAGACCCTGAGGAACTCAAGCTGGCCAGGGAACCCAGAGCTCAAGTTTTAGCTGCTTTCTGCAAAACTCAAAAAACGAAACCAAAGTCCTGTAGGCTCTGAAGGACAGATCCCATCCTCCTGGGATTCATAGGTAGGCTGGGAGCAAATACAAGAAATAAAGTAATATCTGCTGGAAGATGAGACCTCTCAGTCCTTGGAAAAAAAAAGCAAGATACAGAAGATGTGTCTGAAATAAGAACAGAAGGTAGGTCCATGAAGCAAGCCAGGGAGAGCAATGAAAGCAGGAATCTGGGTTTGTGCAGAGACAGACCTGAAGCAGGCAAGTATATTGCCCAACCCTTCTCTCTTGGCAAGGAATACCCAGAAAACTGGCTACCCTGGCCATTTTCCATCCTTTCCCAGGCTGGGTTTTTGTGATCTGTTTCCTTGGCCACTGGAAATTTACTATAAATACCAGGTACTGAGCAGCCGTTGTATACTAATATCTCCTAACCACCCTTTCTAGCTGCCCAAGGCTGCAAATGATGTGAAAATTGCATACCCCAGTCCCGGGCCTTAGTAGCTATTCAGGGTTTTGGCCACATGTCATTTGTTATTCTTCACTTATGCATACATTCTTCTTATTTATTTTTTGTAAACATTTGTGTATAATTAGTCAGTCCAGAGTTTTCAGTGATTTTCCCTGGCTTGCAGATGTAGCCAAGCTTGCTTCCTGCACACAGGAAAGAAGGTTTTTTTCGACTACTGCAAAATGGAATCCTGACAGATTTCAATCTGCTGCTTCCATGTCCATTCTTGTGATACTTAGCTACACATGGCAAGATACAATTAGCTTTTTAAATATAAACTAGAAATGGTCCCAAGCCACAGATTTCACATCCAGATCCAAATTTGGGACAGTTCAGATTTGGCCTGACTTTTTGGTTTGGGCCCAAGCCTGATTCTCCTTGTGAAGCAGTTTGACATTTCCAGTTCTGGGAAGCTCCCCTCCCTGGGCACGTAGCCTCTCCCCAGTGCAGAGCCACCCCCAGGCTTTGGCCCTCTGCTGCCGAAAGCTCTCCTGCTGGTCTGGGTTTTTCAGAAGCCCCTGCCTGTCGTTACTGCGGCTAATTCAATTGCTGTAGTGATGGGCATAAGCCTTCCATGGTGCTGCTGTGGCATTTTGCTCCCTGCAAGTACTAAAAACTGGATAAACTGGGCTCTCTGAAGCTATATGTTGCTCATGCAGAGGGGAGAAAAAAAAAGGTGATGAAATGGATATTCAGTTTAAATCTCTGCCCATCTGCCTGCAGCTCAGACTCCAGAGTTACCCTTATGTGCAGTGATAATATTACATTCACAGTACAGGACAGAAGCAAGATCAGCAACTCCAGGTCTCTTTCATTCATTTTCTAATGAGTTCTTCGATAGAACCGGATGCTTGCATAAGACAACTTAATTTGGCTTTTCAATTTATATTTAGTCCAAATATAATGCACACTATCACAAAAGTTTTACTAATTGTTTATAGATAATTTTAGATGGATAAGCCATCACACTCAGCTTATGTCTTGTCTCCTTTCATCAAGAGGTTTTATAAGGAGCTCATATAAGCAGAATTCACCAAGCTCAAAATCAAGACAACAACAAAGTATGAAATCTCTTAAACATTGACATCCAATACAATTACAATGTGTTTCTCTCAATAATCTCACCTAAAGGTGATTACTGTAACCGCTGAAGGCAGAAAACTGAAACAGAGATAGATGAGTTGATGTGCCTAAAATTATGCAGGACTCTTTATCTCAAAGCTCTCAGCTGAGAGCTCCTCAATTCTCTTGGTTGTTGTCCATAAGATCATAGTTCCTTTGACATGCACACCATTTGTGGGCACTGAAGTTGTATTAGGAGATCACAGAAGGATCCCTGCAAGTATTTAACCTAATTTTAGCCCTTACATCAACTGTCAGAATACCCTTTTAAGAGAAAATGCGTGGCAGCAATGACACTGGTGGCCAGCTTGATGGAATGGTGCTGGCTTTGCAACAGGCTCCGAAGGGGCTCATAATGTCTGAAAGCATTCATTAAAAAAGGCTCACAGATAAAACACACATATAACACAGTTCTTTATAAAGAGAGGTTTTTATAGGCCAAATGCTGAGAAGCCTCATGAGATTACTAAATAATCCAAAGGGAAGTCCTTGGAAGCCTGTTTCTTGGGACACAGAGAACCAGCCTGGAAAAATGTTATGGAGACAAGACTCTGGGGATGTATCAAGACCTCCTCCAGATCCTGGTTATGGATCAAGCTGGTTTTTCCATCTGTATTTTCTTCCAACAAATATAGCCCCTCTTGATCCAGTACAAGGAGTACCAGGGAATGGAGGAGAGGTGAGGTGCCACCTGTACTCAATTCCAGTTGTTTCACTAGTTCCTCACAGTCCACTTGCAAGCCAAGGTGACACAAATGAGTTAATTTCCATTGCATACAGAGGCTAATTGGAAACAGCTCTCAGACCCTGTAAAGCATTAAGCTGGGCTCCAAGTGATAATTGCTCACCTGCTGCATGGGCCTGTAAGAGGCAGTGTATTAACTAGCACATGTGGTTTTATCACTTCCCTGGGACAGTGGGGGCTGGACCCTTCCCAACATCCATTGCAGTGAAAGCAAGATACTGGATTAGGCTTGTGGTTTATGGGTACTCAGGTGGGGAGAGCTGGTAATAAGGAGCCAGATTCCAACTTTCATTGCATGCTGTCTTTCTTTGCTCTAGCAAAGAAAGCATGGCTGTGGTAACAAGCTGGCATAAATAGCTTTCTTCTTGAAGGCCTGGAGGAGAGGTTTAGTACTGTGTTGCAGATAAGACGTACAGATATTTGGAGATATAAATAGACTAAATACCTCTTCAGGGTCTAGACCTCTCTATTGCAGGGATTTGGGCTACAGAAATGTTAGAAAGAGTCTGAGACTGTTTATTATAAATTCAAGCAACTCTCATTTTATAGCTAGTCATAATTCTCCTATATCTCCTCTTCTTTTCCTTTACGTTTTCTTCTCTACTAAAACAGGCAGATGTCCAGGGAGTGGCATCCCTGACCAACGCAGGGGGGTTGGAACTGGATGATCTTCTAACCCAAACCATTCTATGATTTCTCAGAAAATGTAAGCATTACTTTGTCTAAAAATAGAAGATGAGATTGTTTTTGTTGTTTTGGGTAGTTTTGCTAGATTCAAATGAGATTTCATTAAGGACAGCCTCCATTTTGGAAATGTTGACCCTTTTCCTTCTGTAGCCTGAATGGGAAGAGAGCTGCTCCTTCCCAAAGTCCAAAATGGCAGCTTTTCTCAGTAGAGAAATATTACAAATGTCAGAGAATTGAAGCAGATCTTCATCAGGGACTGAAAATGACAAAACAGAATAAAATTGTTGGAGTTATCCATCAGGAGAATCCTAGTACTCGGATCATCAACTTGCAATGTTGAACAGCAGCTGTAAATCACATAAGAAGCAATGGGATTGGTATGCTGTAAGACACATATACCCTGAAGTTTGACATGACGTTTAACTTTTTAGAGTAATTATCAAGAGACCCTCAGTACTTTGTATTGCTTGAAACCTGAGAGTTCCTTTCATGGACTGGGACCTGAGACAGAGATTCCCAGATGTGCTCTTTGGTGACTATAATACGTTAGCCATGATTTTAGCTCTTACTGAACAGGCAAATGGGTGGTTCAGGCATGGTGCTGATTTATCATGGCTTAATGGCATTAACTGAACCCTGGTATCTGAGTATTTGCTGAAGAATTCATCTCAGTGCCCTCACAAATAGTGTCAACTGGTGTGGCTTTTCAGAATGATTATCTACACATTCAAATTAATGAAAATGGTACCAGAGAAAGAATTAAATCTCTACAGGTAATTAATTCTGTCAAAAATGCTAGGAAACCAGGCTTTTTTTCCCATAAAGTTCTTGCCACTTCTATTTCTGACCCTGATCTTGAAACATGAAGACATTCCACCCATTTCCACTGGTGCCTTGATACTCTGGGGCTGAGCCAAGATCCAGAAGCTCAGAGACCAGCAGAAATGTAGCTATGAGGATATGCCAGAGGCTTGAGCCTCTTATTAGATTAGCTTGAGCATGAGGAAAGGGAAAATAGTTCTAAACAGTTCTGCTGAATTGAAATGCAGCATCCTTTTCCCTGGGTTCTGTCTTGCCCTGTCAGTTCCTCATTAATAGTATGTTCCCATCAGAGAGTCCTTGCAGGAAGGTGGCTATTGACAAAATCTAGATAGCAGTTCCTAGCTGGTGGGAGAAGGTACCTGAGAAGGTGTTCTTATCTGGGGCAAACCAGTACAAAGTGGAAACTGTTTCCTTCTAATGAAGGTGTTTAAGCATTTCCTAATGAAAGCATTGCTGTTAAGAGAAAAATGAGTGTCATGTGATTATTCACAAGTAAAAACCATTTTATGGCCCGTGAACTTCTTAGGAAAGACATTTTTTCAGGTGGCCTGACTGTCAGATGCCTGATTTTGATGGATGATGCTAAGCACGGACATAATCACCATCTTGGTCTCAGAACCAGCCAGTAAGATATGTTAAGATTTTCCAAATGTTTCTCCAACAATAAAAGGAAATGTAAAGTTAATCAAATTGTCATGAAAGATCAGAGCCCAGCAAGGAAGGACTAAGACTGACATTTGAAGTAGAAGCACTAATAAAACAGACGGCTGCTTGCTGATCCTGTCCATGCTTGTGTTTAATTTAAACAAGTTAATGATGAATGGAGTTTGCAGAGGCAGGGCAGGGCTGCTGTCGAAATCGATGTATGTACCAGCCATTTAAAGAAAGCAGAGAAGTGGTAAATCTCTTCGCTGCATGTGAATATCATGCCTCAGCAGAAAGGTTCGGCAAACATCTCTGATGGCATGTGTAGGGCAAGAGGCCATTCTGCTGCTGGCTCTACCTCACCTATGGATGCTTGCTGCCCAGACAGAAGTTGGATAAAGTTAAATCTCTGGTGCCTTTAGTCTGATTTACTGCATTATAAATTAATTCCAGTACCTAAACACCATCAAGATAATTTCAGAAAAAGAAGGTGAGCTCACCTCATTTCCTAGCTTTCCAGTTGTCAAGTCTCTGATATTCCACACATGCATGTGTGTGGTTTGAGTGGCTATTTCTCTCTGAAAATCTCCTCCACTGTAAATCTGCTGGACACAAGGATCTTTCTCTTTAGAGAAGATGTTGAATATCATGTCCTTGCCTGCTCTCAGTGATAGAGACATGACACCTCGTCAAGTGGCTTTCCCACTGAGCTGGATTGTTGTGTGTCAGTGTGCTTTTTCCAACTGGTAATGTTCAGGAGAGTTCGAGGGAAGTAGCTCAGTGCACGGCAAAGCCATGAATGGCAGTTTTGGTCTCTTTGGGATGCTCATCACCACACACTGTTCCCACTATGTGTGCCCTTACCGCACAAACCATTTTGTCCACAGAAGGGACATTTTATCCTGAAACCCAAGTGTTCATTTCCTACAGAAACCCTTCAACCACCATCAGGTGGCAATGAATGTGCCCTCCAGGCACAAGCCAGATTAGGGGCCTGGACATGAGAAGCTGCTCTGTTATCCATTACTCATCCCCAGGTCAGGCTACATTTTGGTCTGTTCTGGATAAATACGATCAGGAGGCAGAAGTGCTCCTTCAGTTCCCTGATGCCTTTCATTAGATCCCACCTTGCAAGTGTTGGTTCTGCTTCAGGGCAGTGAGGAGGTCAGGACGGGCAGCCAGGGTGGCCAGCAGTTCAGCCCCAGCCCATGGGCCAAACAGATGAAGCAGCTCAACCCGCCGCTTCCCTCCGTGCCCTGCAGCACCACAGCTCCCCGTCCACAAAGCCCTCTCTCTGTGGCATGCAAGGTGACCCTTGCTCGCCTGCCTTTTTGCTCTTATTCTTCTCCGCAGTTCCTTCCTTTATCAGATTAACTTTAATTAGTGAAATCAGAATCACATGGAGCAGGGAGGAAACACTCCAAGCACGGCAGATTTATTTTCAGCCAAGGAAAAATCAAGGTACATACAGGTTCTTGAAAAGACTTGGGTGAGGTTTTGTCTAGAAAACTGTGTGTGGTTATGAAAGCACTGTAGGGTTGTGAGTGTGTGACAGGGCAAGAAAAAACCGGTTTGTCTTTTGTGAGATGTGTGTGCAAAGGAACATACACATGAAGTGTGTACAGCTACAAGCATGTGCCAGCTAACATTTACATGAGGGAGTCTGGAAACATAGACAGCATGAACCAAAGGCTAGAGTGCTGACTGGCTGCCTGTGTTCCACAAAACCCCAGGAGTTAGTCTATGAAATTACTGCAAAACACCCATACGCATGTACACATGAAGCATGGGGGGAAATGAAAGCAATAAACCATTTTTATTTGACAGTGTGGCAACATGGTACAGTGATCTGTACAGGGAGATTTTTCCAAAAACCAAAACAAGTTAGGCAAACAGCAGACCAAAGTAGAGGGCAGAAACAAAGATGACCTGAGCTCTGCTCCTCGGTCTGCCCCAACCCTGTCTTCCTGAGCATTTATCTGCGGTCCTGAGGACACAGAGCATTGCAGTTAGCACCTCTCGATGATATGCCTGTGTCCTGCTAGTGCAGCACAGGGACTGCCATCTAGCATCACAATCTTTCCTCAGTCACGTTACTGCTGTTTTTGTCCCCCACATCTTTGGGCCAGAACTCTTGCTCACTGTATGCATTTTCAGTCTGCCATAGCACAAACAGACAGACACATAGCCTCTGGTTTCTTCAGTGATGCAGTTTTGAATGCATAATTTTGATAATCTGTCTGACTAAAGAAAATCTCCATTGCTGTTGGCTAAACTCTGCTTCTGACTGAAATCTCTGCATAAAACCTCATAACTTCATAACACCTCTAGACCAGTCCTGGTTTCTGAGTCAATCTTTACCTGCATATTTCCTGGAATAAGTGGCTGGCCCACTTAGTCAGACTTCTGAACAGTAGAGGCCGCTGGTTACAAGATGCAGCACCATGTCTTTGCTGTCACTAAAGGTGGGCACATCTTCCCATGAATTCACATTCCTAAGTGTGACCCTCTTCCCCGGGACACTAGAGCAACCACACAGCTGCAGCCACAATGGATTCCAGTAAGTGCCGTGACATCACACCAAGTGAGATCTCATCCAAAAAACCTACCAGAGTTGCCTGCTGCACTGCCCCTTTTCCCAGCTAGAAGTCCTGAATGGGACTAAGACTAAGAGGATAAGGGGAAGCAAAGGGAGATTTCACAGAATATTCTGAGTTGGAAGGGACCCACAAGGGTCATCAAGTCCACCTCTTAAGTGAATGGCCCATATAGGGATCAACCCCACCACCTTGGTGTTATTAACATGGTGCTCTAACCAACTGGGCTAATCTTGGGGTTAATGAGTAGCATTTCACAGTAAAGATCGGAAGGAATGTGGAACTGAAGTCTCCCTGAATCTGTTCAAGCTATGTAGCACCTCCTGAGAAGAACTGAACTGGATGGAAATACCTTCCCATGAGAATGTACAGTGGCAATCAAGGCCAGTAAGAAAATTACTCTCCCTGAATCTTTCATCTACCTGCTATTCAACTGATGGCAACATTGTCTGGCTAATGCACAGTGAAAAGAAAAAAAAAAAGGCTTAATCTCCCCATCCTTCTCATTCTTTTCTCTAAGTGTTTTGCTAAATGTTTGTTTCCCTTTGCAATACTACAGTGCAAACTTCGGGGCACATGCTGTTCCCCACTTCCCATCTCCAAGGTGCTGACCAGAGCCACTTTTGCACAGCTAGTCAGCATCCTCCCTGCCTGAGGCACTCACCTGCTAGGCTGCACCCATGGCACAGCGCAGGAAGGGAAATAAGAAATCAAAACATCAGTGACTTGGAAGGAAGATGACTTTGGTGGCATGGGTAAGAGAATAAGGGTGAAGCAAATCAGAGCCTGATTCAAAGTCCAGTAAATGAAGGACACTGTGAGTAGATGTTGGCAGCAGCTGTTCTTCACAAGCTTTAAAACAATTCGTGAAACCTCTAGTGGCTCTGGCTGCCATCCCCAACTCAGCATTCATCTGGACTGATGGAGAATGAACATGAGGCATGCAAATACCCCCGCCTGTTAGGTGTCTCTCTCATCCCTTTCTGTGTAGTTGCAGAAGAAGACAGTGGCTCATAATGTGAAACAAACTTTGATGCTGACAAATAGTTGTGGCTCCTCTTGGCCACACAGCACCACCAAAATCCTCTCAAGCAGAGTTGCAGGGCTCACACACCAGCCAAGCTGTCTGGCTGCCGAAACCCACAACACACCTGGGGAGGTCCTCAGGGCTTGAGCTTCAGGCAGGGAGAGTGAGCTGGCACATGCTGCTTCAATTGAGAGGTAGCTGAGGGCACACACTGGACCACGACGACTCAGATAAAGTACCCCAGTATGCATGAACCCTCCACATGGATCCCCCACTGCATAAGCCCATGACCCTTCTTTTTTTTTTTATGCTCACTTTTATTAAGGTGATTCGTGGGCCTCTCACAGGTGCATCTCATATAGGAGTGCAGCAAACTGCCTCTGGCTTCTCCTAGAAATCAGTTCCAGCTGTCCTGGAGTAGAGCTTCCCTTCAGAGCAAATACAAGTTTCAGGTAGTGCCCTGTCTATGAAAACTTAAAATATTTCCTATACTAATGAACAAAAGCCCTTATTGCACCTACTCTTCTATTTTACCTTTCTGTTTCTCTTCAATCTTTGTGCAACATACTAATACATGTAGTCTTAGTTTCTGTTTACTATCCCTGTTCATGTAAGGTTCAAACTTTCATTTGTTGCTGACAGCAGCTTCCCTCAGTGCCTCTCTGTCCATATACTTTGAGGTCTTTCTTCTTTCCATCCCTGCTGAGACAAGCTCTCCATACCTTTCTCCTGCCGCATGTTCCTGATGATTGAAATCATCCTTTGCTTTTTGTGCAAACAAAACTATTCAGAGCTCTTTTTATCATGTTACTGATAATAATATAAAATAGCATAGATTTAGGTTATTTTTATGATCTGTATGAATTTGATATTGAAATGTGATCATGTATCATAACCAATTCCCAAAGTCCCCGCCACTCTGAGTTTTAAGTGTGTTTTGCCAGCTCTGATAATGCCATCCCAAACCTATGGAAAGGCTTTAAAATCCAGGCTTTGAAACTGGGACCTAAAATCTGTGGATTTTGCTTCACAGTGGAAGGCCTTCCTCCCTTTTGATCTTCACTTGGCTGCCCCATGGAGTGCTGCAGAGCAGAGCACTGGTATGCATGGACATCTT
Organism: Campylorhamphus procurvoides; assembly: GCA_013396655.1. Taxonomy (NCBI): domain Eukaryota; kingdom Metazoa; phylum Chordata; class Aves; order Passeriformes; family Dendrocolaptidae; genus Campylorhamphus; species Campylorhamphus procurvoides. Next base: position 308,268 of record WBMV01009133.1, on the reverse strand, counting down.
GGTGGGAGACCAGGGCTGAGAGATACAGCTTGCCCTGTTCATCCTGGTGACAAAGCAGAATTAACACTTTGGTCTGTAGGCTTCCTGTTATCATTGTTAATTGACACAAGGCCATTATTTTACCAGAAAAAGCCAAGCAATCTTTTTACTGGTGTGTCACACTGACTTTCACATGCCACCAAATAACAAATGCTCATGTTCCTTGTAGTCAGATGCCTTAACTTTTCAATGTCTCACCCTAACCACTTCTACAGTACCACTGCAATGCTAATGCAAGAATCTCCAAGTGTAAGGGCAAAGTGAAAGGAATGTAGCTTAATATCCAAGCAATTAGCACAAGGGTTATTGTGCTGAAGGCATTATTCATTTTTAATTAACTGAAGCTGCTGAAAAATTCCTAGGACTGCCTCCAATAAGGTGCATGAATCAAAGCCCACACACAGAATGGTAGCATGTTACAAAGGCAAGAGGAGAAGCAGTTGGCCCACTCTTACACAAAATTTCTCAGCCCTGGCCTGGGACTTCTTGTAGCAGTAGAGAGCCAGCTGCTTGCAGCTGAGACCTGTTTATTTCTGGTGGGCATATTTCTGAGCTCACAAAAGTAAGATAATGAGGAGGAAGGAAACAGGAAACATATATGCATGTTCCGTTGCACTGGTTAATTTGGGCCATGTTTTCTCTGATCAAAAAAAAAAAAAGAAAAAAGATGATAATTCTTGGGGCATATGTGGAGAGGGAAGCAGAGTAGAGATGGGGTTAGATTTTTCAAGTAGAAGCGCCACCCACAAGTTAAATATACTTAACAGGCATATTTTCAGGGTGTTTAATTGAATGTCTATATTGATTCACCACTCTTGAAAGAAAACTATGCATTAGGTATGTCAGCTTCTTCAGAGAACACAAATTCCATATGATTCAATAAATTATAATCAAAAGATGAATTACAAATCTACTTTCTTCTGTCAAGGGCAATGTACAGAAACAATGAAATAATGTCCAGGGTTTACTTTTCTAAATTTATTGAAATTCAGGTTTCTACTTCTTCAGGATCTTTCTCTTTCAGTTGAAGAGTGAAAAGACGCCAGCCCCTTTGCAGCTGTTTCTTTTAAGGCCTGCTTTTCTGTGACAGATGGACAGGACTGCAGGCTTGATGCTCAAGGCCACATCGAGCATGACACTCCCAAGTAGTTGTATACACCCCCTTGAACAGGAACTAATGAAAGGTCAGCTTGACATGGTCCTGAGGACCTGCTTTAAAAAAATCACACTCTATAGCCTTAAACACTGCTTTTCAGAACAAAGTTCTCTGGAATTTGATTTGAGTCTGATTCCCAGCTGTCTCTTTCACCACACACTTTTCTGTCTAGGAGGAAAACTGTCTTTGCTAGATGAGATACTCATGTGTGTCCTGTTTGGAAGAAGGGCTCTTTCACATTGCAGGGCCAGCTTATCCGAAGAAGGTCTCTGAAACCAGGTATCATTAACAGCCCCTTCCTGTCCTGTGGCAGGGCAGAGCCAGACTGTTCTGATGCAGTTCTGATGCACAGCACCATTTGGAAACTTTTGTCCACTGTGGTTTTCAGAGAGAGATAAATGTTTCTTTGAGCAATGGAAGACTTTTCCTTGAGTCTTACTACAACAAATTCCCATCCTCCCTTACTCCTTTGAATTTAAAATGGACACACATAATGAACCAGCTCTCTCTGCTGCTCCAAGTTAATGGCCCTGCTGCTTTCCCTAACCAGTGCTTTCTTTCTGATTTACATGCCTCTTGCTGTCCTCACTGCCTTCAAGACCATGTCCAGGCATCAAAAACTGTATAAAAATCATATAATTTTCATTTTGATAACCTAAGTCCTGTTGCTGGACAGTGTAGTAAAGATGAGACAAAACTTTTCAACATAACAGAAAGTGGACTTCAGAAAGGGATGCCTTCAGAAAGGATGTCAGAGGCTTTGACTTTTGTCACATGCATATTGGGTGAGAGAAAATGTTCCAGAGTGATTTAAGCAGATCACAAAATGTGCAATTCTCATCCTGCTTTAAAATAGTGTTATTTTAATTTCACCCAAGTTGGTTAGGAATCCGAAGAAGCTAACCAAAAATATGCATCCAGTGAGTAATTTTCTGAGTTAGCAGTAGTAGTGTCATAACGGGTATGAGTAAAAAGAATGAACAGGACTGCACTAAATAACTCATGAATATTGTACATACAGTGCAGCAGAGCATCCAGACCATTTTCTGACTCAGTTGATGGCAGTGTCCAGCTTGCACCCCACAAGCATAGCACCGAGGGTTTCAGCATGTGGGAACAGTGGAACTGAAGCCTACTCCATCAGCCCCACTACCACGTCATCCTCTCAGGAATTATTGTGAAACAGCACTGGTTTTGGGAAGCAGGTGGCAGCTCTTACTCCATATTACAGTAGATAATGACTGGCTAGAATTTACACTCTTTGTAAACAGAAGTTTGAACAGAGTGTTGTTCCAAATGTTCTGCTGACAGGAACTCTCTTAACCTCTGTTTGCAATAAGAAAATGTACCCTAGCACTGAATTTTAGAAAGTGTCCTATTTTTTAATAGAACAATTTTTGGGATTCATTTTCAGAAAAAGAAGCTATTTGGGAAAAAAATATATTGGTATTAGGACGGAGAGGGAGGAAGGCAATTTTTCCTTACAGATTTTAACCATCTTTTAAAAAAGATTAGCTTTTCTGAACTGTTCAATGGAGTACATCTCTCTAGCAGAGCAAACCAAAAAAATAGAGAAGAGGTTCTTTTACTAAGAAAGAAAAAGCATCTCTTCACCATTCCAGAGGAAATTGTTACTGACAATGAGCCACAGTCTGTGAACTTAAAATTCCTTGCATTTGAAATGGTTTGAATTTTTTTTTTCTAATGTTTTACTTCAGCTCTGACCACCCACAGGGGACAGAAAAAATGGAGAAGAGAGTACAGATTACACAAAAAGATTCCTGCTACAAAAGGATCCTTTATTAGCTGTACTGGTTACGAGGTATCTCTTATGACAGTTTCCATGATATGTCCAGCACTGAAGCTTGGAGGTCAGAAGATCAGAACAACATTACAAGTTCTGGGAGTAAATCTTCAACAACACTTACTGGAACTGAAGAGTCAAAACCAAAAAATATCAAATCTAAAAGGCTGTGTTCCATCTGTTTTTTTACTTCTAACACAGGAAACACAAACTATTGAAGTTTTCAACTCAGAAAAACACTGCTTTCTGGTGCTACCATACAGATAAACTTGAGTTCCTAAATCACACTCCATTGCAGTTAATGAGTGCCCTGAACAGAAGAAATGTCATTTTTGCTTGAAAAGCAAGTAGATTTGCAAGTTTAGCAGGATTGCCCTTCAATCTCTATAAAAAATAGCATTATCTCTGCATTCTTAGATGAGAAAATGAAAGTCCCTGATTTGCTAAATTTTTCTTCTACTAAATTTTAATGAAAACCAATGTAAATACCTGCATCCATGTTTACGAAGGCACTTGTCTAAAGTAATGGTTGTTATTTTGAAAGAGTGATTTCTATCCAAGACTTTGTAAATCACCATCCACTTTGGATGCCCTCCTTCTGGGGCTTTTGACTTGTGCTCTGGAACTAGGGGGTTTACATCTCCCAGCTAAAGTGACCTAGACTTTTTTAAAAACAGACCTAGTAATAAAGCATGGCTGGAAAGAATCTTGTGCTCTTCTACTAATTCCCCAGTATTCATCAAAGACTTCTTTTCAGTAAAACTTAACCTATAATTCTTTCTTCTGGTTCTCCCATATCAGTTTAGCTTTTTTTTACTAATATATAATTATTATCAAGCTTGTGGATAGTCTGCAAGGGGACAACCTGTAGAAGTGCCTGAGCTGCTGTTGTCTGGATCTGGCACATCCCTACATCCATGCAGCACTGTTTACAGCACAGACCTTGAAAATAGTTCAACCTTGTTTAGAAGGGGATGTGCTTGCATTTATAATTCCTCTTGTCTCAAGCAGGGCACACCATCACCACTCTGAGACCACTTCTGTTCCCAGGGGAACCTCAGTGTGGAACCTCTGGTGTGCTCCACTGAGTTACAAGGACAAGCTAGCTCAACCTGCTTGAGCAACACCTGAACAACACTTAACTCAAGCCTGCACCCCTGGGACCAGCAGACCCGACCTGCAGGCACAGCTTAAGCAACAGCACAGCCCACCTGCTCCACTGATGATCGGGCAAGCAGATGTTTCCATGTGGGGAGTTAAGGTTCGCTTGCATTCATACTTTACAAGCTGCAAACCAACCCAACTTGTGGGCACCACGCTTCATCACTTAGCTTATGTTTTATTCCCCTTCTCTCAAAAATCACAGTCCAGCTGGGGCTGCTTCACTCAGCATTGTGTTGCATCTCTGCAGAAGAACCGTGAAGACCTTCCATCCTTTCTGAAAGAGACAGGCTTGAAGGAATAAAATTGCTATGGCTTTTCGAGCAAGGTGGCTGGATGAGAGGTGTCAGCTCTGCAGTGCCTGTGCCTTTTTCTGCCAAAAGAGCATGGTTACAGCCTACACAGGTAAACTTCCATTTGTGGTGGTGCGATATCCTTATAGTAAACTGAGAGAAGTAGAGCAGAAGTTCCCCACACCAGTGAGTACTGTTGATGCTTCTACACATACAAATGGAAGCATCTGGTAAATGTTAACATTTTCTGCCTTTTCCTCGCTTTCAAACTGATCAATCTAAAAAAGGTTCTCAAAGAACAGGAGATCCCACCACAAATGTGAAAATATAAGACCCGAAGTACAAGCCTCTTCCTTTTTCCAGCAACACCTTTCATGTTTCTTCATGTGTAGCTGAGAAGTAACTGTGCTGTGAAAGTAAACCCCTGTGGAAAATGACTGGTAGGAACTTTTGTCCCCTGCAATGGAAAAATTAGGTAATAAGGGAATTCTTGGGTCTGGTTTGTATCACCATAAAAAGCAAAAAAAGAGAAGGGGACAGTGACAGCTCCACTCCTCTGGCATGGGAGTATAGTTTGGTATGTGATATTGAGGGATATTTCCTTGTAGTCTGCAAACCAGAGAAGTTATTGTTAAGTTCTTGGAGATGATCTGCTGCAGAGCAGTTGGAAATCCTGCCTCAGAACCTGGAAAATATGAGGTTGAACATTTCATCTTTTGCCTGTGTTTAATAAGATGAGCAATACTGGTTGCTAGGCTTTATAATATGCCAAGCACATTCTCTTTCCTCTGTTTTTTATCCCAGGGAAGGCCAAGGAATTAGAAATATTCCTCTCAGGTAACAAAGAGATTGTTTGGATGCATAAGTGATACCCTTGGTGTAAGAACAAGAGGATGTAAAGAGAAATCTAATTTTTTTCCTGGAGTGAACAAACAACTCATGTTATTCTAATTGAATTATTGAGTTAAAGGACAGCTTGAATTGGAGCCTAAGTGCCAATGATTCTTGTTTTTCTCTCCATGCATAGCAGTGCTGTTTTTAAATATTATGTCCCATTTTCACTGTTACATTGTAGTAGGACTCTGCTATTTAATATTGTTATTATCCTCAATCTCTGCCAGAAGTTTTGGGTTTTGGATACAGTGGAGCCCATCTGAATGTCCATAGTTCCTCACTGCTGCTCCACTGGCCTGACTTCATTGCCTGTGGTCCTGCCTGACACTCACAGCCTTAGGAGCCAGCAAGCTGAGAAATCAGGCCAAGGAGAACTTGATTAGCTGCAGCAGGGCAAATAGTTGCATCGTTATTTGTGAATTTAGGGTGGAGAAAAAGAAGGGGGAAAATGCTAAGTCCTAGGAACATCGGAGTTATGAAGCCAGTGCCATCTAAAAAAGAAATCATGGGGCAATGGCACATTGTCCCACAGTCCCATGACCCACGGGATGTGAGTCAAGACCAAAGATCTACTGGTCCTCTTAATCATAACACTTATGTCCCAAGTGTGTTCTACTGAGAATTAAATAAGGAAAGTCCTATGTCTGCTGTTAGACAAGCTGGTCATGTAAGGCAAGCATAGCTCCTTCTGGACCAACTTAGGACCCTCACTACCCCAGACTTAGTAAGTAACAAGTGAGATAATAATACCTATCCACCTTTGGAGTTCCAAGTTCTCAGCATTGATAAGATTTAAGACTTGGATCACAAATTTGAAAACTACTCCTTGCACTCAAAAATAAATGTCAGTTACTATTCAGTGGAAACCTGCTCAATAGCATGGCTTCTTTAGCTGTGTTATGGGCAGCTAGTCTGTATCAGAAATTTAATTCACCCAGCTTCAATGACCATTAAAACAGTCCTTCAGGGTCTGGCCAATATTTGATATCTGACAGTGCGTCAAACTGCACGTAGAGTAAGGACAACTCCACAGCAGTTCAGCAGGATAGCACTTTCCAGCAAGCACTGCCCAAGGCAGAAGATCTACCTTTTTAATATGCTCAGGTACACTTTTTTCTATAAACTTGCTGCAGACTGGGCTTCCTTAGGGTTGTGAGCCACCCAGACATTGTAGCAAAACAGGGGTGCTCACACAAGAGTTTCTATGAGCAGCAGGTTCCTGTGGCTGCTGCACTCCCTCTCTTGTTCACCTGCCATTCCCATCTTGAGCACACAGAAGAATGCCACCTTCTCAGGTCTCTGCTGAATGTTTCAGGTCTGGAACACAAATCTGTCTCCCCCAAATGTTTGGTCTGCTGTATTTGAAAAGGCCTTAATCTTTATCACCTGTGGCAAAATGTGCTTTGGATTCATACTATGTGGCAGTGGCATAAACTTGTTTCACCTTCATTTTGCACTTCCATCTTGCTGCAACCTTTTCTGTGACAAGGGTATTGGGCACCTTTTCATGCAGGTTGGACTGCAATGTGGAGCAATGTGTACTGCAATGCCATGGATCCTCTCACTGACACAGATGAAGTGGGTTCCTGCTCCCCAAGTCTGTTTTTCACCATCTCTTACACCTCATTTTGCTCCATGCCAGTGGTTTCCTTCACATGAAAGGAGTCTTTTGGTCCACATGACATCTGGTTTAAATAGGCTGACAGCAGGCAAGTTTGTCGATGTGTGTTTAGGTAGATGCACGGCATAGAAACCTGTCTGAATAACCACTGCAGGGAATGTGCAGTTTAACACATGAAGGGTGTTTTGTCCACTCATGAGTTCACCACCCCTTGTTGACCACACTCAGCACAGTGTTGTTCCTCCCTTTCCCATCTGCCACAACCTCTGCCACATGTTTCCCGTTTGCCCCATACACCCTCTGCTGCAGAGAGCATGCAAGAGCCAGACCCAATATGAGGTGACAGAGGAGCAGACTCTGCAACTTTCACCCCATCTAGCCTCAGTCTGGTTCATGCAACCAACTTATTCTCCTGCAGGCCCAAATGGCTTGGCATTGGCAGTACCTTCTGCCCCTGGTGCCCCAGCAACCCCTCACATGCAACTATGCTGCTTGCCGTGGAGCACGCATGCTGATGAATGGCAGCATTCCTCCAGCCCCATCCAGAGCAAGAGCTGAGAAGAGCCCTTTCCCCACTGCTGGCTATCCAGTCCCAGGGCTGGGGAACTCCAGGGCTCCACAAGTGTTTGGCACCTGCTGCCTACCCCAGTTCCCAGCTGCTGCCTAGCCAGCCCTGTTCTCTCTCTTGGCTGCAGGAAGCAGCCGCTGAAAGGCGATCTGCCTGACCTGATGTGAAAGGGATTCCACTGGTGTTAGGACACTTGATGACAGCGGGGAGGGAGGATTGAAATTAACTCCTTCCATCTTTCTGATGCAAAATGAGTGCAGACACATTGCTTTAATATCTTCTTTGTAAATCATTTCCTCCAGTAAAGACTGAAGACTTGAAGCTTTATGTGTCTTTGGGTTTATGCCAGCAAACTACTCCCAAACTCATCCATCTGGAATAGACAAGGGTCATTAGTAGTTCTGATCCAGCTCTTTGTGTCCTCTCCAAGATGGGCATTACCCCTGTATTAGTATTGAGAGCTAATCTGCTCCTTTAAGAGGTGATTTAATTGCATAACACAAGACCCTTTACCTTTTAACATCATTAAGACTTTGTCTTTCTCAGACTTGTGTCCTGATGTCTTGTCTGACACCAGTAAGGAGCCACAGTTGAATCCTTCAATAAGAATGGTTTTGGAATAACCCCACAGTAACAAATCTCAGCTGCTATTCACATCAGGCACCATAAACACCTGTAGTTACAGGCTCACCACAGATCTCTGCATGGAGGGAGGAAACTGCTTCAGCTAGGAGGAGGGTCAATTCTGCTTGAAATGTGCCAACTACCTCTCACCTCCAGAAGAAAGCCCAAAGACCAAGGCTCAGAGATAACCAGGTCATCTTTACAGGGCTTGCTTTCCAGATGTTTTGTGAGACTGACATCACAACAAGCCTGAAAAATTCTTGGGGCCAGTATATATCACAGAGGGAAGGAATAACAAGCCAAGACCCTCTCTAAGGGGCTGGCTACAGAGCAAAGATCTTGCTTGCACCATTCTCTATGTTGCCAGAGTTCTCCCAGCTGGGAGAATTCCTTCCTGTCACAAGCAGAAGGAATAAGAGACAAGGCTTCTGCATCTTCTTTGTTCTTGATGTTGCTGCTGACCATTGCAGATCACAGTATGCCAAGTTTTCTTCCAAAGTTTGCTCTTCTTATATGATTCAGTTGGGTGTATTTCTTGTTTAATGTACATTATGTTTGGACTTGATTTGTGTTCAGGAGCTTGGAGCCCTTTGGACAGGAGACTCCTGTAGATGAAAGTCTGTTATTAGTGTTTCTAATATTGAATAACACCTGTAAGCATTATGTAGTGTCAGCACATTTGTCCCTGCAGGGAAAGGAGACTTGCTTGTTGCATCTCAGAGCCAGTGCCATCTGGTTTGGTACTTCCTCAGCGCAGAAAGTACAAAGACTCCAAGTTTTCCATTAAAGGGCTTACTGACACTAGGCTCCATTTATGAGTCAGTCTTAGTAAATTGAATTTATTTGGAAGTATATACAGCCTCTGAATCAGCTCAAACTGTCTTTTAACTCTATCTCTCTGTGCTATGTATGTTGATGGAAATACTTAACCCATTTAGCTTGGAGTATCTTCTCCAAAGCCTGATGAAATTTCAGATCCAAATGTCTTTTCAGTGAGGATACACCATGCCCAGGGCTGACAGCTAGCTTTTCTCTAAAGAAGTTACTTCTGAAATAAATCTTGGGCTAAGAAAGAAATGTTTTGGACCAGGTAAGGTCTCCAATTGTGAAAGAACACTGAAACCTTTGCATGGTAGTATTGCCAAATATCACAAATTCTGTATATTTCTTACAAAAACTTTCCTTTTTTTTTTTTTTTTTTGTGAGGGTGGTTAGAAAGGCTTGGCTTGACTTGAAGACACTAATTTTAAGCCAGCCTTATGAGGAGTCTGAACACAGTACCTTAATGTCACTGTTCTAAATTTCAGTATTCAGCCGTCCCCTACCAGGTGGATGAGCATCATTACCTTTGTTTTACCAACACCTTGTCAGATCATCTCAAGGCCTGATGATTAGTACATAGTGAAGTCCAGAACAAAACAGTGAACTTCTCATTTTCAAACTTGCTTGGCACAAGACTAAGAAATGGCCTTATAGTTAGTGCACCCACTACACCCTTTGTATAATCTAGAAATTACTCTGAAGTTATGTGGTTGGGTGGATTTTTCTATTTTGTTCTTGGCAGTTTGAATAGTTATTTAAGATTGAGCTACAGTGAAAAATGGTTCTGATTTCACCCACCTGTGAAGCCTAACTCAAGCTTTGTAATTTTTAATTTTCCTCCTGTGTCCATTGGTGCAATCATAAGCTGCTCCAGTAGCTTTGACTGCTGCCTTCTAATGCTGTCCTTATGCAAGGTAGTTGCAGAACAAATGGAAGCTGCTGGTCTTGGCAGGTCTATAAACAAAGCAGGACTTGATTCACATGGCAAATGTTCTTGTCAACAACCTTTCTTCATAACTACTGCAACTCTTAAGGCATAAGCCGAGTTCAGCCACAGTATAAGACTGCTGAAATCAATTCATGTCAATGAATTCATACCTATTTGCAAAATTGGTGATGTGGTTTCTCTTTGTCTACTCAGTGGTTCCCATTGTAAAAAAAGGCAAATTTTCTGATGGCCCATCAGTTCTAAGATGCTGGGCAACATCATCCACTTGTAGCTGTTTGCTGAGATACAGCAAGGACTTTCCTTCCCTCACCATACCGTGTCCTTCAATGGGTGGTTGAACTACCATAATCGTCAAGATACTGGAAGTTAACATGTCTTCTCATGGGCATGTAATTGGCTAAAAAGTGCAGACTTAGCAGTCCTAAATGAACTAATAAAGCTGGTTATCTATGATCTAACACACCACAGTATGCCCAACTAAATCTGTACCAAAACATCAGATTTTTCAATCAAATTATTATTCTGGTACCTGTTATTAAAGCATCTCACTGAATGTCAGCATTGCTACACAATTATCTCTGCTTCAATTTTAAAATTGATTACATTGAAGACTTTTCTTTTACTGGATGTAGAAGTTAAGAGTACAAAAGGCTTTTTGTGTGATGGTTTAGGTGGGATACTGGGATCTCTAGGCTGTCAGCTACAACCCTACAAAAGTAATCTATTGATCTGTACAAGGAGGTGGTTGGTAGCTCTGGTAGCCTTGTTTCCAGGCATATCACAGAGATCAGAGGGTTTTGATCAAAAATCTTAAACATCTTCTTTTATTCTGATTTATCCACCAGGCTGGCTTCCTGGATGGAATAGTTAACTTTTTTAATTAATCTTCTTTAAGAGGAACTGCTATAAAGTGCACTTTGCTGCTCTAGATGACCATTCCCATGGACTAACACATGATCTTCATTTTCATTAATGGTGACACACATGGCACAGTGAATGGATTCAAGGAAGGAGGGATTCTGTTTCTTACACATGTCCCTTTTATGTCGTTTGCTTTACAGAAAGAAACTCCCAAGAAAAAAACAGCAGTTCTTTCACTGGCCTTTCTTAGCAGACAGATGCAGGAGAGAAGGAGTGAATGAAATGTCAAAGGAGACTGCTGGTGTTCATTAACAGCTTCACTGACAACCACTACCTTTTCTTTTTAAAGGAAACTTAAACGTCGCACAAAGCACCTGTTTAATTGTGCAGCAATGTACAGAAGTCAGCTGTGGTGAAAATTCCTTCCTGACCCTTACATGATAGGCTTTATGCCATCAAGAATCAGATTTGCTTATCCTAAATATAAGCAAATGCTAGTTATATATTTAGTTCACTTTTTTTTTCTTTAATTTGTTACATTGGACTTGCAACTTTCTATGGTTGGGTTTTCCACAGTCTGACCGCAGATGCAGGTTTTGTAAACCTCAGTTTGGATATAGAATTTGTCAACTGAAGGTGATTTGGGGTGAACACAGGATTAGAGGTGTGACCTCACCAATGCCAAGCACAACAGGACAGTCACTTCTGTAGTCTGGCCACACTGTTCTTGATACAGGGAAGGATGCCATTGGCCTTCTTGGCCACCTGGACACACTGAATTTATTCAGCTCCATCTCAAATGGAGCTCATCTTCATTCTCTTCAGAGCACCGTGGATGGACATATTTTTCAGGAGAGGAATCAGGACATGCCAGTAACTGGCACAGGCCAACCCATGTTCACAGAAGGCAAGCTTTTTTTCCATCTGACTCTAGTTCATTGGAGAGGAAAGAGCTGATATGAAAAACAGATAGATGTGTAATGCATTCACAAAATGTGATGGGCTTGGCAAGGTTTCAGATCCTGGTCTATAATTTCAAGCTAAGTTCAAAAAGCCTTGGCATTTATGTGTGCTAAATTTGTCAAAAGGAGTTAATTTTAGACATTTAGAGGCCAAATAGGTTGTAGAGTCTGTGCATATATGTGTGTGGATTTACTTGTTTTAAAGTAGGACAGAGGGAAATTTTGCAAATTTGAGATCTGGAGAAAGTATGACTCCAACCTTGGGCTCTCCTTTGAGCCAGCCATGCTCCATACAGTGGTGCACATTCTCCGAGACACATATCTAAAAGCACTGGTCCCGTGGGTTCCTCTCCACTGGCTGCAGGAGCAACAGGTTGAGTAGAGGAATACACCCAAACAGGACCTGCTGGGAACAATACAGTCTCACTCTAGTTTGTAACAAACTAAATTCTGCAAAATTATGGTATATTTGGTTGGCAGGAGAAGCTCCCTCTTAGGAGAGGAGGTAGCTAACCACCTCCTAGAAGACTGAGGCTACCCAAAACTATAAGTAGATCTGCATTGGTGGAAGACCCCATGGCCTTGGGCATAATTGCAGCGTGATACTAACACCACTAAAATGTTCTTCAGAGATGGTTTTCTTCTCTTCTTATCTCCATTATGGCTGGGCTAGAGACCCCAGTCAACTCTGTGAAACAGCTGTTCTAAGCAAATTCTTTAAATAAGCCTGGAAAAAAAGGTCTGTGGGAAAAGGGAAAGGGAACACTATGTATCCTATTCCATTCAATTACAGCTAGGAGAAAACAGAGGGAAAGACCTTAAGAAGGCTTCTAGTCTGTCCTCCTGCCTGAAGGCAGTGGGTACCATCTCTTAATTTGATACATAATGACCAGAAGTGAAATGAGCTAAAGGATTTTTGTTTTCCCACTAGGACTTACCAAAAAAACATTAGTTTTCACTTCATGTGGTTTAAAACTGATTTAGGCTCTTCATTGCAAATGGTTAATGTATTTTGTTGATCAAAATCAGAAGTCATTTTCATTTTAAAATAATGGCATATTGAAAGACAAATTAAAAAGATCAATCTTCATTCACATTCATATAAAGTTTTAAACCAGTAAAGTGAAAAATAGCCACTCTGCCTTTTTTTGTATATCATCCCTTTCCTGTTTCTGTTTACAATTGCCCCTAGCTGGGCTTTTGGACAGATTTTTCTTTTTCTTTTATAAAATCATCTCTTGCTATCTTACCCTTCCACAGTGGTGTTTTTCTACATAGTTAATTTTTGCCTTTTATGTATTTCAATTTCATTGCATTTTCATGTCTTGCTTTTCTATTTGTATTTAAACTAGTTTAAAGTTTCTGCCTTCTTTAATTCCTTAACTTGTGCTATTTTATTGCCATGATTAAGTAGCTGTCCCTAGGCAGCAGCAATGAAAATGCAAGCTTTCCCATCACATTCACTTATCTGTTACTTGCTGGAATTAAGATTAATTATAGTTGTCAGCGCATAACTAAAATCACAAATGTCAATTTCCTCTTTTCACGTTTTTCGCTGTCAGAATAAATTGCGTAATCATCACTTAATACCAAGCTCTTATTTCCCTAATAATATGCTAAAGCCAAAGGTTTACCAAAGGGATCCCAAAGAAAACACACGAAACCTGAGAGGGTAAATACAACATGGGAAAGCACAACTGCGATAGGGCTGGTGTCACAGCTGGAGTGAGCCCTTCGCAGGGATCCCAGAACTCAGCCTGCACTGGCAGTACTTCCACGGGACACAGCCATGGGCTTTGCTCCTTTGGAAATGGTTGCTTAGAGGATGAACATCCTGGGAGATGACCTGTGGGACATACCCTTGATAAATGGCCAGCAATCAGATCCAGACCTTCTCACAGCAGCTCAGCATTAATCGGGTCTTTGCTAAGGAAGGGTCCTGCAGCTCCAGGATGAGAGACATGCTGGAAATGGCTGATGGCAGCCCACGTCTGTGATGTGAGCATTTTGTGAGAGACCTCTTTTAAATGCTTGCTATCGCCACCTTCCCGATACCTTGATGTGCCCACCACAAGATCTGGTCTTCTGCAAGGTTGTGTCACTTTGGATTTGATCAAGTTAGAACATCTGTAACAGACTGCTGTGCCAACCTGCCCTGTTCATCTGGCTCATGTTCCTGCTTAGCATGTAGCTAGGTCATACCCCAAGGATAAAAATGGATAAGCTTATTTCCAAGTTAAGATTTCAGAAATTACATCAACATACTCACTTTTTTGCCCTAAACCCCTTCCCGATCTCAATCCCATGTTACGTACTGATGTCATCCCTGCAAATCATGTACTAGCTGTCCCCACAATGTCTTTGTGCTGGCTTTCAGAAGACCCTACTTCTCTGTGTTTTTTGTCTTAGTAACATTAGACAAAATCTTAAAGAAAAATTGTGCACCCATGACCTTTAATAGAGAACAGCTGGTAAAGAAACTGTCCCTTGTACCTTCACAGCACATCCTGCTCAGGTGCCAACTCCACCTCAGAAGAATTTCTCTCTTTTCCTCTGAAATTCCAGAAAGGACTCTAAGAAAACTCATCTCCAGGTGTGGGTACCTGCAGTTGGATGGTGTCTGTCTCTGCTTCGGACAAACTGAAATGTAGTCTTCTCTTTTTATTTCCTTTTATTTTAAAACAAACAAACAAAAAACAAACAAAAAAGCCAAAACAAAACACTTCAAATATTTACATTTTAAAGAAATGAAAAATATATTTTGAAGAGAAAACTCAGATTTTCCTTTATGAAAGCTCTATATTTTGTCTTCCGGCTTTTAAGCTGGAGCATATACTCAAATCTTTGCTCCTATTTGTTAGACCTTTCATTCTTCTAATGCTGTTTAAGCAAATTTACCATCAAAAAGAAAAAAGAAAAGGGAAAAAAGCTTAATTTCAATATCAAATTCATTCAGAAAGTTCAGCACTACAAAGCAACAGAAATATATGACTTCTGACCTAGTATATCAATAGTAGGCTTGTGTGCAAACCAGAATGAAAACACCACTGTAGTCAAGAACCTTTGGAAAAGTTACTGTTTCCTTTCCATTTCATAGGTTTAAAGGGAATTTTTAAAATCAATTTTCCTTACTCTCTTTCTTTTTTAGATCATGTTATTTCTTTTATTGTTGTTGTCCACTGCCTGGGGAAGCTGTTTGCTCAAGGTGCCTAATTTCAGGAACTACATGCAGGAATTTATAGATGTGCTTACAGATGGCAGTTGTTTGAAAAACTGGCCCTATAAAGGGACTTTGCTCACCTGCTGACATTTTGGAAGATCTTTGACATCCAGAGTATGGGAAACCTCCAAAATTCACTGTCCTCAGGAAAACCTGTTCTCAAGAGTAGATATGCAGAGTGGAGAATCAGAGCAAAGCAGCCAGTGGGAGAGTTGAAAGAGAGAACAAGAAGTTCTGGCTGCAGTGCAGCAACAGGAACACCTAGGTTTGGCCCATGCCTCTTGCCTGGCATTAGCAAAGCATCCTGCAGCCCTTCAGCTTGTGGGGTGGCCACCCTGAAAATGTCTGGCTTGATTGCAGCACATTACCTGGCATGCAGGAAAAAAAAGGTCACCTTGTAAAATCAGATACTTAAGACTCCCAAATGCAATTCAATGTCAACCTTGGCTCCTGCAGGTGTGACAGCACTTCTTCAGTGACTGGGCAAGGGATCTTCTGACAGAGGCAGTGGGTGCCAGATGCCCTGTTTTCTTTCTCATTTGGCTCTTTTGGCCTTGCCCCAGACCTTTGGTGAAGTGCTCTGGGAAGTTGGTATGTAGAAAGAGAGAGGGAGAAGAGCTAGGATGACATTTTGCAGTGCATGTGCTAGCTTCAACTGCCAGCGTGGACTGCTTTCCCATCAACAGCACTCTCCCCAGGTCCTTCTCCCCAGTCTCCTAATCCTCCAGCATACTCTGAGGGCTGTGGTGTAGCCGTGGCAGCAGCAGTGGTGAGACTGGTGAGCGAAGAATTTCCATCCCACTTTCCAACAAGTTGAGCTGCTTCCCTCCTGGCCCCTCATCTGCCCCACATCCCACCAAACATACCCTTGTGATTAATGGAAACAGAGATAAATGACTGACTGACTCTAGCACTGGAGGAGCAGATCATGGAATTATTTGAATAGAGACAGCAAATCAAAGAGTGTAACGTTTTTTGGCTTGATGCATTTCCTATGGCTTCACTTCATAGAAAGCTGTAAGCATGCTTTTGGGCATGTGCCTACTGACTGCAGTGCCAAGATGGAGAGGGAACCCAGAAAGGATGCGCTTTCTCTTCTGCATTGTGTCAGAAGTACCAAGCTGCTGAGATGAAAGGGGGCCACATGAGAGCTACATTCTGCTGCTCTTTTCTGGGGCTTGACTAGGGCTCAGAGGCAGCTAAACCTCTGTGTTACTTCTCCGCTTTAGAAAGGTAAAGTGGGTTTGGGACAAGAGAGGTACAGTGAAGGGAACAAGAAGCATAAGGAGGGTTATTTTTATTCTCCCAATGAACTACTTCTCCAGGCAGGCTTGCCTAGGGGAATCATGGCTTACTGAAGCCATCATTCTCTCACTGGGGTCACATACTTGAATAATCCTTGATTTGATTTATTTTCTTCTTTTTAGAAAGCTTTTCTTTTTTAATGCTGTCAATTTACAGCCCTGCCAAAGCTTTCCATAACAATGAACCTGTCAATAGCTTCCAGATCTCCTCACACTTTCCATCAGAAATTCTTTAAATATTTGCAATATCTGAAATTGGTATAATTAGCATTTTTCTCCTTCTTGTATGATGTCTTGTTCACTGACTGATACAGTAAGAGTTGCTCTGCAGGCTAGCTCTCCAAATATTGAGGAATACTTTTCTATGTATAGGAAAGATAATGTGTGCCATCATCCTCTGGACTGAGAGATGGATCAAGTTTGGGGGCAGAGCTGCTACTGCCTGGCTGGAGAGCTTTGTTTTGCAGCAAGAAGGCACTAGCCAAAAAATGATGTGACTTCTGGTACTAATTTTTCAGTGTTTTATGCATGCTGTTAAAATCTGTGAAATGCTGGAGACTTGCATGCTTCTTTGAGTATCTCATCCTAATCTGAATTTTCCCAACAAGGAAGCAGTACAACATGACATCAGTGCCTTAATTTGCAAAATCACTTGCAACCCAGTTCTAGTATTTGTCACCAGCTGTTAATTTATGAATACTAATCCTATTTCTACTCAGTACGAAAGTGATTTGTTTTTTCATCCAGAGCATCAGTGGCACTATGGAAGAGCTCTTATTCCTGATTTCAGCTCTAAATACTGGACAGACTGTCTCTGTAAAGCTGAGGTAGCACACAAGTAGAGAACAGCAAGGGTTACAGACACATAGCCTGGTAGCTGCTAGAGCCAAGCTAGCAGGATGTAAGGTCTTCAGTACTGCCAGCTTGTGTGGACAGTTTTATGTGCTGTTTCTCTGCCTCCTGCTTCATAGACGGGATAAACAGTGTGTGAGAGGAGCCAAGAACACATTTTATATGAACATCATGTACTGTAGGAAATGTGTCTCTGCCATCTTTCAGCCTTGGTTTCTTTTATAAGAAGTTAGCCACTAGAGAAAATTCCATCTTCTCTCTGGTCTGTATTTCCTAATTGTGTCAAGACCCATATGAAGAGGTCTTGACTAACAGAACAGACTAAAGGACCACTATGTCTGCAGCACTTATTTGGGGGTGGGGAAGCAGATGACTTCAGAGAGACTTGAGCTGATGTCACCGCAGTAGAGCTGTGGGGGCCTTTCCCAGGTGGGGATCACTGGGCTGGCATGCCCTGTGCCCAGCCAGTGTCTCCCCACAGCCCT
This sequence comes from Campylorhamphus procurvoides, assembly GCA_013396655.1. Taxonomy (NCBI): domain Eukaryota; kingdom Metazoa; phylum Chordata; class Aves; order Passeriformes; family Dendrocolaptidae; genus Campylorhamphus; species Campylorhamphus procurvoides. Next base: position 290,653 of record WBMV01009133.1, on the reverse strand, counting down.
TCACTCTACTTATAGGCAGGTAGCTCTCTCCTCCTCTGCAGCTGAGACTTGTCTGGCTCTGTCCTTCCCACGGCATGTGAAACCCACTACCCACTACCCACCACCCCCCCACCCCAACTTTTTGGGCTGTGCATTTCAGTGGCTGCAGATGTGCTTACAAGATGGAAGCTTACACATTTCCTAAGAAGAGAACTTCTGTTCCACCCCTCACTCCTGGGCCTTCCCCTTATATGAATAAACTCCTTATTCAGGGAACAGGGCCTCCTATGCTGAGCATTATTTTTTTCTCAAAGTGAGGGCCTTTTCTTGTACAGATGGGCTAAATACAATAGGAAATATATCTATTTTTTTGGCAGTTCAGGGGCAAATTTTCTGTTTAAGAACAAGGGCTTTTACCAGTGTGTATTGATGTATATATCTTCATTTAATATGGGCACAAAAAAAAACCTGTCCTGTTTTGTCGGAGGAGATACTAAAACTTGAATTAGCTTGCTTTTCTTTTTTTTTTTGCCTGGAGTTAAATCAATTCCAGACTCTATTAATTTGAGCAAATGCCCATGGTCCCCATTGCCTGGCCATCCAGAGCTATTGTATAACAACTAATTGGTCTATATGTCCCCTTCAATAAGGGAAGGCTGCCACAGACACAGGGCTCGTGGAGTCCATGAAAGACGCCTGGCTCAGAGGGAGCTGGAACACGAGGGGGATTAAGCGCAGCCCCTTGGTGTTGTGTTAACCTCTGCTGGTGGGGGCCTGCAGGAGCCCCCCCAGGGATGCTCTCCGCTCCTCAGGAAGGGGAGTGGGGTGTCAGGAGGCAGGAGGGTGAATAGTTCAGGGAGATTATGAACCAAAAGACAAATAAACACCAACCCCAACCCCAAGCTCTGAGGACAGTGAAGATTTAGCCGTTGGGATGGCAGAAGAGGGAAAATGGGACTGAGGGTCCCGAGCAGGGGCAGGCAGGGCTGGAAGCAGCCTGCTAGCCACAGCATGGCAGCAGGGAGGTGAGGAGCCAGGAGCACTGCCAAGCTGCAGGAGTGCAGGAGGGGGGGCATGTGGCCTGTCAAACCCAGCCCAAGGGCTTTACTGTCACTCCCACTGAAGGAATTGCTGTGGCTCTGAGTGTGATCAATAGAGCCCCCTGCTCACATGGGGGTAGTGCTGAAAATGTCTTTGCCACCTCAATGGGGCAGAGAGCCCTGGACTGGGCTTGCCAGTGGGCTCCACCACTGTGTGGGGTTGATGCAGTGTCCCCACGTCCTGGTGCCGCAACATGATAAGAAGATGATGAATCTGGCACAGCCTTCAGCCCCTCGGTGATGCCATTTCTTTTTCCTCAAACAAGAAATACACAGAAGAGATCTGCTGCCACTGACATATGGGTGTACTTTGCCCATCGCGACGCTGGAAAGCAGGCACTGCTTCCTCCCGCATTGGAGTCTACCCTGCCATGGATGTCCTTCGTCAAACATGTGATAAGTCTGCAATTAATAAATATCAGGCAGAGGAATGATGATGCTATTTATTGACCAAAAAAAAAAATTAAGCTTCCCCATCAAGAACGGGGCAGAGAGGAAGGCTGAGGGGTGAGAGGGGAGGAAGCGAGTATGCTGAGAGCACATGAAAAGGGAGAGCAGGAAAGGAAGGGAGAGAGGCGACAGGCAATGTGAATGGGAGAAGGAAGAGGCAGGAAGGAGCAGTGGGAGAGAGCACAGACATGAAGGAATGGATACCAAGAAGGACAAAGAGCGGTGTGGGGTAGATGGAGTGAACAGCATGAATGTGTTTGTCTGCAGAAGAATACACACTAATTCTTGGAATATGCCAGTCCCTTAAATCACAGGAGGGGAGCCATACCAGGCTGGGGAGCCCCGCATGGTCTGGGTGACAGGCCCATGGTCTTTCCTCAACAAGAGACTGAGCAGAGACAGGAAAGCTTGCATCGCTGCGCCTCCTCTGAGGGCTAACATTTCTCTCCCTCCTTCTTTTCTTTCTTGTCTTAAACTTGAGAAAATCAAAAAAGAAAGCAAGTAAAACAAAAGCCCCTTTGCCTTAATTAAATTACTCAGCCGCCCTCTGGGGTTGACACTGGGGATACACGAGGCTTTTGTGTAATATCTGGAGGAATTCTCCCGCCGCCCCCCGCCTCCCCCTGCCCCATCCTGGGGACAGGCGGGAGGATTTCAAAGGGGAAGGGAAAGGAAGGGGGAGGGGGGTAAGCTAATAGGGATGGGAATTATTCTGTGATGGCTGGAGGGATAAGAGAAAAAAGGGAAGGAAAGTCGCTGCTGAAATTGAAAGCCGATTCCCAGCGCTGGCTCGAGGCAGTGCTCTGACCTGAGGTAACTGCCCTTTTGCCAGAGACACAGGCAAAGTTCAGGGCACAGGGAAAGCTGCGTAAATATGAAGTCTTTATCAAGGGGATGATCCCGCTGCCGCAGGACGTGCCTGCCCGCTCTGGACACAGCGTGACGAGGCGAGGCCAGCTCCCCACAGCCACCAGCAGCCGGCAGGGCTCGGGGCAGCCTGGCCCCACTGCTGTGCAGCTGTGCAGGGGCAGCTGGAGGGCTGTGCCCGAGCAGGGACTGTGCGGCAGCCGAGCCGGCCCATCCTGACAGATCCCAAGAGCCTGCCTGCTCACCCAGGCATTCCACATCACCACCATTCCACATCTGCTGCAGCAAACTCCCCGGGTCCTGGGAGAAGGTTAGCAATGGGAAAACCAGCTTCCACGAGCAGGAGGCTTCACTCAGAGAGGGCACTGAGAGTGTTTTATCAGTATGTTCCCCAGCTCTGTGCAGAGCATGTCCAGGAGATGCTGTGGCAAATGCATGGGTGGGTATTGCTGTTCTGCTGTAAGGAGTGCTTTTACACTGCTGCTATTGGTGCACTTGTTTGACTTGTGGTTTTCTCAATCAGAATCTCCAGTTGGCAACATACTACATCTTCCCCTCTGAATACTGGGTGAAATGAGCTTGGTTTTGCACCTTCAGTTTGGCCATGGTCAAAAGAAACCCATATCTGTGCTTGAAAGGGAAAGGCATCCTTTCACATTAGTAGTCTGCAACAGTAGTTGAGTGTGTGAGGGGCTTGCTGGATTCTTTCCACCATCTCCCCACACACAGCCCAGAACCGCCCAGGGCCCGGAGTCCCAATGTCAGATTTTATCAGTGGCTTTTGGAGAGGTAACTGTGCTGTCTGGGACTGGGGTGTGTAAACCATAAACAAGAGATGCAAACAGAAGGAGCAGGGACACCATACCAGCACCAGTTCCCTTTTACTTACTGTTGGGAAGGAATATTTCTGGGAACAAAGAACATCTGGGTTGTAGGCTGAACTGGGCTTTATATGATGAAGCTTGTAATACTGTCCCATCTGGAGAGCAGCCCCAGTGAGCTCTGTGGGGAGATAAGAGGCAGAGTCAACCATAAATCCACTCCTTTAAGCATGACAAGTGTGTGCCTCATATTCCAAAGAGAGGAGGGGGAAAAGTAAGTGGAAACATTTTTCTCTGTGCTGAACACACGCAGAGCTCAAAAAAGGCTTGTCCCGCAGTAGTGTGATGGGAGGCTGGTAAGCATGGAGCACCCCCAGGGTGCCAACAAGAACAGTCCAAAACTCTTCCTGCAGTGACAGCTTCATTCCCGAGTGACAGTCAGGCCTGGCAGGGACACCCGGGAGCTGGGGGATGCTGCCACACACACAGAGTCTCTGTACAGCTGTAGCTGGACGCAACTAAAACCAGGGCAAGAGAAATACCCAAAAGTTGGAGGCTTCCACCTTGATGGAGAAACTGGCCTCCCACTTCTCAGAGCTTCTCTGCCATTTATTACTAGCCATGATTTATGGCATTAATACCAAAAGCCTTACATGTGTGAAAGGGTCAGGTGAGGAATCAGGCTGTGGGTGTGGAGGAACAGTAGCATTGTTAGGAAAAAGGAAAAAAAAGGTGTATTATTTCCCCAAGTGAGCTATCGAGGTTCAACTGAACTCTTATAGTTTGCACCCAATGGACTAGCAGCATGTTTCAAATATGCACCTTGCAGATGGCATGTGAGGCATACGGCCCCAGTGATGCTCCCTGCAGTGCCTCCCTCACAGCAGTGTGGCCCCACATTCAGGCCACCCAGGTAACCCATGTCTGGTGAGCACCTGTGTCAGCCAGCTTGGAGGAAGGTATAAATACACCCTCGTGTTTATCTAGGATTTCCCACTTACAGCCTTCAGCTTTCATATAGCCACCCACTCGAGCAAGATAAGCAGGCAGAATCCTTGCTTCTATCCTCCAAATTTCTCCTCCAATTCCTTTTTCCCCTCTTGCTTCCTATGTTTTTCCAGACTGTGTTGATTGATTACAATATTTGGAGGGGTGAATGTCTCTGCAAACTCTTTTTGCTGTGTTTCAATAAGTAGATGATTTTAATTCACATCCAGATCTTTTGCAGACAGACTGCCACTGTTCATAAAGAATAATCATTTGCAGGGCTGCAAAAGAGCATATTGCATGGCACAGTGCCTAGCACAGAGCTAAACTGCCCTGCTCCCTACTCCAAGGAGCTTCCCATCACAAAACAGTGGAGCTAGGACTGACTGGGATGTGAGAGCAAAGTGAAGCAAGAAGGAGGAATGCCTGGGACTGGGGTTGGCACTGGTACACTGCTCCTTCTACAGCCTGTGTCAGGAAGGATCAGTCCCCTCTTAACCGGGGACTGGCTGTGGCACACAGGAAGCAAGATGAATTTCAAGCATTTGAAAAAGAAAATATCACAAGGAAGGCGCTTGAAAGGGGGGACTATCCTTGAGAAATTAGTCAGAGGTGGGATCTGGGGCAGAGATATGAACAATGCCAGGGATTGTATCACAGTGATGCCTTTTGTACCTTTGTACCTTTGTCTCTGTGCCATTTATTAAAGTCATTTAGGTACACCTGGACCCAAAGGAATGGAAAACCCTCAGCTTGCATGACTGCCTGAAGTAAAAGCCCTCATTTATTTATGTTCCAGAATCTGCTGTTTGGATCTTACACCTCAAGTTGACAATCACTCGAGCACAGCTTATCTTGGCTTTGAGTTGCTAAAATGTAAGCAGGGTTTAGCATAAAATGAGAATTGTGTCATGACAGAGGTGTCCCTATTTTCCTATGGAAAAAAAAAAGACATGTAAGGGGAAAATGAGGAAACATACTTCTTCGCTGTAGAATGTTGTCCTCATTTGATCCATCTTGCACCTTAGTCCTTCCTTCTGCCATCTCTCCCTAGTCCATGGCAAAAACATCAAAGATGTTTCTTGGAGCTGAGTTCTGTGTATATGTGTGTCTGTGTCAAAGGAAGAGAGGGAAACCATTTCAGACACAGGTTATTTATTAGAGGTTTAATATTGCTCCATATAGAAATTAAATGGAACAGCGTTCAGACGTGCCATTAAAATTTACTGCTTCTTGCTATTTTAAAACCCACATAATCATTTCAAGTAACACTGATTAAGGTCTTGCAAGAAATGAAAAAAACACCAATGTCAACTCAGGCATCACCACAGTGTCTCCACCTAATAGCTGCTTTATTAACATGAGTCTGGAAGCAGGAATGCCTTATGGTAAATTTATTTATTTTCCATTTACACATCACTCTTCTGTTGGGTTTCTTTTCTAAAACATTTCCTTGATGACCACTTCCTTCTCAATAGACTGTATGGCATTTAATGTTTCACTCATATAAACATGCTCATTTCCCCAAAGGTGCAATTTTTTTTTTCCTTTATAAATTTGACTTTTGTGTTTTCTTCTTAACATGCTCTCTCTGGAGTGAATACGCCTGCACGCACATGTGTTCAAATGTATGCATATGAAACACACCCTCTGTCTCACTCTTTCCTTCCTTTTTCTTTTATTTACACATATATATATATTTACACATATATATACACCTCTTTCCAACACTCCTTTATTTTATATGCACTCCTATACATATATTCACATATACTTGTATATGAAGAACTTGAAGAACTTGTAGTTTTCAAACCAAACTGGACTCTTTTCATTGTCCGTGCCTTGAAACCCAGGATAATTTTTACAAACTACTTAAGGTTAAGATTTTTGGGCTGTTTTATTCGTGGCTTTGCAGATGAATGAATAAGAAAGCAGGGAATCTATATTGGTCTATATTGTAAATGTATATTTGCCTTACATGTTGATTCTGGTGTTCAATATACAACAGATTGCTTGGGAGCAACACTTAGTCTCCTGAGAATATATTTAGAATGTGCTGAAGCTGCAATCCTTTGGTAGTGCCAAGAGAGAAGGCCTTGTTTATGTGATGCGATTAGCCCTGAAACTAAGGAAAAGGCAGGGATGGTGGTGGCCCTGAAAAACACACTGAAGGCCAGGTTTGTCATTCACATAATTATTATGTCATATGTGGGTCTTTATTAAGATCATCCTATGGTGATCTTGAGTTTGTGGATTTGATAAGGTGGATACATAAAGACTGCATCTTACAGTATCCAGTTTATTGGCATTGCACCTGCCAGGAAAACGTTGTTATATACTCCTGCTGGATAAACACCAGGATTTTTTTTCACGTTTATTCTCTCAGTACGAAGGCAAAACATTCCTGGATTCACTGCCATCACATAAGACTGGAAGAGAAAAAAAGAAACTGCCCAGAAGTGTAACCCATAAAAAATGGTAGCCTGGAGGAGGCTTTGTAGGACTATGCAGTCCAACTGCCTATTCCATGGGAAGGCAGGCTGTTTCTGGGGCATTCCTACAAACAGTTGTCCAACTGTTTCCATTAAAACTGCAGCAGCAGTTTTGCAGCTTCTCCAGGCAGCCTGTGGCTACATTTTGCTACCCTCACTACTGGAAAGGTTTAATCCATCCAACCTCAAAATCATCACCACAGTCCTGCTCTGTGGTATTTATGTTCCTGTTGGATAGGAACAGAAGAACTTGGAAGAGCATTTGGAGACAGAAGGGAATTGAGAAACCAGAGAGTTTCATATTGGCTGCAGGGCATGAGAGGAGGTAGTCCTGAGGAGATGTGCAAGGGGCAAGCTTTTTCTGCAGTGGGAATAAGTTGAGTGTTGACAAGGTCAACAGCTCCCCCTAGAACAGATCTAAAAGTTACCACTGAAAGGAAGATAGTATTTAGGATGGAATATTGACATGGTCTTCTAGGTTATGTAGGTAAGCAGAGCTTCAAGGAGGTTAGATTCAGAAAGGTAAATAATAATGTTTTCCAAATGACTCCTGCTCTTCTACAGCTGGCATACCCTCCTTGAGAACTAGAAAAAGAAGTAGAAGGCAGGTTTCTATTCAGCATTTCATTGCTTTCACTCATGTCTTTTTTTTCCATTTTTTTTCTTTTTTTTTTAACTAACTTTCTGTCCAAGTTCAAAAGCAAAAAATTAAACCCTCACTTTGCCAGAAGCTGGCTTTTTTCACATGTAAGCTTGTCTAGTGTTTAACTGAACTGAAGGCTGCATAGTCAGACAATCAGTAAATGTTTTCAGAAGAAGCTCTGGATGTCTGAAGTCTCAGAAGGTTTTGGAGTCTTAATATATTGGGAAGCATTTCCTTGCAGGATGCACAAGGGAGATGCTAGGTGTAACCTGAGGCCCTTTCAACAGGAGTAAGTATCCCCCAGGCTGATGCACCCCACACCTTGCACAAGGTAGGTAACCCATGACTGCCCTTTGAATGAGTGAAGCAAATTGTAAAGAAGCTCAGTCAAGCTCACTTATCATCTTGTCCTCCCCCGAGCTTCTCTCTAGCCTGGTCTTTGCATTTCCTCGAACATGGATTGTATTGACTCACTCCTGACCTAAGTAGAAACATGTGCTATTGATCTGGTTTACAAAAAAAAAAAAATCATTTAGAAAACTGTGGAAGCCTCAAATGTTGGTGTCCTCTGCACTTCCCCACTGGAGCAAGTGACCTCCTGCCTTGGTCTCCCTACTGACTGAGAAAACAGGAGGTGCAGGCTTGGGACAAGGCACCTGTTCAGGACTGACTGATTCTAGTCCAAGGTGTGTTATTTATCTCAGCCTCTCTTAATTTGTCTGCACTCAGCAGAGCAAAATAACAACACTGCAGCTTGTATCATGCTAGGTATTTATAACATATAATTCAGCATCACAGCTGAAATACCGGGTAATTTGGTGATTAGTTTGTCCTACTAAATAGCACCATCATGCAATGATGTTGTATTATGACTCTGCTCATTTTTAGCCTCTTCTATAGCCTCAGCTTCCGGGATTAAGTGAGTTGAAGCCCCATGAATGATGGGATGGATGGCAGCACTGATGTAGGAGTATTTGCTTGGCCAACTATGTGCTAACACATTCTTGAGGCTTTCGTTATTGCGAATTCTGATCACCGCATCTCTATACTGCAGATCCCAAAATACTTTGGTAGCATCTTCACCTATGTGTAAAAAAAATACCTTTCCTTTCACAAACTCTTCCTAGAGATCATTTTGTTTAACGAAATAGCTTTTTCAAACATACATATTTTAAAATGCATATTTAATAAATCTCTTTCACACCTCTTTCTTTTTTCTCTGAAGCTTGACACATGGGAACGGTGCATTGATCCATGGATTAAACTGAGTTACCTTGGCAAGAAATTGTGCCTTGAGAGCCAAGATAACCAGGTCCAAGAGAAAAATGTATGAATATTTAAATAAACCAATATTTGACTGACAAAAGCAATTTTGAAGAGATGTGCAGGGTAAGGAGAAATGAGGAGAAGAGCACTGGTTTACACTGAAAGGCCTGTTATACAACTTAAACATTGTAAGCATTGGTTTTGCTTCACCACCCACTGTTTTGCACAGATGAAATAGCCTGAGGAAGATATTTGATATGCACAGTCATTGGAGAGCTCTGGACCTAATGCTGATGGAAGCAGACCTCTGTCTTCTGCTGAGAGTCCCCACTGCCACCTGGCACCCAAGCCGCAGGAGCTGGTGCCATTAGAGGACTGTTTTGCCCCATGAGCCACAAGGAAGGGCAGCAACAGCTCTTCCTTCTGTCTTCCTCAACCTTCTTTATCTAACAGCTGCCTTCCTGAGGAAGACTTCAGAGGGCATTTTCTGAAGAAACTCTCACACACACGTGTACACACACACCTCTCAGAAAGATCCAGTTTCATCAGAACAATTTCAGTTGCAGGAAAGGGCTAATTTCAAATATTCTTCTGGTCTGAAGACCAGAACTCTGGGGAGAAACAATGGTCATCCTATTTTATTTTGGCATCTCCAGCAGGAAAGTGTAGGGGTTCTCCCACAGTTAATTGATATAAAACCAAAGTGAAAATCCAGGAGAAACATTTTGATTGACCAAATCTGTGCTTGATTTTCCTGTGGATTGTTGGCATGCAGAGTTATCAAAGAATTTCCTGACCTCAGGACAGAGGGGCAGACCTGCCCACAGCTCATGCCTAGCCAGCCATCCCTCCCCAGAGGCCCAAGAAACCTTGGCAGAAGTAGTCTTCATCTCTGGAGCATTCCTGGTGCTGACTTTTGCAGAGCATTTACAGAGCCATTGTTACCCTGACAGCCACACATGAAGCAGAAGCTAATGCCAGACTGGAGGGCCTGGTATTATTTTATCATCAAGAATACTTTAGCCCTTGCTGTGAGCTCTTCATCAATGTCCCTGCATACATATACAAGAACCCACTGCAGAATCACAGGTCAAGGAAAGAAAGATGATACTACCTTCAAGCAGTAGAAGGCCAGCCCATTGTTTTGTTCAGAGGGTTGAAATAGGACTTAAATGATGTTTTTGTTTTTCCTGAGTTTTGCTGTACAGGCGGTGTTCATGACCAGAATAGGGCATGGGTACTTGGCTATATGTTTATATTGTGTGTATGTATATATATATATTTATGTATATACACACAAACTCTTCCTGGGAGACTTCTCAGTCAGGGGCACTTAGTGAATGGGAGCTGGATTAGCTGTTTTTAGTCTGAATTGCCACAGCTCCACAGGAGTCTATTAAGATGTCTTGCAGTACTACATAACCAGCACCTCTCATGCAGCAATTTCCAAGCACTTACAATAAAAGTAACAGTGGCCAGGCATGGCCAGCCCAAAGGCCTGCCAACCCAGCATCCTGTCTTTGTACAGACAGCAGCACAAAGCCACAGAAATCTACAGTAATGGTTATAAATATTAATAGTATGGTAAAGGACTGACATTTTCTGAGCACATGAAGAAATCTGTATCTCAATCCCACTAACCTGGTCAAAGAAATCAGCATAATTTGCAGTCCATAATTCTCTCCTACAAGGGAGGCAAGAATTATCCTCCTAACCACACTTTTGCTGTGGGACAAAGATGCAACAATATTGAGGCAAAATAGTTGAGGGAACACTAGAGACCAGGATACATATATCTGTGAGCACAATTATGGCAGTACGTTTTAAAAAGCTAGGATGGTTTGCATAATAAAGGTGTTGCTAGACGTGGTACAGTGAGTTTAAAAATACTGATTTGACTGAATAGTTTTCCACATCCTACACATTGCTTATCATACCTTTTCATTTACAAAAATCGTGGGCTTTTCTTTTTTCTCCCAATAGGATAGTGAGACTTCCTAAGTAATGTTGGAATAATATCTAGCCATTTGCAGCTTCACCAATATCAAATTTGACATCCATCTTTCGTGCCCCAGCCAGCAACATGAGACTCTGAAAAGTTGTCATACCACAGGACAGACACATTTGCAAAGTAGTCACTCTGTGCACTCTGATAACCCCTTGATGGTGCAGAAAGACCTCCAGACATTTCAGGACTGCAATCTTTTGTACACTGAAATGATGATTACCATTGAGCTTGACAATAAACTTGGCTGAATAACCCAGACCTCATTTCAACCCACAGATCTTGGATCTCCAAATGACCGCTTGCCAGATTTACATCTGTTTCCGCTGTGGGGAATGTGCAGTCTTTTTCAAAACTCTTTGAGCTTAGTTTTCCTTCTCCCCTTGGCTTTGCTGCCAGATGATAAAGATTTAATTCGTTTATTACCACTACAATCCACCTGGTTTTGAGCACAGAAGCAAACTGAATTTTCAGAGTAGCTTCTGTTCCTAAGAGAAAATTAGTGTCCTCACCTATCCTACCCTGCTTCTCTCTTGGTCACAAAATTACACCATATAATGGGGGCAATTCTTGCTCTCCCCGTGCCTCACCTGTACTGTAGCATTGACTTGGAAATACAGAAGGGTGGCTCTTCTTCCCTTAATTCTTCAGTTCAGTGGACTCAAACATGGAAAGTTTCCATTTTATCTTCAGTCTTGACTGAACTTATGCTTGGTTTGTTTTAGAGTGGTATTGGGGATAGTGAACAGTCATGAGTACCAAAGTTCAATTGCCGCAAAGGAGGCACAGTTCTGACATACTCTTTGGTAGCCTCCTCTATAAGCAGTCTAGTGACAATATATTGACTCACAGGCAAAACGTGTGCTTGTTACAAATTTGGTGGGCTTTTCTTTTATTGGAACCAGGGTATTAGCTGGGCCAATGTATATTTCTGCTGTAGAAATTTCTTTTGCAGTGCAAGTGAGGCATAGGCTATTATTTACTTCCATTGTACATTGTTAGAAAAAATATTACATCCCAAAACTGGCTTCTTTCCACTGATGTCTGAAGTAGCCAAAGCACGTCCCTTGCCCTCTGTTTCTAAAAGCTCTGTGATCTCTGGATGAAAGCTCCTAGATATATGTGAGTTAATTATTCTTGTCAAACCAAATTCTTGAGTCATCTGAAAGTTCTCACTCAACAATTGTGGCATCTGTCTGTGGAACATCAAACTTTCTCCACTTTCTAGTACAGCTTCAGGGACAATATTTCTCTAGAATAAGATCACAAAACATTTTAAGGATTTACTGTGAGTTTTCGCTGATATTTACAGTGCCTGATATCAGAGGCCTCTCTAACCAATGACAGGACTACCAGAGACTCCAGTGAGGTTATTCTGTAGTAATCAGGCATACCAGAGATCCAGAAATTCTGATATTAATATTGAGCAAAGTGTATGGAAAAAATCATAGTGAGATGTTTCTGATGAGATAACAATGCTTCACAAATACAGTCAATCAGTGTGTGTTTTTACCTTTCAATTTATGTGCTCATTTCAACCATAGCTATAGAGCTTCATGCAAGCAGAGTTGATACTGGGAGTTAAAGGTCACAACTAACAATCCAGACACTTCTCTGACCAGGCTGTAAAAGCAATAGAGTCAAAACATGAGAAAAACCTTTTCAGTTCACAGCTTACCTGCTCCAGGGGTTTGCTAGGAGTTGGATTGAGGGGATAAAAGAGAGCGGGAGAGACCCAGGACTGGGGCTCGGAGCTGGAAAAAGAAACAACAGTGAAAAGGTCAACGTTCAGATGATGGTATCACATCCTCCTTTCATCCCTGCAGTTCACACGAAGGCCGGGATCCTTGCTTTGCTTTACTTTGGGGAAAACTCTTGCTTTATTTGTTCATGTTGAACTGCTATCAGAGCTCAGTGTCTCAGTGTTGTGTTTTAATAACTTCAGTTTCCCTGGACCAGATACATATGAAGTCGGTTAGACGATTCTATAAACAATGAATCCAAGTCACGCAATGCAACATTTCTGATCGCAAGATAACCTTTCCAAGGGCGAAGTTAGCGAGGTGAGGGGTTGGATTCCTCAGCCAGGCACGAAGGGAGACCTTCAGCATTCAGAGCTGCTCCCGTGGGACAAGGTTCATCCCCTCTTGTTCTGGGGGAACAGCTCCCTGGTTTGTTTTTCTAGTCCCCAGTCAGCACACTGGGTGACTTTTCTGAATTCTGGCTGCCTGTAGCATACTTCGTTGACAGTTCATTTAAGGAGATCTGTGCAGAATATTTTCCTTTGAAATCAGTTGAGAAGAGGAGTTACTGAAACACTGAGGTTTTAGTGAGTGATATAGCCTTCATTTTTATTTTGGAGTTTAAAAAAAGCGACACTTGTGGGAAGATGTTTCCAAACCAAGAAATGGGAAGGTCCATTTAACACAGTATGGGAAAGGTCAGAAAGGAAAGAAGAATACAATCAACAAGATGAAGATTTTGGAAAAAACTCCTCTCAATTCCTTGCATATGTAGTTATTTGTTGATGAAAATATTAGTCTCTAATATCTATTTTAAGGTAAACAAATATTCCAGGATCCAATATGAAATGTTTGTGAAGTTTGAAAATTTTTTCTCTCCCCTCTCTCTAATCATCAACCTGTAGCTTTACCTTCACTGACTGATGAGTGTGTTTACTGCCACATGTGAAAGGGTCTAGCCTTTGCATTTATAAACAACACATTTGGCACCTACGAATACTCTAATTTTATGTCTCAGCATGAAACCCATTCCTAGCCTTTTCTTAGGAAAATTCATCTCTGGAGGTTTTTTGTATGGTTATTACTGTATGGCCACACATGCACTGAATACAGAGCCCCACAGACTTTTCTTTTTTTTTTCCCTTTAGCAAAGTTTATGTACAAAGCTACACAGATCATGAGATGCTGACGTGGTTTTGCTTGTGTTTCAAGTCCTCGTATGATGGTGTTAACTTCAGATACATTTGTTGAGTGTAAATCAGTGAAAACAACCTTTCCCTGCAGCAAAGAGAGCAGGTTCCAAAGTGAACATTGGCCTTCTTCTTTAGGTACCAGAAGCAGTCTTGCTGTCATGGCATGGAGCTTCATGCTTCCCATGGGCTGATTTGCTCTCTCTTAATGAGTTCAGAGGAGACTGGATAGATAAATTGGATCTAGTTAATAAAATCAGAAATTAGGTCTTCAGCTCAATCCAAAGGTATAGATGTTCAAACCAGAGAACACAGTTGTCATCCATTTTTTCATTGGTTATAACCCATAAATAATATAAATTGATCTTTAACCCAATGTGCATCTCCATAACTCATCATTTGTAACAAGTGGTATCCAAGTTTCAATCAAGGAGAGCAGCTAAAGGAGTCAGGCATCAAGTGGAGGCCAGACAGCAAATTCAAGGGTTAAGTCTCTCCCAACACCCTCTACAACAAACCCTTTTTCACTTTCACAGCAACCAAAGACTGGGATAGACACCTGGAATGGCCCTGATTCAAGGCATGGTCTGGAGTAGGATTACAGCCAGGGGGTATTCCAGATCCTGTCTGGTCACCAGCTTCATGTGTGGCTGACAGATCTGGCCACGGAGCAACCAGCAGATTCTGCCAGGCATGGTGACAATTGCAAAACTCCTTTTCAGGCAGCACATGAAGGCTACATTGTCTGCAAGTGGCACATGGTTGCAAGTGATTGCCCGCTGTGTTTCATCAGCTTGTACCTTATGTTGTAGAGAGACAAGTTCATATTGCTCAGTAGCCAGGATCTCATGCAGTTATCCTGGATGCAAAAGATTATCAGGCTATTTTGTGCACAGAGTCAAAATGGAACACAGTTCTAGCTGTGCAGACTGCTCTTGTGAACTGGGCTGCTGTATTTTGGATCAGTGATTATGCCTCAAGTTAATCACCAGCCCAGCCCACTGTGTATGCTGCTGTCTGTCTGCTTTTCTGTAAAGAAAGAGAGCTAACATCTCACATATGTTTTTGGAAGATTTGTTTAATTAAGCAAAAATTAATTGACATAATGAGAGTTCACTTAGAGTTTCCAGTGGCTTACACATATACATATAAAGCTGGGTTTTGGAAAAGGCTCTGGCTGAATATCCTGGGGATCTGGATTCAATTCTCAGCTTTGCTGTAGGCTTCCTGTTTAACCCTAGGCCAGTCATGCAAGGACAGATATGTAAGGTGTCAAGGTATTTGGTTCCTAAATGCTTATTGATTTCTTCTGTAATCAGGACTATGGTGCCTTTCTGCCTCTTTTTATTCACCTGTAAAATGGAGATAATTAAGGGTCTCTTCATACACTGTGGCTAGAGCATTTGTTTCAAAAGGATACTTCTGACTGTGCATCTGTACAGCAGCAAGAAAAATTTGGTCTTGATCTCAGTTACAATCTTTTGAGTACTACTATGCTGTGAATAAAAATAACCCTTAGTGCAAAGACAGTGACATGCACGCTGACACTTAAACTAACACAGTCTATTTGTTACTTAATTTTGTGAGTGGAATATTTTTTTTCTTGGAATAGTTGCTGTATATTCCCCCTAGCTATGATCCTGTGCTCCAACTGCAATGTTTAACAATGGGAAGATTCCTGACCTTTTGTCCTGACCTAATACTAACTGAATGGATTATTTTAGCAAGAGGAAAAGTGAGTTTTTCCAATTCCTTCTCAGTTTAAGCCTTATATAAGTCACTGTCTCTGCTGAACTCTTTCTGTCTCTCCCTTTTTCTCCTCCCAGATTTTCACTGAGCCAAATAGTCTTTTTCACAATTTTCTCCACTGGTTTATAGGGTTTTTTTGTTTAAAACCAGTATCCAGGACTCCCAGTAAGCATTAATTATTGCCTCAGTTATGACACACAATGTTTTTTTGGATGAACTGAAAGCCATCATCATCAAGAATTCATGGCCAGCCCTCTCAGCAAGGACCAGTAATCTATTGGGTAGACATTTTGGGAAGATACTTCACTCCATAAGTCATTGTATTGATTAAAAGCAAAATGGGGTTAGCTGTGTTAAAAACAAAACATTCTGTAGCTTTTCCAAGTTAATTATTCAGCCACAGAGGCATTTTACCACCCAGGAACTGCATTCACTTTCTTCTTGAATTCTAAAGGAAATGGCTTTTCAGTCCCTTTGCATTTGCCATCTCCTGGGCCAGGCTAGCCAGGATGAACTACAAAAGCTCACCAGAAAATACCTTGCCCAGGAGAACCCTCATTGCCACCTATTGTTTCCCATTTCTTTGCAAAGACATTTGGAGTGATCCACCATTCTCCAGTACTCAGCACATCCGTCTTGATGCGGGATTTCCCTGGTTCCTTTCCCATATTGGGAAATGCCTCTGTAGCCTATTTTTTAGTAATGTGCTGCAGCCCCTGGCCAGGCTGACATGTTCAACATTGTTTCATCCCTGATCACCTTACGCTTCTAGGAAGAAGAAAAAGCAGGTGCCACAGCAGGTTCAAGTTTTTCTTCCTACTTCTTTTACCCCCAAAGGGTTTTAAAGATGTGGCTGAGCTGTTCCTCAGTGGGGACCTGGCCTGCTGTTCAGTCCTGCTGGATTTCAAGCTCTTCTTGCCAGACTGCCCTGGTGCTGGTTCAAACACATGTCATCACATACAATATGGACACAATACCCTCATTCCTACAGGCTCCAGGACCCAGCAGAAGAAAGCGCAGGCAGGAGATCAAACATGGAAGGAACAGAAGACTGAGGAGCTGCTGTTGTCGTCTGTGTCTGGAACAGAAAAATGAACACAAGGGAAGAGACAGGGTAGTGGGATAATTACTTTCATCCCAATTTTATTCCCACAATTCCCAACCACTTTTGAAGCCAATTTTCCTTTAATAAAATATACTATTAATGACTCAAGTAGAAGCCTTTTGTGCAAGACAATAACCAGCTCTCCAGATGGAAATATTTTGTGTTCTGCACAATATACATGTATGTATATTTATATACATAAATTGAGCTGTGAGCATAGCCTGTATTACCCTATTTTTCAAATCAAGTAAGTTATTTCAAAATATGTTCAGCATACTTCATTTCTTTGAAACTAATTTTTTCATAGCTCTCCCTCCCCTTCTAGCTCTCCCTACCCCTTAAAGACAAACACAAGCCAAACAGCAACAAGAACTATATCCCATCATTTCTGGAAGCCATTCATTTGCTATTTCTGTTCATCAGAGCTTCAGAGTGAAGGAATTTAAAGAGCTACTGATGCCTTTTGTTACTTGGCATATATATCCAATATTGTCTTTCAAGCAGTTTAGACACATCCTTCTTCTCTTTCTTCTTTAACAGCCTGTCAAAGAAATAGGCCTAATTAGTTTATTGTGGGTTTGTGTGTGAAGAAGTTATTGAGAGAGCGCCAAGTCAAAAAGTCAAACACAAACTGATTAATTTTCACAATGCACCCCTCTGAGGTGGGGAAGTTCTGACAAATCCACTGGGTGTTCACAGTTATCCTGTGCTCTGCTCACGGGGGCTGGGAGCCATATGGAGAGCAGAGTGCTGGCACCACACTTCCCAGCTCACAAAACTCACACTCCAGGTGCTGGGGCTGATGCTGAACCTTGATGCTCACTGGGAGCTCAGCCCACCAGACCTGCCACTTCCTCTTCTCTCTCTACCAAATGAAGGCACCTTATGACAGCCCTTACTTGAGATCAGTTTGTTGGGCACACCAGAATATACACAGCTTAGGAATGTGATACAATCATTTATTGGCTCACAGACTAGATAGATGGGCTTTGATAAGCTATTACGCTAAGCACTGGTGTGCCCATTGCCTTGACAGGGCACCCAGAGTCCTAGCTGACCAGGCAGGCACCAGTCAGGAGTGGCTGGGTTGGTCTCTGCAGCCTGTGGGAGTTACCTCATCTGATTGCTCAGTTGTCATCTTCCCCAGCTCCGTTGGAGCCAACAATGCTGACTTCTCCACACAGGTTTTCCGCAGTTCCTCACAAGCCTCCATGGGGTTTTGTTTTTTTGCTGTTTTTCTTTTTTTCACTTTAGGGTTTTTTATGTTTCGTGGTAGTGCTTCCTCTGTTGAATCCCTGAGCTATGTATGAACCCACCTCAACAGTGCTTTCTCTGTCCGTGATTTTACTTTTTCTATCTCTCTGCAGACTTTCTCACAGCTCTTTCTCAGCAGCCTGAATCAAGGTTATGCAGCTGTGTCACATCAGAGTAGGGCTTTGCTCCTTGGTTCACAGGCAGCTCAACCTGGAGGGGTTTTACAGAGGGCAGCTACAGCAGTTACTTGGGAAGGTCAAAAGGAAATGACTGGCTGGGCTGAGGTTACAGTCTGGCAGGAAACTGAGCTAGATTGGTGGCTTTTAGCTCAATGAAACTTCCAGAAAAAAGTTCATGAGCCACAGTGGTTCTCATTTCCAACCAAATACAAATTAGACTGACCTTTAAGAGTTTGCTTAGCGATTTGTAACACTGCCCAATGCATTTGCTTGCTTTCTCACATGCCAGAGAGTATCAGAAAGGAGGAAGGTTTATTTCCCCCAATGGTTTTGTGAAATTCCTTGTAATGCCTTTCAGATCAGAAGTTGTTCCCCTGACACTAGGCTAAGAAACACTGTCCTAAGTGATCTCCTAAGGCCCCTTCCAAAGCTATTTTTTTTAATTCTGGAAACTCAGAACCTCTTACATTTCTATCAATAATCCTACTGCCACCAGCTATGTGTCTTCAGGCTCTCAGGACTGCCTTTTGTCCTCTATTACGCTAGCCAAATCGTTGCAATAAAACAGAATATTTGTCCAGAAGGGAGTTATTGTTCCTGCCACAAAAGGTTATTTGAAGTTGCAGCTGTCACAGGGATGAGTTTGATGGCACTGCAGCCTTCAAAGACACTTGGATTTTTCTCTCTTAAAGCAGTTTATGAGTTCCAGAAACTTGTGCAGGTTGCAAGACCAGATCTTCCTTCAGTCAAAAACCCACCACTTCAAACCCTATTTCTGTGAACTTTAGGTTGTGTTTCAAGAAAGCTATTCACCCCTCTGTCTTTATCTCCACTTTAACAATTTTCTCCAATGTGGCATTTTTTGCAGTTGTGTGCTTCAAACGGTGTCAAAACAGACACTGAAGCAATATTAAGAAGCCATCACAACATATCCACTTCTACTAACAGCTTCTCTGATCCAAAATCTTACCTTTTCTCAGTATAGAATCTATAGATACATATTCAAACAAGTGATTAGGAGGTGAGAGAAGTTATTTCTGTGTTCAAGGAACAGACAACTGTAGCCTTGAAGTCACCTACCTGAAGCCTGTGGACCTCAGCCCATGTTTCCATAGGGGGCCCATCAACACACTGATCTGACAGTGACCACATTATCATTCAAGCCTCCTGCACTAGTTTAGCTTTAAACCTCTATGCACTGGGTCAGATTTGCAAGAGTTGGTTTTTGTGGTAGGGCACTGTGCCGCAGCCATCAGCCTCATTTGGATTCAAACAATATTATGAGACTCGAGGGGTTTATCTGAAATATGAAAACACCATAAATATTCATTTTGAGAAAATTCTGCTGAGACTGAGAGCATAGAGCAGACTGATTTGTGTCCTGCTAATACCATCCGGCTGCGAGTGGGCAGGGGGACCCCAATACTGCATGTTCATAAGACCCATATCAGATCCATGTGGCTGGCTTGACATCCTCCTGCTGTCAGCAGTCTCACAGTCCCCCAGGGAGCTGTGGGCTTCCACTGAGCAGCTCAACAGTGACTTGCCATTCAACTTGCAGCAAGAAAACACAGTTCCCATGCATTTCATGTATGCTGACTGAAATGTGTTGCACATGGGTGTGAGGCAGGCACGATAGAGATATATAATGTTGGTCTGATTTAGTGGAAATGAAAATAACTAGACATGTGTTAAGCACATTAAAAGTACTGATGCATATTATGCCCTGCTGACTTTTACTGGGTAATTATAATTTTTTTTTTTGGATGATGTCTGTGCCACTACGAAGATGAATTTCTTGCCAACCCTTCCCTCCATGCCCACATGTAGCTTCATGGGGGAGAACAGCAAATTTTAGAATAACAGTGCAAGTCTCTTACATTGGTCAAGGTAATGACTCTAATGATTAGAAGCCTGTCTTGAGTCAGAGGGGAGCATTTGGTGGAGTTTTCACGGAGTGCTGTGCTGCATCTGATCCCCCTTGTCTGTGCCCCAGAATCAGCGACCCACAGTCCCTCACCAGTCCCAGACATCTTCAGAGGAAAAGGACAGGCAGCAGCCACCTTAATCCAATTTCATCTAAGTATGTAATTAGGGCTGTACATCTGGGATCACTTTTTCTCCCCTTCAAAAGTTAAAAAGCTTTATGAACTAGAGTCAGGAAGGAGGGTTTGATCCAGCTTTGGGTGTTGAAAAATTCCTCTCATCTCAGCTCAGCCGTACAAGGCTCCAGAGGCCCGCACTCACCATTTTATGGCCCTGGGGAAAGCGAAAAACTTGTGCAGTCATCCCAGAGCTGTCTCATTATAGATGCTTCTCTGCTGTCTGTGCACAGGACTTCTGTTTCTCCCCAGTATAATCTCCTGACTTTCTTTTGCCAGACTGGGACACTGCAGCTCAGTGTCCCACCTCACCTGAGCATCCCACCAGGCTCTGGGGTTTTGTCTTTTCCTGACATCAGTGTTTGGAAACACATGCTTTATGGGGTACATTTACATGCAATGCTTTGTACAGAAGAGGGATCTATGCCATCAACATGTGTCCCTGTTGAATCTCCACATATGACAGGATTCAAAAGAGGCTAAATATTTTCAGAGACAGCAGAATTACTCAAAGTATACTACCTAATGTGAATGCATTCCAGCAAGGTTGTCCAGATTCTTCCTTCAGGAGAGGACTAGTTTGACATGGCATTGACAGACAGCTTTTGATCTGAGGAAAAATATTTAACATTACTACTTTGTTAAAACTCACCCAGATAAAATTATCTGGCATTAGTGAAGGGGAGAAAATTTTGGGATGGAGAGAAGGGGCAAAGAAGAAGAACTGGCAAAGATCATGCTGTGGATGTACTGTTGAAGTAATTCTCTAGTCAACGTATGTTATCCAAGAGGTTTCCTCCTAGTCTTTAATAAAATTATCTTTTGCCCTTTCCAATGGGATAACACTGAGTCAACTGTTTGTGTGGCCAGGTCTTGGCAGATAGCCTGAAAACTCCTCAAACAAAGCACGTGTGGGTGAGGACACAGTCAGATATGTGGAAGCAGTAGACACTTATCAATTGACTTCAGGGCTTAAACACACATTTACTACCAGTGAGTAGGAGAACACAGAGAAAAAACAGAGGATATTCCATGCCTGCTCCCAAATGTCTCCTTCTCAGCCACACAGAGGGCTGGTCAGGGTACACCAAGGCTATGCATGACAACTGAGATGTCTGCACCTGTGGGTGATCTTCTCCTGAGACCTGGTGCATGTGCCAGACTCTCATATGCTGGATGGTGTGATGCCTGCCCACCACATCCACCACCATTGGCTCATCACTAATTCACCATGAGCTCCAAATAATCTGGAAAGATTAGAACGCACTTGATTTTAAAAGAATTTTAAAAGAAAAAAAACAACCGCTTCTGCCCCCCAGCCCTAGGTCTTGCTTCATCAGTTTGACTTGGCCAGTCTCAGCTTTTATGGAGGCAAAAAAACACCGCTCTAACTGCAGCTATTGCGCCAAACCCTCAGCTGGTGTGACACTGTTTTCAATGGAGCTGTGCTAAATTTACAGCAGTCTTGTGTCTGACCTTCTTCTGGGGAACAATTCAGTGTGAAAAGAAAGAGGATTATAGGGGAGTAACCTCAGCCTTTCTTTTAATATAAATCACAGAGAAGCAAAGTTGGCAACTGACACTGGTCAGAGAAAGCTGATGGAATTGCACTCTGTGAGAATATGCCATTCTGTCAAGATAAAACTGATACTGCTGTTGTTATGTGAAGAAGAAACCTGGGGGAAGGGAAGGAATTTCAACAATGCCCGTAAAAAAACACAAGATATTTTAACATTTTGGAACAGAGAAATCCCACTTTCCTTTTTGAAACAAAGCTTTGCAGATACTTTTTCTTATTCATGCTATATGTAGTATTAGAAATCAGTTAAAAAATTAGAAATCCAAAACAAATATGTTTCAATTAATCCCAAATACATTTTTTGGAGAATTTTCTGTCATAGAGACCTTAACCAGGGAGGGAGTGAAAGGGGTGGTGCTCAGATTTGGAACAGAACCAAATTCCCGAATCTTGAACTATTTCATGAAACAAGCATTTCATCCCATCCACTGAACTATTAGTCAGAAAATCTTGGTTTATTGTAGGAAAAGGGTGAATGGTTCCTGCTACTTTCTAAATGCTTTCTAGCCTTCTCAAATACTAAGGATGTCTGCTTTAGTTTTTGTTTGAGACTTGATGACTTCAGCCCCAGAGAAGCTACAAAGAAGCTTGTTCGAGCAACTTACACTTACCCACTTAAAAAAAATTAATAAATTCAAATGCACTAAGCAAAAGATTACAAAGTCAGATTTAGAGATAGACCCTGAAGAAACCTATTTGTAGACGGGCTTAAACTGTGGATAATAATACTGACTCACCACTATGAACTGCTTTGAGGTCTAGGGATAAAAGGATTTATGTTAGTACTAGGTATTATTACATTTTATTGTTAATTTCTAAAGCTAAAAATGAATAACAAGCAGAAAAAAGAGAAATCTTTCAGTGAAATTAAGGACTTAACCAGATAAGATGTCCCAAATGTCAACACTCCGGCATTATGACTGCCTCTCCAGCCCTTCTTACCTTGCTGGCCCTTTTTAAACCTCTACAGCATGGAATGGGTCCAAGAACTGCAGGCACTTGGACTTGAAAATTCATAGGGTTTTTCATAACCTATTTCCTTTGCTGTAAGTGTTGTCATGTATGACTTTGTTGTTTGTCTCACCATCAGAGAGAGCCCCTGCATGCACTTTCACACACATTTTTCCTCCCATACGCACTCTGTCCTTAACAGGTAGCAAATACAGTACAAAAGAGGGAGAAAACAAGAAAGTATTGGGAATTTGACATCTGGTTCGAATAATTCCCCTATTTAAATTTTTACTTAGAGAACTCCCATTGGTATCGAATAATTGAACTCAGTTATTTAAAGTTAAAAAGTAGCACCATTCCTCTCCGGTTTCATGTGGTGGTTCACCACACCTAGGGTCCTAAATCCCCACAGGGGATTTGTGTTGCAGGTACCACACAGCAAAAGGCAGCTTCATGTTCCTCTCTGCCTCCTCCTCCCATGGGTAGACACTAAAAGATGCTGCCTTGCATTCTCTCCCTCCTCTCCTTTATTAGGAGACATTGAACTTATAACAAATACACTTCAGTTTGCAAAAAAGCAGTGTAATTAGCCTTGCTTTTTTTGGCCTGCATGTGTGTGGTAAAATGTCTAGTAACAGTTGGCAAGACTTCTGCAGGGAATGAGATTCCCATGGTTAGATCTAAAGCCCAAATACTTGGAACAAATTAACACCAGCCAAGAAAGTGAGGTTAATTACTGGAATACTTGGAAGAGGAGGTCTCCCTAGTCTGGAAAACTGCAATACACTATTGCATGTATGGTATGTGGCCAAGCAGGATCTCTCCCTCTCTTTCTCGCTCTCACTTGCTCTCTTTCCTTCTTTCCTTTTTCTGTCCCAATTCCAGACAAATGTCAGAGCCACTGAGAGCAAAGACTTAATCTTCCTCTGACCTGTTCTTTCATCAGGCCAGTGCCATCGATGGCCCTGGGAGCTACTCGAAGCTGAGAAACATTGCCATCAGGGGTCGGGTCTCCTTCTGTCTATGTTTTCTCATTAGTGGTTTTGCGCTGTTGAAAGGCATCTTCATTGGAGGCCCAGTCTTCCAGCAACATGCTGCTTTAATCTGGGGTGGGCACTGAGGCTTTCAAAAACACAGCCTACGACCCAACAGGAGAACAGTCATCTTCCCTAATATGTTCTTTGGAGAGCAAATCTGTAAATCCTGTAGGCCCCTAAACATCTGCCTTTGGTAACATTTTAATGGGGAAAATTTGCCTAGTAACCACATTGCCGTTGACCTTTGATGCGTGAGGAATGTATACATGCACATGTCTGGGGAGAGCTGCATATGTGAGAAAACCTGTGAAATCAAGGTTTCAAAACCATGTAAGTGGAAGATACATACTCCAGTTCAGTTACCTGTGCACCTTTAGGATGGCTCCCTCATGTGTTTGCATTATTCATGACACAGACCTCTGTGGCATGAGAACAAGGCTTTCTTCCTTGGGATGGCTGCCTCACTCTGTGCTCAGGAGGGATACTGTTCATTACAGGAACAGCTATTCAAGATTTTGTTTTTTCTTCATTGTTCAGCTTGTGACCTCAAGCCGTACTGACTGTGCACTATTCAAATTGTGCTCTGAAAACAACATCATTTTGTTTTCTCATGGGCCTTTCTATAGCGCTCATGACAATAGTATCAAAGTGCCTCATAAAGATTAATTCATCTATTTTTGCTACAGCCCCAGGAGGCAAGTTGGCATTTTCTTCGTTCTCCAAATGTTGAACTGAAAGCATAAGCCCTGTCTATACAATCATGGGTGCAGTTTATGGAGCTGCTAAAGCCGTAGTGTCCTCTGAGGCCCCATGGCTGCTTCAAACAGTGCCTGCATGGTCTGTCAGGCTACATCTGGCTTCAGCGTGTGCACTGCCTGACCCCCTGGCCATGCTTGCAAACTTACAAAATTGAATCTAGTCTTAAAATCAGCCTCAGGGCCTTTGACAGTATAGACATAGCCATATGGTCAACAGTGTGTCTACAAGATCCGTGGTAAGCATTAATTTTGAATCCTGTCATTGAGATGCCTAGGTCTTGATTTTTCCTCTTGCTTCTCATTAACCAGCACTGCAGATGTTCATAGCAGAGCTCCTGCCAACCTCAGGCCCAGCTGAGACTCCAGGATCTCAGGGTTCGTCCCCAGAAAATGAAAACCTACAGCTAGGAAAAGTTCCCTAAAGGCAGCATGGCTCAGCATCTGCGAGGGCAAAACCCTTGCTCCTCACAGCTCCGTCAGGTACAGCTCCAGCCTTGCCATTGCTCATCCTACATTACCCATCTCCCGCTAGCCATCACCTGCAATGATTGCAGCAGGAGTCCAGGGGCTGGCAACCTCCCTTGTTTGGTGGAGCATGGCAGGAGACCTATGGGAAACAGACTTTGAGAATGCAATGCATGATCTGCCCATAAGAGTGGAATTAATATTGTGGAAGAAGACCTAATTCACATTGTGCATGAAGACCCACTTTCCTGACTTTTGATTGACCAAATAGAAAACCTTGGTAATGTTTCCTTAGGACAGGGATACCTGATTTCCTATGTTTTAAAGTAAGCTAGGTGGTAGCGTAGGCATGACAGTGTGGCCATACCATGCACATCTACAGGGTTTGCTATCAAAATGTCAACTTTCTAGGGCACACTGTTGTGCCAGGAGTTAAGCTGGCAGAAGTTACAGATCCTCTCCACGTAGCTTTTCTAAGTCTTATAACTTGACCAAATGTGAGTAGTTTTTCACAATGACAGACAAAGCCCATCCCCAACACAAAAGCCACCTCTTCTGCCAAGTGTCTGATTGTACTTCCAAAGCACAGGGGTTCTAAGGCTTTCCAAATAAAAGGTTGTAAAAAAAAAAAAGGCAACAAGGCAAGCAATATATTTATTTTTCCAGGCTTCTACTCAGAAACACTATGTCATGTTGGCTGCAATTTCTGTAAATAATTCAGTTTGAGGCAAATACCCTTCACGTAAAATTTAAGACCAAATAGTTGAAGCTACAAACAAGTCAAAGTTATAAACAAGAGAAAGAAGGACCCTAAAACTAAAAATGCTAGACAAACCTACTAATAAGCAGTTTACCAGCTCTATGTATTGCTATATGTGTGCATTTGCACATACTCAGTATGGGCTGATACATGAGGCTGACTTTTAAAGCCATTCCAGGAGTCCTGCCCTGGGAAAAGGACCCCACTGGCTGCTTACTGTGCCATTTAGAAAAGAATATTGGAAAATGGACAGAGAGAGGAGGCAAAATACACTGTAGTGACAAGAAATCAATCAGCGTAGTCTATATATCCCAGAGAGGCTCTCTTCTGCTGCCAACCCAGCTTCTGGTGCTCTCCAGATCCTCAGACTAAGGGGTCAAGCAGAATATGGAAATGCAGAGCTGAAAGCAAGGAATTCATCTAGCCAAGCCCTCATATCTAACTCAGGATTAAACCAACCTCTTCTTGACCAATTGTTATTTAACTTTTTCTTGCAGCTCTTCAAGAAGGAGATCCCTAGTACCCCCAGCTATTCCCAGTGCTTAGATAGCTTCACTCAATGTCAAACAGCTTATTCACTGCAACTGAATGCATTATTTCTACTTCTGCCCACTGTAACAGGGAGTATGAAAGCTCACTGTCCTTGCCATAAGAAGCTTTACATATCAGATGACTTTCACATCGCCCCCACTATTCTCTCTTTTCCAGACGCACATGGAATTCTTTTGCTCTTTCCCAGCAGCTGTGGATTCTAACTCTTATTATCCTCAGCTGTCTTCACTACATCTTTCCTGAAGTGCAATACCTAACGCTAGACAGTCTTCCAAATGGGTGTAAAGCAAAAGCCATATCTAAGCAGCCCATCTACTTACAGCACATCATCGTCTCTCAGCTGATGCTCCACAAAGAAACTTGATGACTTCCATCAAGGAACCCCAATTCAAGCATAGTCAAGATCCTGATTTTATAGATCAGTTAATATAGCCCAGCATTTAGGAAGACCCCAAATAAGGTATAGGGTGTAAGCCTTATGTCTATAAGCCTCACAAAGACTTGCCTAGTACTCTGGGCACAAAGACAGAATAAAACAGGATAATTGCCTTGCATAAAACATTCATTTTGCCGCATTGCAAAATCTGTTTGGTGGGAGTTTTTTTATTGTGCAACTGCATTATGTTGTTGACTCATGATCTTGGGGGTTTTTTAAATAGTTTTGTGCTGTCTTCAACCTGATCGCACTTTTCTGTTCACATGAAAGGATACCTGAGAGCTTTCTTGATGCTAAGGTACACCATAGACATGGGTTTTATCTGTACCCACCAGTCCAGTTACTATATTCAAGAGAGAATTCTATTTTAGGTTTCTTTTTCTGAAACCTTGGAAATCTTGTACAAAATTAGGACTTAATATGTTTCTCAAGCCAATATATCATGGAGTAAGGGCCCCTAATTGTACACTGTTGTGCCAGAAACAGCCAACCAGTAACGAAATGTAATACTTTACCTTCAAGTTTAACCAGTCTCCTAGGTGAACAGGACAAGTACCTCTGCTCAGCAAAGCAAATATATCTCATTAAATCCAAGCTTTCTTGCTGTGCTAGAACCTTAAACCATTTTACCACCAAACTCTATCTATATGTCCTCTTTGAACTTCTGGCTGCATTTTAAACGCACATTTATCTTGCTAACACTTGCAAAGCACTGTCATATACCCATGGCATGTTCTGTACCCTCTGTGATATCCAGAATCTCCCATCTGTACAGACATGCACAGGAACATATGACCCTACAGTTTCCTGTTAAAGAAAAAAAAATGTTTCTGAGCCCTGTTGTGTTTAGTGAATCCATCACAGAGTACAGAAGTTGTGCAAGTTCTCAGATCAGCAAAGCTCACTGTGTTTATGCATGGAACAAAGGGAAAGGGAGGCAGGTACAAAACTAATGCAAATGTGGCCATTTACCAGTTTGTTTTCTGCCTTTTTTATACCCCTGCAATGAGGTACTGAGAAAGGTGTTGGTTGCACAACAAAAATCAGCATCTGCATGTGCTCTCTGCATTATCACCTCCACCGTACTCAGGTTCTGCCCCTTCAGAAATAGGAAAGTGATACAAATGTGCCAAAACTTGCAGAGGCAGCCATCCCAGGGTCTGGGCTCACTCTGAGGCTGCAGGTTTGGGGACATCCCTGCAAGAGGGGGGAAAAAATATTTCCTTCCTAGCCTTTGAATGTTAAGTCAGCATCATCACAGATGATCTGTATGGCTTGTGTGACTTCATGGGTTGACTTGCATTAGCAAAGGGTGAGAAATCCTCTGGCCAAGTCACAAGTGTGGTCTCCCATCAGCAAAGTGAGGGCAGGAATAGGGGCTGTGGGGCTACAGGGGTAAGCTCACCAAGGCATACAGAGGTCCTCCAGGGGAAGACACTGCAATAATGCAAAGCTCTCTGATACTAGTATTAATCCATGCCACTTACTAGAAAGTAGTGTATATAATAAATACATATTGCTCCTTAAAACATCATTTCCCTCCATTCTTCAAGGTGTTGCTCAAAGCAATTACAATTTGATTGCTGAAAGTTTAGAGGAGCTGAGGCTATTATTGCAAGGCTGGTGGGAGGCAGCTGTATTTGGCTCATTTCATCACTTGCATATGGAGAAAATTTTGTTATTAGACTCTCTAAAAGTCAAAATCTATTTCCATGAACTCCAACTTCCAGCTCTGAGAAACAGACTTCCAGCACTGGTGATATATGAGGACTAGGACATGTATCCTTAGCTCAAGCACTTGAGGGTCTTGACAACTATCCTTGGACTGAATTTGCGTTTTCCTGCATAAAAGTACAAAAACTGTTTCTTGTATTTGCTCATGCATTGATTTGCATTAGAGAAGGCTGAGAAACCCTCTGACCAAGCCATGATTCTGAGCTCTGGTTGAGCTCCCTTTCTGTAAGATAGGAAATGCCATGACTGTTTGGAATCCATTGTCCCCATGTTCTTTCCTTCATAAAATCTGGCAAAATTTGATAAAAGCATAACTCAGTCTTTGGTAGGCCTGTGAGTGACCCTTCTTTATATAGTTTTCCTTAGGATTTCCACAAACCTTCTGAGAGCCTGCAAACATCTTTTCCTAATAACTGCATTGCATAATGAGAAATAATATGCATTAGTACCAATTTGGTCTTCCTCCAAGATGGCAGGCATGGCTTTCCAAGGATGTGTTAGTTAAGCCCCATAATCTCTCCAGCAGAGCAGCTGTTACTGTTGTCTCCTGAAGATGAGAGACCCAAGGTGCAGAAAGATGAAGTAACTTGCCCACAGCTGCATAATATATCAGTCACAAAGCTGCAAACAGAGCCCAAGAAGCCTAACTCCCAATCTTAAGTGTTAACCACTGGACTATGATCTGTACAATACCAGAAAGAGCAGGAAGGACCAAGAGGCAGCTATGTAACATGAGGAATTAATTCCACTGGAGGGATATGGCAGAGGTAGAGAAGCAAACTCTTAGCATGGGCTCTGCAATGATTGCTGCCTTACTGTTCATGGGCAGCAGAGTCTGTCTCCCATTCCTACATCGGCCTTGGATCTCACTGATCTTCTCTCTCTTTTCCAGTTTTCCTCTCTCTCATCTTCTCGCAACCTCCCCAGATGTTACTCTTTTCACATCTTTAAAAGGTAATCTTGTCTTTTACCCAGTTACTTCTTTTGAAATTCAGTGGGAAGAGCTCTAAACTGCCTGTGGTTCTCCAGGGGCTGAGGGCAACACAGCTCATCTGGAAATGTCACATTCTCTGGAAAGCCAAGCTCTTAACCACTGTGGATTTAAATCCCATAGAATGTATAATGTAGTACAGTATAATAAAACTGCACAGTGTCTTGTACCTATCAGCTGTTTTCATCAGAAATTAATTGCTCTTAAGATTCCTAGTCCAAAGGAATTTAGCCTGTCTCATCAGTTTTTCTACTGTGCAGAAGGAGGAGTTTCAGAAGCTACATATCATTATGTATCTACAAGCTTCTGGCAAAGGGAAGAAATCTGTACGATTTGGCATCAGGAGAAGAACACATTTTACAGGCTTTTCAAAAGAAGTCTCTGTTACACACCAGATTGGCTATTATTGGGTCAGAGCCACCTTGTGGGGTGGGCATGTGTGTGTGTGGAGGGGGAAGGGATGGGTCGAACCTTACAGAGATGAGGTGGTGTCGTATCCCTCCTGGCAGTCCCTGGAGCCCACACGGGGAAGCCCTGGAACAGCTGCCAGTCACAAACAGCCCAGGAAAACTCTAACACCCCACAGCTCCTGGAGCCCCTGGCCCAGCTCAGACTGGCAGGAACAGTGAGAACATGGCCCCTCACCTTGGCCTGGAACCCCAGAGTGGAAGGTGGATCAGAGGCCCCACCTGGGGGGTTTGGCTGTAGAGACCAGAGCAGATAAAACCAGAGGTTTTGGGGTGCCATGTATGGCCCTACTACCTGGACCTGTGAGAGCTGGTGTTCCACAAACTCTCAGTGGTAGCTAGCTCTCCCTCTTTATCTTTCCCTCTTTTCTTGCTCCCTCTGCTTTTTTTATACTGTTTACTTGATGCTTTCGGTGGTTCAGAGCTGGGGGGATTGGATTTGACTTAAGTGTGGCAAATTGATTGCATATTGACTTGGGTGTTGTTGGTGACTATGTGCTGAGTTGGTATTGTGGTGGAACATTTTGTTTAGCTTGTGTAGTACCCTTTTTGAATTTTTGCCAAGTTACTTTATTTTCTTGCCTAAATTAATGAAGAAACTTCTTGGAAACAAGTTCGTGTCGTTCTCTTAACATTTTCTTAAGGTATTAAGGAATCCTTTATATATAAATATTAAACTCTTAGCAGAGCCTGTAAGCCTGCAGCTCTGGGGCTGGAGTGTTACGGCCTCCTAGGTAAACTTCCAGGAGGCAAAGCCAGACTGCCACAAAGAAAGTGAAATCTGAATGCTAAAGAGACGGCCAGTAAAAGTGAAAATTGTTGCAAACTATAAATCTGCATGATCAGACCTCGGCAGCCCTGAATGAACTCTGAATTTCATAATGAAAAATCTTTTTTGAGATAGACACTACTGCCAGGGCAAGTAAGCAGAAAGCTCAGAATGGGTCTCTATTCCATATTTGGAGCAAAAAATTCTATGTGAAATCTACTAACCTTTTTTTGCAAAGAAAATTCTGATATAAAACATTAGGAAAACTTTTATAAGACTTTTCAAAGTCATAGGAAGAAAAGTCTCCATTTACAAGAAAGAATCATATTTTGTCAGGAAAAAACCCCCAACTTGATCTCATTACAAGTAATACTAAGTACAGTAAACTATGCCATAACAGAGAACGTTGCATAGAACTCATAAACAACATTTCTCCTGTAAAACAGGGCTGTCAACAGCATACAGAATGGTAAGAGACCTTGACAAAAAGCCATAGTAATATATTTATTTCCCTTGTTGGTCCTACAGTGGTGAGCTTTGCAGGCCACCCCTTGAGGCACTGGTGATCCCATGGAGTCAGCATTCCTGTCTTGCTGCTTCCAGGAGCAAAGCAATGTGGTGAGTCAGCAATTAGGGAGTTAACTGACAGTGGTATCTCTGGTGACTCCAGGATGCTTAGGCGATTGAGTTCCAGAACTGAATAATTTTGATGCTGCTGTTTCTAATGGAGAAGCTGAGAGGATGCTATGTATCAACTGTTTTTATTTCTCAAGAGAAGATGTGTAGACTGTATATGGCTATGAACTGTCCATGCACTACCATGGTCAGAGATCCTGCTGCCTGCCGAGTTAAATAGAGTTGTCGACAATAGGAAAATGAAGTTTGGCCACCTGGTATTCATCAATCCTCTTACCATTTCACAAGTGTCCATTAGAAACCTATAAGCATGATCCCTGCAATTCAACTGTTAGAAAAATTAGCTGTTAATCATCAGGAAATTACCTGTTTCCCCAGCACAGTCACTCAGACCTATTACAGGCTCTGTTCTAAGTCCTCTTCTTATTGAACACAATTTACAAGAGGTTCACCATAATCCCGTTAAAATTAGATTTTTGTTCTTTTTTTAAGCCATTCAAATTGTTACTTAAATAAAATCTTTTTGTCTGGTTGCAGAGAGAATGAGAAGCCAGCACCAGGGCTGATGATGTGGTATCATACATGACTATGGGAGGGTTGGCTAATAATTTGGGGTGCAAAATAGGTTTTCATCAGAAGTGGCAGATTTATTAGGAACAACTGTCACTTGGGGCAGGGGAGGGGGCATTTCTGGTGACAGTTGGGAAGAGACAGGAAGAATTTCAAGGGAAGATGAAGATGGCCCATACCTGCAACCATGGTAAATCTCCAGATCCTTTTTGCCCTCCTTTGGAGAGAGTAGGATAGGGCCCTTTTCATTTCCATACATGTGGTGCATGTAGCTACTGCCCCTACTGCCAGCCTGCCTGCAGTCTATCCTGCTAAAGGTGTTAGATGTCAAAGAAATATTCATTGGAAAAGTGATAGAGCTATAGCCCCATAGTTAAGCAAGTATTTAAATCCACAGTATGTGAGCACTTTGCCACGAGGCTTATTGAAAATGTTTGTCTGATTTTCTTTGTTTCTGAGGGGAAGAGCAAAAGGGAAGAGGTGAACGAGGCTTTGGGAAAAAAAAAGAAAAAGAAATTTGTCTGGCCTGCTTTCCATTTGGCTGTGCAACAGCAAAGCACATTTTTAAAGCTCTGAAACATTTTGTTTTCAGGAAATGCTCTCAGTTTAAAATTTCAACTCCTGCCTCATTCTCACCAGCAACACTTCAAGGAGATTGTCCATGGCAGGTATTGTGTCTTCAGCTATCCCTGTGCAACACTTCATGCACCAGTTTCCTAGGGAAACTGGAGACTACAGTTGTGAGGTCCCATCATGGGATATACAGTCTTCAGTCTTTAAGAAACACCCGTTGACTGGTCTTGGGCCCTTTCTCAAACACTGCGAGGGAAGCAGATTTAGTGATTTCAGGAAGTTGAAAGTGAGAAATATGTAGAGACTGGTATTATGTCTGGTCCCTGTGCATACAGGAGGAAGAACAGGGCACTTAGGGATGTCAGAAAAATATAGCTGAGGTCCAAGACAAGTGTAGATACACAGCTCCCATCCTCATAATTGTTCATAACCCATAAGAGTACAATGTTCATGAGACTTTGTAGCAGAGGGACTGTTTGCATTTCAAAGTGAACACAGAAAAATCCCAAACTGTAAAGTGTATGTTTAGAGCAAAAGCTGGGTCTGCCACCCTTCTCTATCTAGTCATTGTTCTTCTGAAACTCATTTGTTGTGAATTACTCCAGACAACACCATCCCAGCGGCAAGCCAGAAGAAGCCACGGTGGAAAAAAAAACAGCTTAATTTCAAACTGTAATTAGAGGCTGCTGAAGGCAACACTTCAACAGTCAGATGTATCAAGCACTGCAAAGTCTCTCAGGAGAAGCAGTGGAAAGAATATTGCTTCAATCATAGCGACAAAGCACTGAGAAATGCACATTAGGCAGAAATTTTGTCTTAGCTGGTGTTGGTTATCAAAAGGCAGGAAGCTGCTTCTCACGCCAGTGAAAGCACACAGCCTGTGGCAGGGGGAACCCACTTTCCACAGAAATCTGAGCCTCTGTTTAGGCTCACATACTGCAGGTGGAGATAAGAACTCACCCCAATACTCGGGGAGAGCTGTAGGTGATGCTAGCATGATGCTCACCTGCCCCAGTGCTTGACACCCACTTGGCTGCTGAGCCCATGCTCTCCCCAAACTGCCTTACACAAGTCTGGCCTCCCATCTTCAGTGGTACTTTCTTTTTTTTTCCCAAGTAAATTTAATCAGGAGTTTACTCTCATCCCTAACTCACTTCATGTGAACTTAATTTCCAGCTCTGATAGTTATTTTTAAAAAGGAATTCTTTTTAAATGCAGTGGGGTTTGAGGATGAAGGAAGGAGGAGGGAAAATTCAATTAACGTCACTTCCAGTGTTTCCATATTTCTCGGGTGTATGAACAAAGCCATTTCAGGCATTAGCGAAGTTGTTTAGATTTGGACTGTACCTTGTCTGACAGATCATGTAACAAGACTTTTGGACTGTTGCACCTTATCCAGCAGGAGGGATGGTTTCTGCACTCAACCAGTCTAAAGCAATGCCCATGGGAGCCCCTGACTGCAGGGACAGTTTTGTAACACTGCCAGGGCATGAGAAGGTGTTACAGCCTGGGACTGTTAGTAGCTATTTAAGACAACAGAAACAAGGGGATATGGACTAAGCCTATTTAAAAATAGAAAAGAATTATGGGAAAGGACTGGATCTTATGGAAAACTACCTTTTTTCCCTTAATCTGCAGAACAAGATTGCCCTTCAAGGATGTTGGGGTGGGGTATTTTTTTTGGTTTTTAATATCAGAAAACATAGCTACTTTTAACCTCCCTGTTCAATGGTAAGGAATAGGAAGATTGAGTAAGGATAAAAGAATGCCTTTTTATTCATTTGTAATGTTTTTTAGTTTAAAAAAAAAAAACTGGAGTCAAATCAAATAAAGTAATTTCGAGATAAAGCTATTATATTCTGATTTGAATCAAAATTCTAGTTAAATTTGCAACAAAGTAAAAAATCATTCCTTTTGTAGTCTTCATTTTTTTTTTTAATTCAAAGGAACTAAAAAGTGAACTTTTTCTGCCAAGTGTTCTTGAAGGAGAACATTAATTTGTATCCAATTACTTAACCAACCAAGGACATGAGTTCCTAATGAGTACATTATGTGATCACCAATTTAACCATCTTTTCCTTGGCAGAGACAAACTTCTCTGGGTATGGTCCAGGAGAGAGGAGTCAGAGAATGACCTGTTCCATTGGATTTGCTTAATTAATCCTAAGCAGTTTCTAATGTGTTTTCCATTAATCAACGTGTTCAAATATTTTCAACAACAACAAAAGTAATGAAAGCCAAACAGATAAACCACACTAACACAACACACATCAATATTTTGGTGACCGGCCTTAGAAAAATCTATGTAACTCCCCATTAGTATATACTTTGTACAATGAAGTCTACCATATGGGGGTCTGTTCCTTTTTCTAACTTTCTCTTTCAGAATGATGTTCAGTGCTTCCTGATGATTCAAACTTCAATCCATAAAAAAGGTGCAGTTGTTTGACAGACGACAATTTCAAAACCATGGATCTTGCTCTCCTCCCCACTTGCTAGTGGCGAGGAGACCAGGTGCACCTTCCCAGGACTTCTCTGTCAGCAGGTGGCAAAATGAGGTTTTTCTCAAACAACATCTTCTTTCTTGATTTGTTTGGGATTTTTTCTTGATTTTCTGTAGGAATAAAACTGATAAATATTCACAAAAAAAATCTGATGCATTTTAGTCATGAAAAAGAGGCTTGTTTTGTGTATTTCTACTTCTGGACTTGACATCTGTGAATTATTTTTTCCCATTATTTCTTTTTCTTTTCAAGCTGTAAATGCTCACAAGAAAAAAAATTGCCTTTCTCTCCACGTCTGGAGATCTCTTATTAAGAGACCTGGATGGAGCTCTCCAAGCTAAGATAGATTTAGATGTAATTTGCTAGTCCCAAACATTTCTGCCTTCCAGCAGCAGAGGACTATCAGCAAGAACAGTTTTTTAAGGGGAATGCTATGAACAGTGCATTCCCCAGTAGCACTACTTGTCATAGCACAAACTATCCTGATGGTGTGATGTGGCAGCAATTGGCACAGCAATGCAATCTTCCCAACCCTCTACATTAGCAGAGGTTTTCCCAACACTCTCTGTAGTTTCCTTTCCTTTTCATCCTCTTTCCCTAGTAGTGCCTCTGCTGAATCTTTCCCTAGTACCTTGTTGACGCTTTCCTTAAGGCATGTCACACAATAAGATAATCCTACTCATTGCTATTGAACCTTTTCTCATAAAGTCATCATCATCACCATCAATCACCATTTTTTTGCCCTTCTCATTCTCCCTAACTTGCCTCTCTACCTGGTTATTCTAGCAATGCAATCCTCAATTTTCACTCCCTCTCACAGACCGCTAGGGTGATCTGAAGTCAGGAGAGCAACCTCATTCATAGAGGGAATCCCCTTTGCTTTGATGTGAGATTTTTCCCTGCAAATCCCGAGCAGAGACCTTTGCTTTTGCTGATCAACAACTTACCAGCAATGAAGTATTTTCCATGCAAGAACTGCTGTTACACTTAGTAATTTCCATTGTCTTTTCTTCTGCTTAGAAATCTGTTTACTGGGGAGTGGTGACAGTCCAGTTCCCCCAGCTAGAGCTGCCTGAACAGTGTTTTCCCTTTGCTTGTCTTCCTATGGTAGAAAGCTTCAGGGGCTTTACTACTACTTTAAGATACTTTGGCAATGTGTGAAAACAAAGGTAAGAGCAGTGAAAATGCAGAGAAGCTGGCCTTGTAGTGTGAGAGGAAGCTTAGCAGTGTAACTGCAGCATTGCTGTCATTGTCCGTTCTCCCCTTGGACTCTGATCCTTGGTGACACAAAGCACTTTACAAATAACGGTAAACTAACCTTCATAGCCTTGGTCCAAGCTGGACAAGATTTGTCCTCACAGTACATTTGGAAAAACTGAGACATCCAGCAACAAAATAACTTTGCTGAGCAATCCTGTGGTAAATCAAAGGAAAAAAACATGAAAAACTTCACTCTCAATCTCATGATCCAGTCATGAGCTATTATCTTCCACTACTCAAGGAAAATAAATACATTATTCTGGATGATGTCTCTACTGGTCTCCAGATTTTGTTTTACTGTCCTCTTTGACTCCTAAGCCTCATCAAAACCTAAGATTCTCAATGGACATTTTGAGAAAACATGGGGCGGCAGGGAAGTGGAGCAGGGTGGCATAAAGTTTTATCGCCCCCTAAACTGTAATACTTTCCTTTGCGTGCTCTGTTTCTTATTCGCACGGCTATAAAATTTGCCACATCCGGGCGAGAACATCCCTCCATTCAATCAGGCGGTGTTTACGAACTGGAAAAGGCGTTCTCCCGCTCCTCACCATAGGGGTGAGACAGAAACATTAACAAGTCGCTTGTGGTTTTCTCTTTCCAGGTTGGGCGATCAGACCTCTCTTAACACTGCAAGAGGGGACATACCAATTTAGGGACATTTTATACATCTGAAGATTTGCAATCAGCAAATTGTCTGGAATGTGTTTGATTTTCCCAACCACCTCCCCTCCACTGTGTGCCACCACAGAGCCTCTTGCTAGGGACATCCTAATGTTTGTGGTCTCACAGATTCCTTGCTCAAGCCAAATGCATTTCTTGTAATGCTGTTTCTCAGGCCAGTTTGCTTTACATCATATGTAAAAATGTTTCTTTTATTAAAAAAAAATTTAAAAATTTAAGAAAAAAGACAAAACATACAACCAACCTATAAACAGAACATAAAAGCTGTTTAATGGGGTGCATAATGAAGCAGGGAGGAAACAGACCCACATTGATTTTCCCTGACATTTCACGTACTAAATTAAAAGCTTTTTAAGGAAGAGTCTGCATATTTTTTTTACAGTTAATTTAAGTTCTGTAATGAATAACAAAAACACTATTGTCCTAGCAAGCTGAGGCTACATGATAGGCAAGTACCAAGAACAAATAAGGCCTGAGTACAAAGACTCACAGGAAAATATCCCTCCCTGGCAAATTTTTTCAAACACCGTCTGGGCCAGTCTGGAGTCACTTCAGAAGAGATTCTGATGGAAAACCAGGTCACAGAAAACCATATCTTTGAGACCAAATAAGAAAGTGAGACCCCAGGCCTGGTAACCCAGCTTTGAGACTTCTGCCACAGCTTTGGGCAAGCTGATCAAACCCCTGACTACTTGATCTTGTCTTGTTCACAACAGGAGCAGAAGAGCTGACCACTACTAACGCACCAACTGAGGCTACAGGAAAGATTAATTAATCTCTCCGGTTCTATTGAAGGCAGTGTTCAGTCTAAGAATTCATCTGGAAGTCCTCATGCAGTAGTTGAGAAAAACTATAAAGCACACTGTGTAGCTGGAAACTGGGGAGCAAAGGGCTGCCTGCGCTACAGCAGGGAGATGGTTAATGAGGGACAAGACGAGATAAATAGCAGCACAGGAGGAAAGTGAAAAAAAGATGCAGGATTTGTTCTTTTGGGCACAATGACTTTTTCTAATGTAAACTCAGCCTCACATATCAGTGTTCTCTCAGGCAGCCAGAAGGGGAGCCCAGTTCAAGGGTCTGCATGGCTGAGCACAGGGATGCTCAGGGAGGTCGGCAGAGAGGGTCAGTAACCATGGACAGTGACAGTGCTGCTGTCAGCCCCACAGGCTCTGCCTGTACAGCCTCTCCAGAAGAGGGCAAGGGGCTGGTGTCACTTGCAGAGCCATGGCACGGCAGCACCAGCAGCCTAGCCACCCAGCAAACTTCTCTTCGTAACATAGGCAAACTAGTCAGCTGCTTTAGGACACACTTTTTTACAGCACTCCAAAATAAGGTGAAATTTTGGAGAGGCACTCCCTCGTTTTCCATGCAGACAATGAACCTCGTCATTCTCAGGACAGTCGATGATGCTGAGGGCTGTCTCAGGGCCCATACCGCATCAGAGCACCTACTCTGCCATCTCTTGGCATGGTCATTCCCTGGTTTGTCTCTGGTATGACCACTCAGGAGTAGCTGCACTGTGCTAAAACAGAATCTTTAAATAAAGCCTTGAATATCAGCAATACTGTTTCAAATTCTTTAAAAATGTGTTGTTTTTTCACAGCAAATGTTAATTAAAAAAAAAAAAAAAAAACAGCGAGCAAAATTCCTACTGCTGTCAGCAGTGCTGAGTCCTGGACATATTAACATGCCTTGGGAGCTGTGTTTGTAACTGAAGAGATGCTCATATTTGAGGTGTGGACTCTGTGAGCCCTTTCTCATTGGGTGTGCCACTCACATGGGTGACATAACAAAGTACAACAAATTTTTCTTGTGAGATTTGTGATCTTCGGGGTCTGGAAGCACCACACAAAATTCGCTTGAAAAGATCCTCTTCACACAAATACAAGTTCTCCTCCAAACCACACACAAAGCAAACCAAGGCATGTTGATGTGAACATCAGCTGAATTAACTCTTAACTGTATTGTGATGGCTCACAAAATTGTAAGAAAATACCTGCATGCTCCAAAAACCATCCAGTGCAGTAATACTGCTCTTCTGGTTTGTTATGTACAAGTGACTCATTTAAGTCTTTCTGACTAAATAATGTCAGAACACTGAATCAGTGAATTGTGTGGAAAAATAAAGCAAAGAATTGTTCTAGAAAGCTTATGTCACCAGACAGCACCAGAGTTCCTCCAAGACATGTTCTTGCACTTTTGGACACCTTGGTGGCCCAGCAGTAGAGGGCACACCTGTCATGCCATTGCTCCTCCACATCATGTGTGCCATCGTGCAGGTGGGCAGTGATGCTGCTGCCAGTCTGGACCCCAGGAGCAGCTGTCTGGGGACAGTGCAGGGACTGATGTCCCCGGGGTCTCTCACAGCAAGCTCACCAGGAAAGTGCCCACTCATGGGAGCATGGGTTTCACTGTCAGACCCCACATGCACAACACTGCCATCATGTCTCACAGGTTGTCAAGGGCTTGCCAGCCGTGGCAGCAAGGCATGGCATACCCCAGCATGGCACAGTGCAAGAGCTGGAGTGCTCAGCTATGTGACCTGTTCACCACTTTGTTTGGATTCACATTACTTCTTGAACTTATTAAGAAGCTGCGGAAAGGAGACATTGTTTTGCTTTGGCTGTGAGGTCTTGGATGCTTTGCTTCCAGGCTTCCATCCCAGTGATCCCAGAGATGAGGACAGATCGAGGGAGATTAAGTCAGTGCCTGAGGAAATTTACAGTTGGAGACTGGAAGAGAAGTTTGTCTCTGCTTGGGAGAAAAAAGAAAAGTGATAGTTATGCAAATCAGAATATGTATACGTATGTGTATATATATATACACCCACATACAAACACTTTTGTTTTCTTTTCATTTATGTGTAGTTATATCTGTGTCTGTTTATTTCTGTATTTCTCTATTTTAAGTTTCAGGTAGACAGAGGCAAGACTTTTCCTCCCACATGCACCCCGCTAGCTATAATAGGGGAACAGCATCACTGTAATTAAAGATCAAGATTTACTGTTATGCAGAAACTTTTTCTAAGTGCCTCAAAAATCCACTTGCTTATTCAGACTTTTGTGAAAATTGCTTGCCTCGAGGGCTCCTGGGGAAGAGCTGTAGCACAGCCTTCTCTGCCTGAATAAGCAGGCACACCCCAGACGATTCAGCAGCAGTGTTGCACTCTTCTCAAAGAGTGAACTCTTCTGCACAGCTGTGGTTCATACCTCCTCTTTGGTCTTTTCCACCAGCTCACTCATTTAGAATTCAGGTGGTGTTTGATCCTCTCCACTACTCCCTTTTAGAAAAAAACAAATCTGAGCTTTAAGAGCTTTTTGAGTTATAAACTGAACCACCAGACAAGAGCTGCTCTGTAAGTCCTGTAAGGCAAAGGGTTAGGTTGCCTTTCACAGCTGAGTCAGGCTACTGCAGATGCTGGGTGAAGGCTGACTTAAGGGGGGCCACTGCTGCTACCCACGAACCTGTAAGCATCACCATTGCAGGCACTCCACAGTACTCTGTCTCCCCTCTTCTCTTTCCTGTGGTGGAGGAGGCTCAGCCCATCAACCCTGGGCAGAAAAACTCAGGTTTGCCCATGGAGGTGAGTCTGGGGATCTGCTGTCAAACCAGTAAGCCCAGTGTGGGACTTTCTGGCTCTCCAGCAGAGGCCTCAGGAGGCAGGCCAAGTCTGTTTTGAAGTATTATGCCATGGAAAACAAATTCAGGTGTCTCTTCACCCAGTGATTTTGAGACTTTGTTTTTATGCTCTTTAAAATTAGAGGATCTGCCCGTATGATGCGGGGACCCTCTAGAAGCTTTACTTTAAAAGCAACAATACCTAAAATTTCAAAATCTGCTAAAACATACTGACTCAGATTTTAAATTATTAGTATTCAGAAGAAAACCATTAAACAGGGAGCTATTACTTTAGAGCAATATAGCAGTGCCTTGTGCCTTTTATCCATTCCTGGACAGGGGGAACGAGTGTCCTATTTTAAAAAAAGTGAATTGCTAATCTCCAAGAACTCAGCCAGGTAACAAAAAGCAAAGGTTCACATGAGGCAGGGAAGGACAAAATGCCATAGTTTGGGGGAACAGGAAAAATAAGACACCAGGCCAACCTTCCATGTGACCTTTCTGAGAGTGATTGTAATAAACTTCAAATGATATTTTAGGGAATACAAAAAAAATGAGTGGAATGTAGACAAGAATAAACAAATTAAAAACGTTTAACCTGAAGCACAGAGATCTGGCAGGCCCTTCTCATTTTCACTAGAAAGAAAATCCCCAGATAAGCACGGTGATGGTGCCATCACATGTCTCCCTTTTACTTCTGTGCCCCATGAAGGCCCAGGGCTGTCTTTGTGATTACAGTGGTTTTACCTTTCCTCTTGCCTTGTGGCTTTCTGAGGGTGAGTTCAAATGAATTTAGTATAACAGCAGGCATATACTAAACATCTCACTGTAACCACTAAAAGGGACCTTATTCTCTGTTCTTTTTTTTTTTTTTGGGGGGGGGGGGGGGGGAAGGGAGAAGGGTCAAAGTAAATCAGATATTTAAATGGATTAGTATTAAATTAGAGTGAAGTAGTGAATTAAAATTAAATTGATATGTTTGGACTTGATCTACTGTGTGATAAAAATGGAAATATTAAAACTAGCATGGAAGGAAGGGGAAATTCTTCTTTCTTTTGCTATTACATGTTTGTTTGACAAGAAGCACCATCCTTGTTCTTACATTAATATTGGCATCCTCCATTCTTTTGTGCCATAAACTTGTGTGTCTCAAGAGGCATTTTCCAAGCTGCATTTCCTGTCCATTTCAGAGGCATGTGAGAGGCTCACTTTGCTGCTAGAGATGTGTTAAAGTGCATCCAGAAGTTTATAGTTACACAGGTACCATTCCTTAAGCACCACACTAGACTTTGTGCCAAGAGGCAGGCTTATTATTTTTATTATT
The DNA here is from genome assembly GCA_013396655.1 of Campylorhamphus procurvoides. Classification (NCBI taxonomy): domain Eukaryota; kingdom Metazoa; phylum Chordata; class Aves; order Passeriformes; family Dendrocolaptidae; genus Campylorhamphus; species Campylorhamphus procurvoides. Next base: position 249,057 of record WBMV01009133.1, on the reverse strand, counting down.
TACTATTATCAGCTTCCTTGCAATGGTGCATACATATAAATATGCTGTAGCATTTCCAAATGCCTTTTGGGGAGCTGGATTGTATTCATGGCTGCTTAGAAGGTGAAGCCTGCTTGGATGGTTAAGGTGAAAGAAAGTTCAGGACTGTTGCTGCTCTCCTTAAAACAGCTGGACTGAATGCTGAGGCGCTGGAAGCATACAGGGAAGCTGGTACCTTGAAATATCAGACAACAAAATCCATTTTGGAACAATAGGTATCTTCTCAAGAATGCCTTTGACCTGACACAGAACTGAACCTCTAACCACTAAATTGGAAGATTTAGTCAGGGCTAAAGGTGAAGCTGAGGCACTTGAGACCTGCATGGTTTGGGAAATTATCTAATTAGGACTTTTCAGCAGTGACGTCACAAGGAGTTCCTGATTCCACAGCTGGTTTGTAGCTCGTAAGGTTTTTGTGAAGGCTCAAGAGGTCTGAAAGGTCAGCTGGTCCCTGAAAGCTGGTCTGTTCTCTTCCCTATTGTGTCCTGTGCCCCCTGCTTTGGGACCCCTAAGATGCCAGCAGCAACTAAAACAAACCACAAAAATAGCTTATTTATCTTTTTTTTTCTTAGTGCACTTTTAGGAAGAAACATTTCCAGACTATGGCAATTGTCAATTGTAACAGAGGAAGTTCAAACATAATCAAAACCACTGATGCACCTCAAACTCCCTAGGTCACAGCTGTTGGCTGAATGGGGTTGCTCCTGCCTTCACAGGCATGAAGCTGGCTGGTGTCACTGCACTGACCAGGGACCCCTTTGCGGTGGACTGAAGATGCCTGCAGCTGGTGGAGGGGGTTATTAACCTTGCTGTGGTTTGCAGGAATGAGTAAGAACAAATGAATGATAAATGCCATATGATGCTCCTGTTTAAACTAAGTATCATACCAGATAGCACCCTTCTTAGCACTGTAATGTCCATCCATCCTTCTCTGCTGGCTAGATGCAGGGCCCTAGTGGCAACTGGCTTTTCAAAGCCCGTCTCATGCAGATGCACACAACCACACTGTGTGTTGGAGGTCTCTGTATCACAGCATCTCATTGTCAGCATGGACTTCTCCAATCTCTGCTACACAAAACACACTTCTGCAGTTAACTGTTTCTTGCTTTCTATCTCAAGACTCCTAAATCCTCTTTCCTGAAGTGCTCATTGTCACTCAGCCTGAGGATTTACAAAGCGTGGGGCCGTTTGGAGACAGCATAGAAAAGGTATACAACTCATCATGGAGCGAGTTATAATTACAGCAATCTATAGTTGGAAAGGCCATCTGAGTTGTTATTTGGAGGCCTGAAGAGCTGAGGAACCATGAACAACCAAGACGAAAATGCCCTGTCTTTGGACAGAAGATGTAGGTTGCTTTTACAAATCTCATTTTCCCTCTTATATTCTCATTTGGTCTGTTCTCTGTATTTTATGTCCATCCTTCACCTCTCTCTTTCTTAATGCCTTTGCTGCATTAGAGGCAAATGTTGAGTAAATGTTTCTTTGTACGTTCTGCAGAGAAGGACTACTTTGTTCTTTCTCTGCCTTAACAGGCCCTGGGATCTATGGTAGCATGCTGCCTGCTCCCCATGACTAACACACTTTGGAAGGAACAACACACCATCTCAAATGTCTTTTTCCACTGTGGAAATGACTGGATCTGTAACCCTGTAACTTGAAAACAAGCAGCTTGAGTATCCTTCTGAGTCCAGACCCAGCGTTCAGTAAAGCAACTTTTTATTAAGGGTGCAAATTTCTCTCTGAAATTCAGCCAGTTGAGAAAAGAAGCATCCAAGGCTGTGGCTTTCATGTGCAATGAAGCACGGCACAGAGACCTCTGACATGTCTCAGTCCCTGGCACTGGGCACAGATACACAATGCAGCATGGGGTCAAGACAGGGAAGCGAGCAGTGTCAGTGCAGTGTTGCTCCAGGCCAGCATGGCCACAATACTTCCACGTTCAGCACTCGTTTGTGCAGATCCAGCTGCTACCTCTCCATGTGCAAGCATGTGCTCCTAGTCCTGTTGCCCAGAAACCACTCATAAGTATGAAATAAAATTCTAGTGATTATCGGGTTTGGGAATAAAACAAAAAAAACAAACCAAAACAACCCTATTTTCTCTAACTCATCCCCGGCACACCTGCCCATTTGAAGACCAGTCTTCCTTGGTCGCATGTGTGAAAGCTTGGGTCCAGCAAAGCTTGTCACTGAACTTAATGGAGGCAAGAGTTGCCCCTCAGTTGCCACCTCTTCTTGAGAGGACATTCTGGAGGTCTGTCTTTCTAATTTCTCCTGCTTATGAAGAGACACGGTCCCTCTATTGCTCCTTGTAATTGGAGTGAGGTGGGTAGGGATAAGAATAGAAATGGTTCATCAAAACTAGGTTCCAAGGCACAAATGGAAGTAGCAAGAAATTATCTTCTGATTGTTGGGTCTGTCTTAGCACCTGGGCACTTAGTCTAAATTTCACACAGGCTGTCATCATAACCAATAATCTCAAACAGAGATGAAGAGGGCTTGGAGAATGGCCTCAGAGGTGAGGGCACAATGTGAAGGTGGGTGTGATCTTACTCTGTTGGTTTTTCCCTGTGAGTGGGATTTTAGCTTCTGGGGACATTAAGAGGGGAACTTTTGGCCAACACTTAATTAACGAATAAACATATCAAGAATCTGCTCTAATTCTGCATGACTAAAATTTCAGATTTGAAATGGCAAAGACAAAGCCAAACCATGAAGGTAAACAGAAAAACAAAACAAAGAAGATGAAGGGCACATTTTCCAAAAACATCTTTGTACTTCAGTAACACTAAGCTTCTTTGTTGGTAGACCTGTCTGGGCTTTTTTACTACTGTGTTAGCTCTGGCTGCTCTGCCACTGGGAAGACATGTAAGACTGAGTTACATAAGACGGGCATGGGCATAACTGCTAATATTTAGCCAGATGAGAATTTTTTTATTTACATATTTACTTCCAAGATATTTCTGAAGTGTAGTGAATGTGGAGAGGTGGGAATCATCTTCCATAATTCTGAGCATCAATCATCAGTCGCGTTTTTCTCCACCCTTGAGCAAAGATATCTCCCAGCTGCCAGTAGGTGAAATTTACATGTTTATATATATGGGGGTAGGCTGAAGTCAAAGTAGTATCTTTCACCACAGGTGGATTGAAATCAATTCATTCCCACTTTTTGAAGGAGCTGAGCATCCTTCATTTCTAACTGGAAGCATATACAACAGCAATACAGGCTGTATGAGCAATACTCATACTATATGAGATGATATTATTCTATGTCCAGTACTACTGTTTGAGCTGATGGTTGAGCACTGCCTTCTAAGTATAGATCAGAGGTACAGAAAAAGCTGCAAATGGGGCCTTAAGAGTAATTGTGGGATTCTGTCTTCAGGCTCAGAATCTTTCTGTAGGAGGCTGTTGAATCTCCTCCTGGATTTTTCATTCTAAGACACTCTTTGGAAACAAATTCTCAGGAGCTTTTGCAGACAAGAGTGGATTTCTGAGTAGCCTCTGGGTTACAAACTCAAGGAAGAAGTGTTGTTGAAGAGTATTAGCTGACTGGCACCTCTCCCTCTAGTTTTTTTTAGAAGAATCACTGCATTTTCTAAAGTGAAAAAAAGAAAGAAAGAAGCTTGAAACCCATCCACCCTCATTCACATGCTTGGTGCACTGTATGCTCTATGTTTCAAGAGGAATTTACAGCCCCTTGGGGAGGGACCACTTTTTCCCCAGCCACAGTGGGAATGTGCCTGCTGTTGAGTGACTGGGGAAAGCAAGAAAACTGCATGCCCAAGAACAAGCCCCTTCTTTTCCAAAAGAAACAGCTCTTTGGCAGCTCAGATAACAGTTGCACAGGAGATGTGTACACACATGTATGTGCCTGTGTTTACAGGTATAAGCTCACATAAACACCCGCACCAGGCCAGTCACACTCATCACACTACTCACCTAATTCCCAAAGCAAATTCTAGTTAGCTTAGATGACTTAGTGAAATGTTTTGAGCAGGAATGTCTCATCCTGCAAGATTTATACTGTCAATGTTCTTGCTGCATGCCCTATGCTGCATAACCACATTTCTATTCCTGCATGCTATACCCCTACTACTTGGAGGGTTGTCATCCATATATCCTTCCTCAAAGGTCAGCAAAGTGGTGATATACTCTTCACAGCACTAACTACTAATCATGCTGGGTCAGAAAAATAATAAGGCTGGAGAAAACTAGTTAGCATCTCCCTTTCATTCCCCTTCCTTTCTCTCCTTTCTTCTGTTCTTCCCCCAAAATTGTCAGTCCTTCATTTTCCAACCTAAAAGAAATCAAGCTGAAGCAAGATAGCAGAATGCAGAGGGTGATCTAAGTCAACCCCTTTTATATCAATTTCAGTTTCTGCTGGGTGTTCCTATGACATTTCAAAAGACTGCAATCCTAATGAAAACCACAAGCTCCTGAAATTAAATTAACTGCTTTTGTAAAAATGCAGGAGCAGGGGGATGGGGGTGGGAAGCTGGTCTGGGGAGAGTGAGGGTTGTTGAGAAGAAAGAGAAAGGAAAAGGGAAAGAAAAGAAAAAGAGAAAATTAAAGAAAATTCCATTTCAGGTTGTATTGATGCATGTAAGGATTGTATCACTAATCCAGCCTTATTCGACCTTACTTGCAGTTATTGCAGGGCAAAAAAGCTACAAAGATTTTCTATTTGACTATTTTTGTCTTAGGAAAGCAAAGTAAAATAATTCAGACTGCTTTTTTCTTTTTTTTTTTTTTTTGTGCATAACGTCACTCGGGTTTTTTCATATCTCTTTGCATTATTTTGCTCATTCATGGATCAGCATGAATAACCTTCTCTCTTCCTAGTGATAGGGTTTCCTAACCAGCACAGATCCAGTACTTTTTCTGAATACTACTGACTTAGGACTTAGACCATGACTTTTTCCTGTGTGTCTATACAGAGCTGAACACAAAAGAATTCCAAATCTTGCTGTGCTACTGATTATCCTAATGTAAACTGAAGTAAAATACATTACTTACAATTCTAAAGGAAAGTAGTTCAGGGGTCCCAAAATCTAGAGGTGAAAAAGAATCATACAGAGAGAGTGGAAAAAGAATGTAGAATCCCTAGTCAACCCCTGGTGGAAAGAGGATATGCTGTTTAGATTCCAGAAGAAAGATTCTTTGCATGGCATTATTGTTGAATTCCAGATTGTAAGGAGCATATCTCTTTAACATATATATATATATATATATATACATAGCTAAGCCTTTGTCAGAGTTTGAGGAGCATCTGGACCATGCTCTTAGTCATATGGTTTACTGTTAGGTAGTCCTGCAAAGAGCTGGGAGTTGGACTTGATGATCCTTATAAGTCCCTCCAGCTTGAGATATTCTATGATTCCATGACTGTAAGATTTCTTGGCTTATTTTTAAAATAAATATTCTTCAGTGATATCCTAGAGTCACGGAGCATGTGTAACATCCAAAGCAGCAAGGTCCACTGTCCCCAGGTTCCTTTCATCAGAGCTGTTGGGATAACCCCATGAGCCCCGAAAAAGGGTAATAGTTTGGTGCTACCCATTTCAGTAGCCCAGTGAGTTGGCAAGATATCAACCCATCAATTGAAGTTAGGCTTGGCAGGCACTTAATTACCTGGGCAAACAGGTAATTAATTTCCTTAATGCATCAAATGTATTCACCCTTCCATGTCCCCAGAAGTTCAAAAATTTCATTCCTGCATCTTGTTACTTAGTCTCCTGCTAAAGTAGTGGGGACTTATTCAGTAAACTGGAAGTTTGGTGCTCAACCCTTTTCAGCATGTCAAGGAATAGCTAGAACTAAGCTTGTCTGATTTTGGTCCTGAACAGGGGAGAGAAATCAGAATCAAAAATCAAATCAACCCTTGTCTTTCTTTGCCTCTCTATTAGGTAGGCTTTAGTATGATCACTCCCAAAGTAACCTTTTACTTTTTTCATAATTTGTCAAGGATCACATCCTGAGCTCTCATCAGATTTTTCATTCTCTCACTCTCCTTCAAGTGTTCAGCCCTTGGGTCCTTGTTGGAAAAAGCCCGAATTTTGGTGAAGTACAGATCAGCATGGAAGCCCTCACCCTTAAGGAAGTTTGGATACAGATAATTACCTCAAACATAGAATGTGCTCATTAAATCCACTGGTGTCAATGAATTTGCTTAGAGTACAGGGCCATGGCCTGGCCTTTTCTGTGTCACCTTGTGGTTCAGATAATCACTGACAAATTAATTTAAAAAAGCTCCATCATTTTCTTGTTTTCTAACCAGCTTAGAGAAAACAAAAGATGTTAACTACAGAACGATTGGAGAATTCTAGCAAGATTTTCCTTGCATTTCTCATAATTTCTAGTGTATACAACAGGAAACAACCTCACATTCCTAGTTGTGACAGGCTCCATAGATTGTGAAATCCTCCAGAGTTTCAACATGAGAATGTGGCAACTGCTAGCGGTACAGAGCTCAGACTCATGGGCCTAAACCGTAGCATCAAGAAAGCTGAATTTTGGAGTTGCCTCTAATTGTATGGGAATCATTATATACATTTTCCTATAGTCAGAATTATCCTCTCCAGTGCCAAGACAAACAGGGAAAGCAGTCATAAAACTCAAAAGTACATAAAGTTTACCAGCAACGACTTGAGACTATGGACCTCACCCAGAACCCAAGATGCAGAGGTCATGGATAGATGTATTTTCAAGAGTTTTTTTAGAACAAATAAGTTGAAAGAAAATGTGACACCTTGAGGATGGAAACTTCAAAACAGTCATTTTCTCTCTTTCCATCTCTCCCTCCTTCTGTCTTCACCAATATCCTCAGGCAGCTGGAAGAACCACCAGGGTGATCTCAGTGGTAAACAACGTCCAACATGTTTTTCCCCGCTTTTGATAATGAGTTGGTTTCATCAAAGCTTGGCCCATTTGGGGAGGCTCATGGGGAGTTCAGACCCACAAGGCTTCCTCCTTTGCAATGTGCTTTCAAAAGTTTCCAGGACAATGACATCATGAGAAAAATGCCTGTCTCCTGTTGCCTAGACAAGTTTTGGGAGAGGTGTGCCTCTTTTCACTGCTCTGCTTTGCTTCAAGTAGGAAAGTCAGACACAGTATGTTCAACTTTTCAGAAAACAACAGCAGCAGCTCAGCTGTCCAGAGGTGCAATTGCACTTCCAAGGCCCTTCAAGAAGTGACCTGACTTGCAGATGTCTCAGACAGCTCACAACATTCCACTACAATGCACGCCTTTTTACAAATCTGATGACGTAAGTCAGAGGTCTTGGACACTGAGAACTTTTGTTGATCTGACCTTTGGTTATGTGAGCTATACCTTATCTAGGCAGGGACCCAGCATGCAAGAGGTATTGCCACTGCCTAGGGTAGCTTGTGAGATCCTGGCCACACAGTTCCTCCAGGGATCCCCCCACTGGAACTAGGTATTACTTCCCTGTTACTTATCTAGGCTGCACTGTTACCGAGCCTGAAGCTCATGTATAGCTCTCCAAAGTAGAGTTAAATTACACGGCTCAAATACCAATAGCCATGCAGCTGCAACAGTCTGGAGTTTGTCTGGGATGAGAAGGGAGTATGAGATGAAGGATGAGTGTCATTGGATAATCCACACTGAGCTCCACAATGCTGCAGCTCGTTCAATTTGCCATGCTGATCCTCCCAGCTGGAACAGAGGAACTCAAGGCTTCATTGACCAAAGTGTATGTTCCTGCCCCATGGATCTGGGGTGAAACTAAACCTGACTTTTCTGCTGGTGAAGAGTAGAAATGGGGTGGACATGTTTTGGAGTGCCAGGCTGGCCAATTCTGCTGCCATGGGAAGGAGAGTAGAGAGGGGTTAGGAACAAACACTTGAGATCAACATCCCTCTTACGATAAACACACAGTACAGCTCCTTCTGCAAGTAAAAGCAAGAGTATCTTTGGCTCTGCAAACCTGTGGCACAGGCAAAAGATGTGGCAGCCAAAGTACATTGCAGGCAGCTGCCAGTTTTGCCTAAGCCCAGAGTCTGCGCTGTGCACAACTCGTCCACACACTCCTAGCATTAGACACGTAGAGGACTCTAACTTAGGTGAAAGTCCCAGAAATGATGCTTCTGACCTGATGAAAGCAGATGCCACAGCAATGGATATCAGTGGAGTTTATTTATATATAAATAAATATATATATATATTTATTTATATATATATATATATATATATATATTAAATGCTAATTTCTCCTCTCTTGTGTCTGCAGCCAAACAGCCAGGGCACAGCTCACAGGACTTGTGCACACAAAGCAGAAAACATGTCTGGAGCTCCAGATCCCCCAGAACTACACAGCCATTTGCAGCACTGGAAACCACTAATGCAAGAATGGAAACCAAGGTTCTTTCCTGGTTGGTATCTTGCAGTTGAGTTAATTCTTCTGCCAATCAATTCCTACAGTCTTTGGCCATGAAGAGGAAGGAATAGCAATGGATGTAAAGAATTCCAGTGCTCTGGGCCCAAAACTCAGAGACATGGACTGCAGCATCCTCAATCCACTGTGGGGATGCTGCAGTCCATGATCTTGGTCTCCTACCACTCCATCCCCTCTCTCCAGCCAAGCTGTCTACCTGTTCCCCTCAAAGCAGTAGGCTGCAGATCTCTTAGAGTGCAACCCATACAACAGTCACTTCTTTTTCCTGATTGCCACTGTTGTTTTCAGGTAGCTCTGACATCTGACTGTCTGGTATGGTCATAAACCAGTTAAAGCTTGCCATTCAGTCTATATGGTCAGGACTGGCTTATTCCATATATATTACTTTTACAACATTTCATTTCCTACTTTATAGTTACTCATTTGTAGTTATGCTGCAACTCTTTCCATTTAGTTTTTGGTTTGACTACCCAGATCAATACTGTTTCATCTGTATTTTATCACCTCACTGTTAATGCCTTTTTCTGGAAGATCGTTTTTGAATACCCTGAACCATAATCCCAGAAGGATTCTTGAAGGACACTGTGGGTAACCTCCCCCTGTTGTGAAAGATGGCGATTTGAGCCAATTCTATTTCCCTATTTCCTTTAACTTGCTATTATTCTAAGAAAGGAACTTTTCTATTGCTCCAAGAGGGTTTATTTTCATTAGACAACATTTGTAACTGTTCTTTTGGAAATGTGAGTGGTTTAGATCTGCTAGAATACCTTCCTCCAGGTGCTAACTGACTCTTTAAAGAGCTCTGTTAGATTGAGCACTTGCTTTCCTTCTACAAAAACATGGCTCATTATATTAGTTCTATTTTTATTCATATTTACTTCCATTGATCTGTATGGAACATTATGAAATTTGCCTGTAACCTATACTAAAGGATGAAGTCATCTTTGCCACATTCAGGGATTTAACTAAGTGCTGTGGTATCCCTTAGATCAGCACCTCCATTTCAGTTCATTTCAGACTGCAGAATGAATGCCAGTTTCTCTGCATCATCCTCCTCACTTCTGACTCCTCTTCTTCTGATACTTCTAGTTGAGCATCTTCACTTTATGCAGCATAAGAGCTGGCTCTGGCATGAGAGCTGCCCACAGCTAAACTCATTGGTCCTGCTGCACCAAGAAGCAGTCACTTATGGGACCTGACAATGTGATGTCCCCATGAAATTCTCTTAAAGCGTTCATCCCATCAACATCGGGATGCACAAAATTCCCTCTTCCTTTGCTTTCTTCCTTTGCAACTATCTAAATTCCCTTAGCATTTCTAAACACATCACCAAAATTTGATGGGCTAATCAATACTACATCATAGTCCCACTAGTACTAATTGTCCCTAATGAGCCCCCATCTCTCCAGAGCTACAGTAAATAGAGACTCTGTGGTAGGTGCTGATGAGATTAGCTTGTTTCCCTTATTTGACATTATGCTTTCTGTAACAGAGAGGGCCACCCCCCCACAAGTACTATCAGATCTGTCTTCCCAATCCCTGGGTGGTATATTAATGTTGTCATTCATATTTATCCATGAGTAAGTACTCTGAAATGCAGACAACTGAGGGGCCTCAAATGTCAGCCTAGACCATAAGCTCCCTGAGGCAGAGATGGCATCTCTACTGTGTATGTAACCAAGCTGTGCAGCTTTTCAAACTTCACCATTTCTCCCGCTGAAGGGATTTGGCTAAACCACAATGTTCAAAGATGAAGTTGTGCAAATTTTTCCAATTCTCCAGGTTTCACTCAGCCATCTTCAACAAAAAGGCTCATGAACCTCTGGGAGCCTTTGGATTAACTTTTGCCAAATTCGCAGATAGTCACTAAAACATAAGCCATATAAATTTAACAGAGCTTCTGGGTTAGCAGCTAACGTTTAAATGTGAGTTCTTTCATCAGAAGCACTCTTAAATCAAACTGAGGTCTCTTAAAGCACAGTATCTTAGTGATGATTCTTATCCACATGTGAATTTTGCCATTCAGGTCAACACTCTGTCAAAAGCAGATATTAACATATGTGGTTCTGCATCCATCTCCCGCAACGCAGTGCTACACTTTGCTAACTTTCTCCAGACCTGGAAAGACTCTTCATTGCTTGGAGACAGCCACAGCACAGCCTGACCAGATCACTTTCAACTGACTCCTTTATCTTTCACAATTGTTTTTTCCTAACATTGCTTTTTCTCGCTTATACAAAGTCAAAGCTTTGAACATGTTGTATTAGTTAACAGAAAATTCAACATAGCTAAACTATGCTGTAAGCTTCTTTTCTACCCCTCTTCTCCACTGCAGAGGGAGAACAAAGGTTCTGCCCCAGGAAGGCAGGAGGTGGAAGAGGAAGGACTGGTGGGGCTGACTGTGAGTCTGTAGGCCTGCTTTTCCTGTGGATGCACATGGAGGGAAGGAAAGAAGGAAGGAGGGGAGAAGGGAAGGAAGCAAGGCAGGCAGGCAATATCACACTAACTGTAATGGTAGATTAATGTGAAGGAATCAGCCTATGAAATTTCTTCATGAAACTTCAAAATCACTGGAATAAAAAGACAAAATGCAAAAACTACTTAGATGCAAAGTGACCACTGTCCTGAAACTATTCCCTCTGGCATAAACTGCTATCATTCACTGGAATTTATCTTATTTTCAGAAGGTCCAGGACCCTTCGTGGAAGGGGGAGAAGAGCAGTCACACAGGGAATGTGTGGCTTCCATTGACATTTGGTAGAAAACATCACCACTTTTAGATACTGTAGATGGAAAATAGCGAAGGGCAGGAAGAAGGAGATGGGTATCTTGTAAGGAGAGAAAATAATCCCCTGTACTTTTTTCTGCTGAACACAGGAGCACTGACCATTGTCTTGTTTTCTAAACCTTTGGGTTAGTAGGGGCTGTAAGCATTTTGGGAAAAGCTGATGGTTAAGTGGCAGAACAAACATGTCAATTTACAGTTCATGCTATGGTGTGTTACAGCTCAAAGTAGCTTGAGGACTGCCTGAAACACAGCCCACAGCTGTCTGTCTTGTAACAGATCATAGTCAATTGCCCACTATGAAACAGAAATTTATGTCACAGCCCAAATAAAGAGCCAAGTGATTCATTCACATCCAAGATTTTAAAAGATGGGGATCTTTTAAAAGAAAGAAGGGCTTGTTAAGTTTTAAATCATAAAGAAAAAACCGAAGTATTAAAGAATGAAGTGATAGGTTTTGATCAATACTGAGGTCTAAATTCCACAGTGGACAATGTAGAATCTATACCTCAGTACCTGTCTTGTCTTTCCCTTCTTTCCTTCCTACTGTGCCTTTCCCCCTGACGTCTCAAGAGTCACAACTAATCTCAAAGCTAGGTCACAAACCTGTCCTGTTCATCTACATTTGGGTATCTTAAGCAAAATGGCCAATGTCACATGAAACGGGGAGAAAGACAGCATGAGACCAGTGCAGGTACTTCAGTCTCATCTCATCCTCCTGGAAAACACAGGTGCAATTCAAAATGTGCAAAACCTTTCACCATCTAGGACAGATACTGATCATTGAAGGATACTGGGATTGAAAGCTATGTTCCTGGCCCTACCTCCAGACAGAGAGCAATATTTCTTCTAAAAACAAAGTGGAGAGAAAGCACCTCGAAACATACAAAAGCTCTTACGATACCAACAAAGTTATTTCTGTATGCAGTCTACAAGCCAAAGTTGCATCTCTTCCAGATGTATTCCTTCATCTGGCTGCTGCCTCCTCATTGTGCACCTGCCTTTCCCCTTGCCCTGTAAACAAATTATCTTCCACAAGCCAGGGCATATTTTCCTCCTGTTTTAACCCATGACCTAAAAGCTTGTGATGGAGCTGTATAAGCTTTTTTAATGAAATGATCACAGGTAAAATAACACAGTAATAATATGCCCATCCTACATCATGTGTCTTATCTGAAAAACAATCACCCACATCTTAAGGAAGCTCAAACATCTGAAAATCCAGCAGATGATAGAAGGTCTGCTCAAAGATGCTGGGCTAAGGTCTGCAGAGACATCAGCGTGGGAGTGAAGCCCAAAAGTGTGGAAAATGAGCATTACTGTCTCAAATACCATCACCTTCTGCCTTTTTCCCTGGTTTCTTCTCCAAAGATCTGCAGAGGAGCAGGTAATCCCAAGTCCCTGCAAAGAGCTTCCAGTCACCAAACGGGCGCTTTAGGAACTACTTTACTCATCCTCAACTGGCTTGTGCTCTGCTGCCCAAGGCTTCCTCTCTGTGCCCATCTTGGTGTATAGACTGCATACCTCCGTATAGTAGCGTATCTGTTTATTTCCTAGTACATGCAGGGAAGTAGCTCCATCAGATGAGGAGCTGTGGTGACAGGCTGGTGACGGCTGGCAGTGCTGAAGGTACAGAACCCACAACTGAAGCAAGATGTTTTCCTGCAAGTCAGAGATGTCCATAGTCAGAGTGGAGAGGAATAGTCAAGGTTACTAATTTTCAAATGCTGGCTTCTGTCCATGTGCAGGAGTGTGTCACAGCCACCACAGTAGGGCAAAAAACATGACCGTGGAAATCAATGTGGTGTTTTGAGAACAAAATGTTCCAATGTGTTTGGCTTGCGATCCTTTGTGCCACAATCTGACTCTGTGGCTTTCTTTAGTCAATCAAGGCTCTTACAAATACATCTGTGTTCTCCCACCACTGAGTAAAGATGTGGCCTCTCCAGCTCAAAGGGAGGCAATTTATGAAATGCCAACATTAAGCAATGCCCTCCACTTGGAACAGTAAAAGGCTTGAACTTCAAGTACCCTGTAGATATATTAATCAGCTCTTTTTAAAAATTATTATGGCTCCTATTTTCACTTTTTCTTAGGTCTTCTCTGCAGATAAGTATGATTTGGTGGGCACTTAGGTGGGATCCTTCCCACCCATTCCAATGCCTAGTATTATCTACCCTCTTCTAAAGTAGAGATTTAATATTCATAATAAGAATATCCAGATGGCACTAAGGTAATTAACAATAAGGAACAGTGTGCTTCAAGAGAGGCCAAATTCCAGCTGTCTGAGGTCTGGAGAAGAAAGAAATCTCTTTAGAAAATTAGCCCAAAAATTGTCCATAAATTATTTTTTCCTAGTTTCTTATGAAGCAGTAGGCATTAGCCACCACCCAGTTTGCTCATCCAGCTAGCTCATCAGATCTAACACAAGGATTTCTACAGTCAGAAACCAGGCAAACAAGTAGAAGCAGCTCAGGACCCTGGGAAAAGCTAAAGGCTGGCACCCCACTTCACTCTGATGTTTATCGTTGCCTCTGGGAGGCACCAAGTGTCAGCTCAAGGACTTTCATTGCAGGAGAAATTCAAGGTCAGATCTTTGGAATTTTGCAAGAAAGATGATTAATGTCCCCTGAATTTATTAAGAAATATTCATAAGGACAAAAGGCACAGAAATCAAAACTACATCTGAATTGCAATTAAACTTCTCCCGTTCCACTCTGTACCACATCCCCCCAGCCATCTCTCCTGCTCCCATTCACCTTCTTTATTGCACTTATGAGTTTTGCTTTCCAGCCATCATATCCCCTCTAGGGGTGGCCTGCTGGCTGCTCTTCCCACTCCCTCAGGCCCAGGCTGGGTTGCTGTCCCTGTGCCTGTGTTCTCACGCCCTAAGCACAGAGAGCTTAGAGCTGTCATCTCTGCAGGTGACAGTATTGCCCTGGATGTACACCACACACAGAAAATGCTGACATGGCTTCTGGAGTCAGACAACACGTCAGAGCCCTGTGTGCTAACAGCCATAGAGAAGCAGAGGTGGCCCTGCATGGTGTTCCCTCTTAAAGGTGTCTGCTTTCCAGACACCTTTAATTCCTGTTTCAGTGGAGGGGATTTGAACGGAAAGTGACAGATTGTAGATTCATTGAGCTTTGTAGTAGTACACTGCATCCATTAATTTCCTTCAACAATTATCTGCCCAATCTTAGTTCAAAAATAGGTAATTAATAATTATTTTGCCAAATGTTCTAGAAGCACAAAGTTCAAGCTGATCAGAATGGGTTTATTTTATTTGGTTTTAATGAGGGAAGCTGTCGGTTACAAGAAAACATGCATATTTTCACTAAAATATGCCTCAGTTATATATTTTAATGTTTTCATAGGAATGTAGGAACTGCCATCTCAGAGCAGCCTGAAGTCCTGGCACCCTCTTGACCTGGCTCCAAAAATTACTTCAGGAGGTGCAGTAAGTGGCATGTCAAATATAATCCCCAGATCTTGAGATAAAGAAATTTTCTCAGGCTCCAAAGCATAGAGTCTAATGTGTCAGCCACGAAAGAATCGTTATTAATTATCATGATAATACATTTACTTGGTGTCCCTTTAATGTATAACAGCAAAAGGAACCACCTAAAACATCAGTGAGTCTATAGGAATATCGGAAGGTAAAGCAAGACCTTGACAATGGTTATTTTTCCCTTAGCTTTGGGGCTTAATTTCAGCAGGCTACTTTAGGCACTTGATCACGTTCTTTTCAAAATACTTATTCTGAAATTAAAAAAAAAATCCAAATAAAATCTAAAAATAACTTTTCCAAATAAGATTATTAAGTTGATTTCATATGCTCAGCTATCTAATATTACTGCAGAAAAGGTGCTCTGCCAATGACAGTGTCCATTTTTCTCTGGTGAGCACAGTGTGGAGAGCAGGTGCTCTGAGCAGAGAAGAAGCAGAGTCCATTTTGATAAGGCAACCTGCTCCTCTCTAGTAGCACTGTGCACAGTTTGGGATGACCCACTTTGGGACAGCCTCCACCTCAGATCCTGCCTGCCATCTCTGCTAAGGCAGGCTGAAAAGCATGCGAGGACCTGCAGCAGGCTCCCTCTGATCACTCACTCAGAAGGGAAAGGCTGATGTGCTACATCAGGCTTAAGGATTTCATGGCCTCTTTGGGTGATGGCTATCAGTTTCAGGGGTCTTCTCAAGGGGAAAACACACCAATTTCATGTGGATTCTGGACAAAAGATACATTTCACAGCTCTGTCCCTGGAGGCGTGAAATATGTTAGTCATAAAAAAAAAAAAAAACAGAGCCCTATCACTGCTACACTGGAGATGTCCTCTGAAGAGGCAGTTTATTCAAGGTGGAAACAACACATAAATTTACAGAACATGAACGAGTCACGGTACCTGCTGGGCAGATAAATTTAGTCTCTGCTGAGCAGTCCTTTCATATTCGAGAATTCACCCTCCTCTTATTCACTCAGATATGTCTTTACATCCCTTCCTTTCAGTCACATCAATAGGGCATCACCCCACCTGAAGTAAGTGATCAAAAGCTGGTGAACGCCCTGCATGCTCCCAGTCTCCATTGGGCACGTGGCTCAGGAAGGAGTGGCTTGCTGCTGGGGATGCTGGTCTCAGTGCTGCCCTCAGCAGCCCCAGCGTGGTGAGGGGATGCAGTTAAGAAAGGTCTTTATGATTCTCAGACCTGAGGGTCTGTACTAGTAGTAGTCCCCACCATTTTAAATTCTGCTCTTTATCCCCAAATAACAAACCTTATTTTAACCTGGCATGTTCTTAATTTCGCCAGATGGACTGCTGGCTATTAGCTAAAGTAGTCAACAAAGCAGTAAAAGACATTCACATTGCACTGAAGTCTCTGGCCTATCTACATCTCCCAAGTCTCTAGGAAGGCCATGTAGATGCGTTCAAGACCAGAGAAATAATGTGACTTTTCACAGACAAAATTTGTCATCTCTGGTTGGAAATATTAGTGCTTTCCATCATGCCAGGGCACTCCAGACTCCCATGCCCCACTTCCACATGTGGAACACAAACATTCAGCCTTGCCCCACTGTGGCCAATGTGCAGAAGAAGAGGTCAAAGCATCTCTGGCAGATGCCAATACCTGACATGGGGAGAATTATCATTCACTAGCATGAGGAATAAGTCATATAGTAAAACCTCAGGAGAAATATTTGTTTAGAGTGGTGAATCCTAGGTCTGAGTAGGCTGGGCAGACCATTTACCTCAGTACTAGCACTGCTCTGATGAGGGCTATTTCTTTCTTTTTTTTATTTCAGATGTCAAATGGAAATTTGGCCTGGGTTAGAACTGACAACTTGGCATCAAACTAAAATTTTAAGTTTTGAGGGAACAAAAGAAAAACTGCCTGTCTTTTGTTTCGCTCCAGCTCCGAATACTTCCTCTGACTCAAAGAGATTGGAAGCTATTTTTTTCTTTAATTTTTCAACTTGCATTTTTTGCTAACATGTATTAGTTTTACACTTCTAAAAGATTTCATACCATCACTAACAAAAAAAGTCCTATTAAAAATTTCTATTTTGATATTTTGCTTTTCTTTTCCAACTTTTTCAGCTGGATGAATTTTGATCCGTACAGAAGCCCCTTTTCTCTGTGATTTACCACTTGTAGAGACAGTTCAGGTTCACTCCACTAAAAACTTCTGGTGTAAGGCACGTCTGACTTGATACCTCTGTGAGATCATTGTGCCAGAAGACCCCCAAAGCAACTGGCAACATCATCAGGGGTAAGGGGAAAATGCAAAGAGGCCAAACTGTTGAATCAGTTTAATTCATTGCTGTCTGCGAGGATGGCACAAGGCACCAGGGAAGAGAGGGGGGCAAGACAAAGATCATGTTTAAACAATTACCTAGACCTAATGGAAATGGTCAATTCTTTTTTCTCCAGTGCATTATACCAGCTATGTGTCTTCATTTGCCCCAGCCTTTTCCTGAGCTGAAGTCAAGGGATTTTTCCACATCCCTGAGGAGTGTGTTAGAAAAGCAGTGTTTATGTTAAGGGACTTCATTAACATTACGAGTCAGGCTGTAGTACCCAGAGACTATCACAGCAAAAACGAGACCTTGTTCCTTTGCGTCATTGGACCAAGCAACCACCAGGCTGAAACCTAACCCTGGCTGCTCGCCTTCAGGGGAAAAAATAAGAAGGGTAAAGTAAACAAGGCCCCTGTTCAGCTTTCCTGAGCCTAGATGAGAATTGCTTGCAATTATATATCAAAACTCAGAGCTGACTCTGAGAAGGCTCAGCTCTGCTTCTCTGCAGCCACAACCAAGTGTAGAAAATCCATGCCTACAGCTTGCAGCCGCTCTGACCAGCCGCCTCCATCCTGAGCCACAAATCCAGGAAACTCTTAAGTACATGCCTAAATCTACCATTCCTCAGGATAGCACTGATTTTACACCAGTGGAGCTTAAAAGCAAGCATGAGGTTACAGGCTTTCCTGAACATGCTTGCTTTACCGAGCCTGGTTCTCAAACATTCATTATTTTATCCCGATGACAGCTGAGGTTTGGGGTTTTTTGCCTGGAGAGTTCAATCCCCCCACTCTCCTCTCCAGCATGGCAAGCTCAGCCATGCTGTCCGCTCTGCACTCCTGTCCCTGCCAATTCATTCCACTTAGCAAGCTCCAGCATATCTCCCACTCCTGCAGCTGACCCCACTCCTGCAGCACCGGCTGCTCAGCTGCCTCCACTCTGGTGGGGATGCCTGAGGGTGGTGAATGGCCACTTGCCTGCATCGACAACCCCTTGAGCACCCAGCTGGACCTACATTCCCTCCCCTGAATGTTCTGGCCACAGGCAGCATCAGGACAAGTAGCCACAGAGAGGAACAAGGGCTCTCCACATGCTTGGCCATCACTGAGGCACAATGAACATGTACAGAGTTATATGCAGAGTTGTTTAGATAAGCAGAAATGTGCATGGGGCTCTCCTTTTTGGTGTCTGGGTGCACATTGGAGTGCTAAGGCCACTTGCTATCCCACTCTACCTGCCTGGCCCCAGCCTGTCAGGGTACCTCTGCCTGTGCCTGAGAAGAATACTTAGGCTGCACCACATACACAGTGATCAGCTGCAGCCTGTCCCCATTACATCATTACCACACCACCACCATGAGTCCTTCACAAAGGAGAAGGCACAGACAATTAGAGAAGCAGCAAAAGGCACTGAATGGTGCAGATGCTCCAGAGCTCCCTGCATCACCCTCTCCCCTCCAGTCCCCTCCTGTTCCACCAGGAGGGAATCAGGGCTCCCACTGCTTCTTCAGCTCTTCCCTTCCAATATGCATAGGGTAACCATCCAGGACCCTAAAATCCTTCCTGTCCTAAAGCAGCCTATCTTCTAGTCTGTTCCTCATTCTTAGAAAAAGACAATTATTTTCCACCTGCCCTGTGAGCTTCAAAATTTCCCCACCTTTCAACAAATCAATTGGATAGAACCAGAGGAAAGGTGTCAAGTAAAACCAGTAATGTCCTTGTCTTGTAGTCTCTGACATTATTTTATGTGAGTATAACAAAATTCTCCAAACAGAGACTTGTAAAATCTAGATACTTTTGTGCTGGGTAGGTTTTATATAGATGACAGGAAAATTTAAGCTTTGGATTTGAAATGACAGCTGAAGCAATACAGCCTTATTTCACTACTAATTTCCCCTCCTTCCCCATACTGTGTAAGCCAACTAGACTCTAACAGACGGCATTCCATGTGTCCTTGTCTCTTCTCTTCTCTTCTCTTCTCTTCTCTTCTCTTCTCTTCTCTTCTCTTCTCTTCTCTTCTCTTCTCTTCTCTTCTCTTCTCTTCTCTTCTCTTCTCTTCTCTTCTCTTCTCTTCTCTTCTCTCTCACTTCCCTGTCCTTCTTTTTCCTTCCCTTCCCTTCTCTTTCCTTCTTCCTTTTCTTTTCACAATTCATAATGATGCATGTAATTAAATGCGCAGAGAATTTTTCTGGCCAGCCATATGACAGCCACATTAACACCAGATGAGCCCAAAAATTGTTTATTGTTATTACAGTAAATACCAAAGTGAATTAAGAATGATTGATCAGACGCTTATTATGACTTGACCAAATATATACGTATTTAATAATAGGATGTTTCAAAAGAAGAAAGAAAAACGCTGGCAGAAGAGAAATTCAAATATATATGCCTCTTTCTTGTTTGTTTGTTTAGAAAAAGAACTAATTAGCTGAATTGTGCAGCCATAAGTTGAAAGAAACAGAAGTATTCACTGCATTTAATACTACTGCGCTAACCCAAGGTGACACCTACAGAAATAACTTGGAAGTGTCACTTGACAATCAATCAATTCCTTATGGTCACAAACCGGTTTAAAAAAGCATAACACCAAAGGTATCAATAAAATTCATAGGGCATTTAAAATCTCTCTGAAAGACAGAACCGGGCTGGGAGGAAGGCAGGAGCAGGAGTGCCCTTCCCGGTGTCCCCGCACTGCCTGCGGCGGAGCATGAGGAGATCGGGACATCCCCCACGGGGAGCGCCCCGGCACTGCGCTCACTCGGGGAAACAAAAAGAGCAGGAACCCTTATTGAAAAGATTATCTTTCCCATCAATAATCCCCCTCTAAGAGTTCTTTATTAGTAAACCCCATGGCAAAACCTGACATATTTACAGCTTGCAGTAAACTTTATGTATCTGAAACAATATTAATAATAAGGAGCCAGTGACCACAGCAAATCATTCTGGCCTTCAAAATGATCAAGTGAAAGCTTAATTGTACTGAAAAGAGAGAGTCCTGACAAGTTGGAAATCCTTCCCACACACCCTTTCCAAAAAAGCGAACTTTACCAAGATGAAAAAAGTGTGTCAGAGGATTGGAAACATAAGAATACATATTTAAAAAAAAAAAAAAAAACACCAAGTCTGATATCACAGGCTGAGCTGAGACAGAAACCTGATCTTTTACATGGAATGGGCAACATTTGGGTCTGTTTTATGTGAATTGCTCCAAGCTGTTTTGGTTAGAAATGTATAGATTTTAAGGTAAGAAGTACCGTATAGGCAGTGCAGGTCATTCCTAGTATTGGAAGAAGTTCCCCATTACTTTTCTGCTGACAAAGGTAGGGTCCGAACTTTTCTTTCTTTGCTGAGTAACTTATCTGCTTTAACACTGAGCTGGATCTGGCAGGAGGGGCACTTGTATTTTGCTGCCTGTTTGTGCTTTTCAACACTTTCATTCCCTCTCTCTCTCCCTTCTAACCATTATCTTGTTTTAGTCAACAACCTGCAGAAATTTTTATTTTCCTTTTTTCTTCTGATACTACCAAAAAAAAAAGTTATTTCTCAGTTATTCTACAAATTTATCTCTGCTGGGGAAAACGGGAAAAATTATGCTGTTTAGAGTAATATTTAGGAGATGGTAAATCTCAAAATGGTTTTCAAGTAGGCTTTGTTTCTTATTAAACATCATTTATGTGTTCTTATTATGGTTTCTTCACTTAAAAAAAAAAAAGAAAAATACCTTCTCCTTTTGCCAGTCAAAAATATTTTCTTGTCTTTATTTTACTTTACATGATAGCTCACTGGTGTCTTTATATTGACTAAAGAAGAGAAATATTAATGGTTTGGAAAAGGCAATTAGAAATGCCAAACACAACATAAAAATTTTTGTAATAATTGTAACATCTTACAGGATGTTTTCTAAAGTCTGTTTCTGCTACAAAAAAAAAATCAAACTTAGTTCCACTTTTATTGTTTTAATTATTTAAAACTATATTTTGACAGCATCGTATTTCTTACACATGTGAGTTTAAAAAAAGGGGGGCAAATATTGCAATTTATTTTTGAATGGCTTATACGTCCCGTTTGTTGATTTAAAATTTACCACTGAAAAACATAACAAGAAAGCTATAAAACTTTTTAATATGTTACATATTTAAGCAGCGCTTACTTGTCACATTTTGGCTAATAATTATGTAGCCTTTTAAAATGAAAATAAAATATCTTGACCATGATGTTGTAATTATGCACAGCGCATTCATTCCCTTTCCAGAATTACTCCTTGCTCTATTCTGCTCTGATAATCACAGCAATGACTTCCTACGTGGCAGTTTATTTTTTGTCTTCAACGTATTTCTGCCCTAACAAGAGTTCGCATTTATATGGCAACATATGTCCAGACAACAAGCTACAAGTACACGTTGCTCTGTCCCCATGTATGCATATACCTAGATTGATGGGCAGCAGGTATAATTAAGTTTTACAATGAGAAGAAGAAAATCCTTCAGGAACCCACTCCATTATTTCCCTGCCTTCAAGCCATACTGTTTTACCATCGGGGCTTGTGTATTCAGCACACAGGTTTCCTCTGAGTTTGTCCCTTTATATTTTTATCTGCTTAAAATGAAATGTGGGGTTTTTTCCTCAGAGCATGGGGTCAGATCGTATTTGTTTGTTTGCTCTTTGTCAGCAATTGTTACTAAATTGGTACTAAATTTTCACTAAAACCGTTTTGCTGCTGTACAATACTTATAANACTGCTGGATGACTTGGTTTTACCCTCAACTGTCTTCATAAAAATAGACAAAGGTTTCATTAAAAAGATGAGGGAATCATTTTGTTTGAAACAAAAATAATGCAAGGGGCAGAAATCTGCTGCCGACTGCCCCCAAGAAATTACTTGAAGAGACTTGAGAAAAAGCACCAGCTATTTTTGCCTTGTGATTCTCTTTAATTTATTTTTATTGTCTATTATTATGAAGAGATACATCTGTCCATAAATAGATTGCATTACTTGCTTTCCTAATATAACTCTGCTAATTAAATCAACCTCAAAAGAGAAATATTTTCTCATCACAGCTTCAGCTTAATTGCCTCAAACTTGGAATTAAAAATTGTTTTAATTCCAGTACACTGGGAAAACTCATATTTAAAAAAAAATAAAGTAGCATTCTCTAAATTTATAGTGATTTTCCTTTAGCCTGTTAAGCTTTCTAATAATCTCAGACTGCCTATTTGGAAATTTTTAAAGACGACACCACTATAAACACAGCTCTTTCTGTATTACCATGTACGTGCACATATATATATTCCAAAGGCAGGTTATAAACTGCACCAAGTTGGCAGCTGTCGGGAACATTATTTGTGGAGCGAGCACTTTAGCCTAGGGACGTAGTGGGCTCTTAATAATAAGCAAGAGGGGGAAAAATTTAATGTTTTCTTTAAATTAAGACTCAAACAGAATTGCTTTAATGAATATCGGAGGAACTCACAGGCTTCAGTTTGCTCCTACTCTAACAAAATTTCCTTTGTGGTTTTCACTGTAAGATCAAAAGGAGCCAATTAACTTTTCTATAAGGTAAACAAACGGGGAACTGGAAATATCCCCGCAAATGATCCGACTGGTGGGGTCCAGCCTTTTGTTGTTTTCTCTGGTTTTAGGTGCCATTTTCCCTATTGCCAGGGCAGGGAGAGCAGGGGTACTCCCCACTCTGGACTCTGTGGGGACCCAACAGAGGCTGTGGAGGTAGCCTGGCCCTGTGGGGCTGAAGAGAGCGGTCAGGAAGGGCTGTCGGCACACACATGGAGGAGCCCAGGGCTGGACACCACATAGATTGCCCTGGGCGCACCCCAGCTTTTGAGGTGCAAGACGCTCCTTAGCAGCAGAGGAGGATGATATAAACAGACCACCATATAATGGGAGAGTGGGAGCATTTCTTCACCCTCACAAGCTGCAACCCTACTGCTGGCTTTGGCAAGGCCCACCACAGCCTGAGAAGCTCCACACAGGCGTAGAAACAGGGCTGAGGGGCTGGGGCACAGCTTGGCCTAGCTGCACATCCCAGTGAGAAATGAGAGGGCACATTCTGGGGGTGTGCCAGAGAAACCTGGGGTAGGTGAGAAGCAACAAGTTCATAGGCAGACAGAGAAACAGGATCAGGGGCCAGGGAAGGAGAAAGCATGAGAAAAACTTTCAGCTAAATCCTCTTCAGTTTTCTTCTTTCATTGTGAAAAAAAAAACCAACACAGAAATATGTAGGTCCTTGCTCTCACCTTGCACATAACCAGGAAACCTGTTATTTAAAATTTTTTCCTTGCTTTGCTCCCTTGCCCAGTTAGCCATGGAACAGCTGCGCTGCTCTCCCAGTGGGGAAATGGATCCCTCAGGATTGCAACTCTTCATAGGGAGTGGGAGTGCCACACCAAACACCCAAACCATGCCCAGCTCCAGGGAGCAGTCACTGCTCCCTGCTATCCCCCGGACAGGAGACCCCAGACAGCGCCCTGCACTTAGCAAAGTCACTCTGGTTTTAGGGAGAATCAGATATACTTATAAATAATTGAATAAAATCTCCTATCCTGGGAAAAACAGAAAGTTTTCTGGAGCCCTAGCTATGTCTAATTGAAGTGGCCATTTTACCTTTGAAAGAGCCACTGAAATGGAGTGTACTACACATAGGACAGAACGATGTTCATTTTTTAACTCATTTTGTGATTTTCCCCAGGAAAGTGTATCATTCAGGAAGGTGGCAGGACATGCTGTCAGAGTAAGTTGAAGCACCTCTGATCCCCACCACCTCATGGTGTGGGGCCCAGAGATGCTGGTTTGGAAACAGTGAGGCTATGCCCCAACAGTATTCCTGCACAGGAGAGCAGCTCTCACATCTGGCATCAAAATATCGGAGTGTAGAAGCCCCCAAAAGTTTTGGTGGGCACAGTGTGTTTCCTTTAGCCACAGGGTCAGAGAGCTTGGGTTTGCACGGCCAAGGAGGTCTTGGTCATCCCTGAAATGTGAAGTTCATTGGCATTAATTGCCTCACAGTGTCAGAGCTAGAGGAAGGAGCAACCTCAGTGGTAGTGGCACCAAATTCCTTAGTTCTTGGGTCAAATGCTGCAATCAACCAGCACCACGGAAATACTGCAGATAGGCCAAAAGATACCAGGATACAGATGACAGTCAC
This sequence comes from Campylorhamphus procurvoides, assembly GCA_013396655.1. NCBI lineage: Eukaryota > Metazoa > Chordata > Aves > Passeriformes > Dendrocolaptidae > Campylorhamphus > Campylorhamphus procurvoides. The sequence goes on along the minus strand of WBMV01009133.1, from coordinate 224,861 downwards.
ATACTTTATCACTGTATATATATTTTAAAATACTTGCAAACCTCTGAATAGCAGAGAAATGCAATCAGCTCTGGGAAGGAGGACGGCAGATAGCAAACTAGAGCATTACAGAATAGTGTCAGGAAGAAAGGATGGATTTGACAGGATCCCGCTTGCACCAAAAGGCATCCATGTTTCATGTCTATGCAAAACTGTCTCCTCCCTCTCAACAGCATCAAAAAACTACACAGTCTTCCCACCTGCATGCCCACCCTCAGTGGTGCCAGCCCTGGGTCCTCTCCCCAAGTACCTGGGAGCAGAAAGGCACACCTGCACTCTCTCAGGCCACGGGTTTTTGCTGGTTCCCATTTCAGTGCCAGAGCCTGACTGGACAGATGCAGAGAGGAAAGGGTGTTCTGAGGGTTTTCCTTGTGCTACCACAGGCTGGCTTCTTCACATGCTGTTCAGGAACACAGAGTGGGCTGAGCCCAGCAAAGTGTTTTTGCCCCTGGAGAGTGTGCAGGGGTGACCTGAACAGGGCACTCTGAGTCCACACGGCAAAGCATCCCATCATCCTTATGCACCAAATTCTTTGAGAAGAAGGGGAAGCAGGGCAATAGCTGCATGTGAGTGAATAGATTATTTTAACTCCCAAATGGGTTTCATTGCTAGGGTTAGGTTTTTTAGCTATTCCAAGGGGCAGCTAACAATTTCTTGGGTTTTTTAGAACAGGCTTTCCTGATCATGTCACCAACAAATGAAATTAAGGGTTTCTCTCCCTCCATTCCCTACCCCCACATTTTCCTGCCAGATCCCTTTAGTGGGGAAGGGGAGCTAGCAATATTCACAGATCCCAGTCATTAGGCCTTTCCTGCATAATTTCTAAAATGCACAAAAGGGAAAAGNGGGGGGGGGGGGGGGGGGGCGTGCAACAGAGAAAAACTCCTTTATTGTGCTGAGGCTCATAAATTCACTGCAGGATGATTTATAGCAGCAGAGCGTAGCACCTAACTCAAGTCAATGCAAGAGGTTAATATGAAAGGTTAAGGAACTCGGTTCTGGCTGATTTATGGTTGGGTCGTCAGCTTTAATCCTGACCACAGCTCTGCAACTGTAGCTTGGGAATCTACAGAGCACAAGAGGGGGTGGTGGTGTTAAAAATAATAATGTGTATTTAGACATTATCCCTGCCTATAAAATAAAGACCCCAAAATACTTTAGTGACCAAGGAGCTTTCATATCACCACATGCCATTGCAAAAGCAAAGCACCTCCTCTCTTCTATTCCCAGGCTTTGAGACCAGAGGGGATTGCTGTGATCATCTTGTTTGCTTCCTGTATTACACAGGCAATAGGTTTTTTCCCAGAAGCTGTGTTGAAGCATGTCTTTCGGAAAGCTGCACAAGCTTAAAACTCACAAGCACCAGAAAACTACTCTGCCCCCAGAACAGGCTGAAGTGCCTTTGGTGACAATGAAATTATACCTTGCTCCAAGGATGAACTTGTCTGACTCCAGCGTCCAGCCATTGCAGTTTATAATTTAATTTTGCCTGCAAGATGAAAAAGTGCCATGTTATGTGGACATTTCTATTTGCAAGTGTGCAGTCAGTGATCTCCCAAATTTTTCTCTCCAGTAACATGACTGAATCATGTTCTACACAGCCTCCTACCATGTAATTTATTTGATTGCCTTGCCAAAAATCTTTTCAACTTCCTCCAGCACTTGTCCAGCCAGAAGAGAGTAGAATTGGGTGCATCATTTGAGTAACAGCCTTACCAAGTGTTATACAGCCTCTGCTCCCAGAAATATGCAGTGTTACTGTTGGTGTCACACTGGTAGTACTTTCATTAAAATCCATGAACAAATTTGCTTTCACTTTATAAAGTTCCATCCTAATTCCACATACTAGAAGGTTTTAATCTGGCAGTATTAAGATAGGCATCATCAAGAAATATGAGTAGGCAGATTTAATGTATGTTGACTTTACCAAGCAGGCTGTATTCCTGTTTGAAAAGGACAAGCAGTTCCTATCACCAGTCCCATTCCTGCGGAGCAGTGTATTGGCAAAAGACTTTTGTCCTTGCTGTTTACCATAACCATTGTACTTTTAGTCCATGATCAATATCAGACTACTCTGTCTAAATCTCCCTGAAACATCTTTCAGTCCCAAACTTCACACTGTTCATTCCTGAAGTCTCATGGATTTACCTCAGATTTGCCTCTGTGTAAACAAGAGCCCAATCTGGGCAGGCAGGAGTGGTTCTGTCTGACCATGCTGGAGAACGGACATAGCAAGGATACTTTCGCAGTAATATTATGCAACACTGATCCAAACCCACAAAAAGTTCCTGTGCATGTAAGTTTATTACTTTGTTAGAGAAAATTGTGTTTGTGCTTGGGTTTTTTTATATAGGAACATCTGTCTGTCAAAAGTTTGGGGAGCTGTGCTGTGTTAAGGATCCAGCCTAGAATTAGCCATGAAGTTTTCCTGCTCAGGAGGAAGACAGAACTGGGACCCAGAGACAACTGTCAGACACTCAGTCTTCCTTTTTCTGTGCAGGGCGGGGTGTAACTCAGCTGCCCTGGCCAGGACACAGTGTCCTTGCAGTGCCTGCCAGAGCCCTTGACCACCCTGGTCTTTGCCCATGATGTGCAGAAACCCCACTCCCACAATTACCCTTCCCAAACTGCTTTCCCAGCAGCTGCCTCCCATCATGGCACAGAAAGGATGTTCACATACCAGCTGGTCAGCAGCATAGAGAGAACAGTGTCACTGTCTGTTTGCAAATGCTCCCTGCACCAAGGATACACTCCTGGTCAAAAATAGCCTTTGGGTTTACATGCATGGGCTAAACAATCATAAAGCTTTTAACTCCACTTGAAACCCAGGTCTCCTGAGGATTTCTAATTGGAGAGAGAAATGTACCCTTATGTGTTCGGGAAAGGTATTATTTGTTTCTTAGCTGTGTAACTAAGCCTTTTGTCGTCATTTCACTTTCTTTTCTGTCAATTATGGTTGAATGAGCACAAATTTTAATATTTGCATGTTTATGCTACTAGCCACTGTTCCTGCTGCTTCTGGAGAATAGACAATATTTGTTTATGGCCCATATGAGGCAAAAAGAGAGACAGAGAGAGAGAGGAAAGAAGTTACTTTTAACTTTAGACTCCTCTTTACCCAATATTTGAAGAACCACGCATGACTCTTCCTGCTCTTGGCTCTCAAATTATTTGCATAATACTTGAAGTGCTTAAGAAGTTCAAGTATCTCTAAGAGCTATAATGTAAAGGTGAAGTACAGAATAACTTTGCCAAGTTATTGTAATCTGGGAAGGTGGGCATCTGCATAAAGAACCATAAGTTCTGTACACAACTGTCAAGATGCTTAAATGCTCAATATACAGTATTTCAAGTAAAAAAGTATCTCTCCCTCTCCTCTTGCTTTCCCTATCATCAGTTGACATCAATGGTTAAAGGCCTTGGCAGAAAATCTAAATCACAGATAAAGAAGTAATACAAACAGAAAGCCTAATCCTGCTGCCAAGAAGTTGAACAGCAAAAATTTTATTGACGTTAGCACAAGCCAGATTGGGCCCAGGCACACAGAAATTAGGGTAAGTTGCTATCTACATTGTATGAGCCAGCATAATGCAGTCTCAGGAGGTTAGGGAGATTTCCCTTTGGAAACTCCTCCACCCAAATTGAAATGCTGGAATTTCATGTGACTAAGAGAATAAGACAGTTCCCAAAACTCAACTTTCCTCACAAACCTGGATGTATGCTTCCTGCACAGCTCCAAAATATATATATATATATTTCTCTTCTTAGCAAGTAGGAAAAGAAACTTTAAAGTCCACATGCCTGTACTAGTTGAACATATATGTATATGTGGTTTTTGGAAAGATGGACTGAAGAAATGGGTATTTTTAAGTTTTCAGAACTGTTGCATGTTCTTTCACCCTTCAAGCTCAGACACCTCTTTACAGGTTACTGGTTTAATATTGTGAGCAGCCATAGCTGTAGAGAGACCATGCTTCTGTATGTGGTCCTTCATATTCTTACCAGAGGAATCTCTCAAGAGTATATCAGTACAAAGACCTTGAAATGGCCTCTGCTTCTGTAAGGAGACTATGCAAGAGGTGTATCATCAGCAGAGCTGAACAGCAGCATCACTGCACTGAGCTTCACTGGAAGTTTTTTCCTTCAGTGAATTGTTTTCATTTCCAGATAAATTCAGTTCCCCATGATCATATTTGCAACTCAAAGGGCAAGGACATAATATTGCAAACCCAGTCACAACCACACCACTTTTCCTGCCATAGTTATTTAGGGATTTCAAAGCACAGCAGTCCAGAAGGATCAGCTTGGCAAACTCAGTCTACCTTTTGCTAGCAAATCAAGACAGTGCTTGGCAGCTTGTCACATGCAGCTATGAAATAGAGGTCAGGATCAAGCATCCAAGAAGACACCACCAAATCATCCCCACTGCCTGTCACAACAGGTCTCCTGGGTGGTTGACAAAGCCAGGGCACTGACTCAGCCTACCAGGCTTGCACCCAGGGTAACACAGAAATTATGCCCCTGGGGAGGAGGAACTGGACACAAGGCAACAGGTGGAGTTCCATTTCATCCTCATCCATGGAAGTAATCAGACTCCTGTTTCTGTGGTATCTGTGAGGTCTCTGTTCATCTGTGCAGTTCAGTGATCTCATTCTTTCTGCTTGTCCCAAGGTAAAATAAATTTATGGATTTAAGGTGATGGAAGGTTTTTAAAACAAATCTCTTCTTGTCCCTCAAGGAACCTAAAAAAATCATATTTCAGTTTTCTGTTTTGTTTAAATGGCATCACATAACTCCATTGCCCTCACAGAAATATCACCAAAGAACTGGTTCAAATTTGACCTGTAAGAGTGCTGTTGAGGTAAATAATGCCGGTCATCCAGAGTGAACAGCTATTCCCATTTTCCTTATAAAAAGAATATTAACCTAGTTCAAAAAAAAAAAATGCTGTGTTCCCTGGAACTGGCTAGCAGTCTACTGGGTCAATTTAAGGGGTTTTTTTGTGAATATATTTCCTTCATGCTTCTTGGGGCCTTGAAGAGGAACTACTATACTTCTTCCAATATTTTTCAGTGCTGTATGTTGTAAAAAAAAAAAAAAAGAAATCAGATAGACACATCCCTGGACTCTCTCCTCTTGTCCAGGTTGGCTGGAAGTTTTTGCTGATTCTAACTGCTAGAACACAATCAACTCAAACCAAGCAGCCCTCCTTCTGAGCAGCATTATTTCTTAAGTATCATTAGTTTTCTCTTTTTTTTTTTAATTGAGACAAATATCAAAGAGTCAAATGTTTTGTGGGAATCACCATGATGCCATCAGTGCCATGACAATTTCTGTGAGGCTAAAAAACAGGCTGCGTATTCAATACACTACACCTGCTATAGAGAATTCTGCTGGGAAGGAAGATGGGAAAATATAACATGTAAAAAGATGTGTATTAACCCCTCTATAAACAGCAGCTTCATATTTCAGACATGTGGGGTCATGGCCTGGTATGTTTCTTAAAAGGAGCCAGAAAGTCACAAATACTGTTCACTGAGCAGATATTCTCCAGGTAATAGCAAGGATATGTTTGATTAATACTGTTTTGCCACTGTATTTAACAGTCTTGCCCTACAGAGCTGTAAGCTGTTCAATTAAATTTCTGTTCAAAAGAAGAATGAAAAGGAACAAAAAACCAGCTTCTACATGTAAAACTAGTTCTATCCTCGTTGAAACCACTCATCAGCACTGAAGCCAATAGAGCAAATAACTTTAAGGAAAAATCTGACACTTTCTAGCCATGTTCTGGCTGCAAATATGGTTTTGACAATCATCAGCAAGGAGCTGAGAGATGTTTCCATTCCTGTCAGCAGAGAACTTGCTGGTGGGCAGTTCATCATTGCCATCAACCTATTGTTTCCAGTAAAGTAGACATGGGTTCACACATACCTTACGCATACATGATGTGTGTAACTAGGAATAATTCACGTAGAAATAATCACATTAGCTTGAAAATGAAGATTAGAAAGCCTTATTGACTTTTACAGGCAGTGACACCTTCACTCTGATCAATGTGCTCAGGACCTAGTCTTGATGCTCATTTCATATCATTGAAAAAAACAGAGGCCCACTGAGAGACACCATGGGCACATGTGATATATTTGGGTCCTCGGTGATTTGGGGAGGTTTTTGCCTTTGATGGCTTGATATGACAGGATTCAGTGCAGAGGTTCACTCAGATGGCATGGAAATTTCAGACACAGACAACATGAAGTTTAGGAGAAGCTAGGTATTGTGAACACTCACAAATCTGTCTTTTATGTCAGAAGATAACAACTAGTGTGAGATGATCCCTTCACGTATGGAAGTCATGACCATAATGCCTAATTTATTAGATACCACTTGCCCAATGCACCCAGTGTCATAAGCCAAATGATAGTCATTTTGTCCATAGAGCAATCTGAAGAGAAGGAAATCTGGAAAATTCAAGTCAGGCCACAACTGGATTAATGCACACCAAGACAGATACACAGCCATACCAGCATGTGCCTGGGCTACCAGACAGGGCATGCAAGGTGAACTGTGCCTTGGAGAATGGGCAACCCAAAAGGTTTTACAATGTTTAAATCTGGTAATTCCTTAAATCTGTTGGCTTTTCCTGGTCTGATGTACAGAGATGGGTTTCACATGCTCTGGATGTGCAGTTGTCCACACACATACTTCACATACACATTCACACTGCAGGGCCTGAGCAACATCTCTCATTAGTTACCAACCTGGTTATGTAGTGCTGCTGCTCTCAGCACATTTTTGTTAGCCACATCTGAATCAGGTCGAATTGAAGGGTTACTACTTCTGGGTAAGTAATCAGAAGTTTAAACTGCATCTGGGTAAATATTCACCATTGAATGAGGGTTTAAGCTGCTCTCAACCGGGTCAGGAGTCATCAAGAAAATGCCCATGGCTTGTCTGGGTGTAGCACCATCTGTCTGCATGGTGTTGTTCTTTTTCAGTGGCAAATGTGGGCTTAGTGCTGGTGCACGTGAAGGACTTGTGGCTTCACAGAAAAGCAGGTGCTTTGAAAGCTTTAAATAGCTCTGCCACATACTTCAAATATGACTGGCAGCCCTCCTAGTACTCTGCCCTGCATTATTTGGCCAAGAAGCTTCAGTCTTAACTTCCAGACTTGGCCATTTCAACCTTGAGCCTCCATGTGTCTCAGTCCTTCAGAGCATCCCACCACTGAGCCTTGCTTAACATAAGGTATGGCTTCCTGATGTGTTGTTCAAACATGCCAGCGGAGGAGGACATAATGAGAACCCATGGCAGGGCATCTGTAATTTAAGCCAGGATTTGAACCCAGGCCTTGGCAGATGTCTAGGAGAATTTTGCCCAAGTGTGCTTGTTTTCCTCCTTTCTTTTTCCAAGTGTTTGTATCCCAGTTTGCACTAAGTTTTATTGAAAACATCAGGCTAATAGCAATGGGGAGAGTAGTTGAGTACTTTTTGCCTCTTTTTCCCTTTTCTTTCTGGAATGCAGCCATCAAAATAAACATTAAATGCAAAATGCTGGAGCTTGAGTTATTACTTGTGAGGGTGCTGGGAGGGAAATTTATAGCAACATTACTGTGTTTTGCTAGAAATCTCTTAATGCACCAAAGTGGAGAGGTGTGTGTGTTTTTTATTAAAATGTTACACTCAATAAATCTGAGCAGCAGGGAGGACACAGGTGGCCCTGGGGCTCAGCTGACTGGACTGTCATTTTAAACTTGGGGAAGGTTTTTCTGACTGTCCTCCCATCTCATCCCAGCATCACCACAGCCACAGGCTGTCTCCATCACAGACTGCAATGGCTGTGGATGCTCTGCATTTGTTTCATTATAGCAGCTCCAGTATCTAAAGGGGACCTACAAGAAAAATGGAGAGGAACTTTTTACAACAGCATGTAATGATAGGACAAGGGGAAATGGCTTTAAACTGAAAGAAGGCAGGTTTAGATTAAACAATAGGAAGAAATTCTTCACGGTGAGGCACTGGAACAGGTTGTACAGACAAGCCATGAGTGACCAGCCCTGGATGTGTTCGAAGCCATGCTGGACAGGGTTTGAGCAGCCTTCACTCGTGGTAGGTATCCCTGCCCAGGGCAAGGGGATTGTAACTGAGTGATCTTTAAGGTCTCTTCCAACTCAAACCATTCTGTGATTCTATGATTTGTTGTTATTGTTGTTGCTGTTCAATTTACTACCTCATTTTGTCCTTCTGACCTTTAAGCCACCAAAGATGACAAGTCACACTGAGTCATTGCTCGTACTTTGATAGCAAACTTCCTAATGATGTCATTCAGACACTTTTTCTTTTCAGACCTTCTCAGTGACTTTTTCTTGTGCCCTGGCTGCAGTGTGTCCTGATGAGAAGGTTTCTTGACTGGAAGACCCCTAAAAGCTGAGGGTGTCTACTGGCAGAAGTCTGCTTCTGTGTTAGGGCAAGGTTATTGGCCATGCAATTTCAAGACTTGAGTGTGCATCACCAAGGTTGCCCAGTAGTCTAAATCACAGTGGCCTGATTTCTGTGTGAGCTGCTGCAGCTTTCTCAGGCTCCAGTGAGGGTTAGGGAAACTCGGAACCTAGAGAAATGCCAGTCACTTGTGTTCCTGTATCTGTCAGTAGATATGGTATTTTTGCCCAAAACTTGGGGGCTGGCTGAGCCACTCACCTGGGCAGGTGGCTGGGGCTGCTGAGCTGCTCACTGGAGGGAAGGGCAGAGACCCGCAGGACTCCTGTGCTCTTTCCCAGCTCCCAGCAGAGAACAGATATTGTGGCTTAGTCTGAGTTCGGGCAATCAATTTGTTTGAGGCTTATATTCTCTGCCTTAAAGCGAGGATACTTCCCTCAGTGTGAGACTTACAATAAGAATATGGCATCCTCATGTGGTGTGCATCCAAACATCCCTTCAGCCCATTCCACTGCTTGCAAAATTTCTTGGATGCTTTCTCTAAGAGAAACCCTGGGCCATCCTGCGAAGGGAATGTCTGAACCCTGTGAACCTGTTCCCCCTTAACTAGACATGGTTCTGACACAATAAGCTTTGATAGGATTTTTTGTGAGAGTTCGGGAAAAAAAAAAATAAGAAATAGCAGCGTTCCTAGAAGGCTTAAAAAAAATAAACAAGCAAGCGAATAACAGAAAAGAAAAGGTCACACTATGGTCCAGGAGACTCGAAGGGCGGCATTAAGCCCTTGCTAGGAATCACATCTGCTCGGAGATCCCGTCGCTGCGGCTGCGAGAGTCGGCCGCGGTGGAAAGTTAAGCCGACGGGGAGCCGCGGGCAGCGCTCGGGCCGGGTGGTGTGTGCCCGCGGCCGGCAAGGGCGACAGGAGAGCAGGCAGGATGTGGAGTGTCCCGAGAGAAGACGCCGTGCGAAGAAGCTGATCATGTTATTTGAAAATCCCCCTTGTCCTGCTCCCGTTCCTTTTCGAGGCAGTTCTGGAGGGGGCTTTTTCACGGCTTGCCTGAGCTCCGAAAAAATAATACGTTCCCCGTCCTGTACCCCTCCCCGAATGAACCTGCAGATGAAAGGGGGGGTTTTCCTCTGACGCTGGTGCCTTGAAAACCGGCGCTTCAAGCAGCGGGATGGGGGAAAGCCGTGCGGTGGCCCCAGAGCAAGCGTGGGAGTGCAGCGCGGGCGCTCCCCGCCCGGGCCAGGAACTCTGCATAGCACTGCAGACATCACTCTGAGCACCTAAATCTTACTGATGCAGCACATTTTGGCACAAATAACACAGGCAAAAGTTGTATGTGGTGCACTGACCGCGTAATATTAGTTTGCTGTGATATCTGTAATTTGGACTCGATTATAAACAGAAAAAAAACATTATCACGGCTATAATTCTTCACAGTGGGACGGGAGTTGTTCTGTTTGGGGAGATCTGTTCTTGCTTGGTTTAGAAATGGGTTGAGGGAGTTGTCTGGAGTTGCAAGGAGAAAGGTGGAATTTTTACAAACCACTCGGGGTGGAAATATCTGTCAGAGCGTAAGACAAGTAGAGGAATAAACGAAATTCAAGGGTCGGGCTGTACCGGCGACGGGGCTAAGTCGGCCTCCCCATCGCGGCAGCCTGAGAGTTCGGGGGTGCCGAGCAGAGCCCCGCGAAGCGCAGGAACGGGCGCGGGTCTGCCGCCCCTCTCCCAGACCTGTGGTCGCCTTGCCCTGAGTACTTCATATTTGTAATTAAAAGGATCCACGCTTCCCTGGGAGAGCTTCTCACCCTCGCTTGGCAGCAGGCACCAGCTGCTCTTCGCTGAGCGGTGCTGGAGGTGGGTCGCCGGGCTGGGGCAGAGACGTCCCCGGGGCCTGGGCGGCGGGTTCGGGTCTCAGCACCGGACATGATAGGCCGGGAGCGAGTTCACTTTCGCTCAGCTTCCCTGCCTGCCCCAGAGTGTCCTCGTCCCATCTCCCTCGTCTCCGCCGCCGAGGGCTGTCCCAGCTCTGCCCTGCTCATAAAGGTCAGGGGGAGACACTCTCGCCGGGCTGACAGGTGCACCAGTTGCCACTGGATGCCTTCGGCTCGGAGCCCCCTCCTCCCTAACCTCTTTGTTTCTAGCTCAGGGCAAGAAGGACATTCCCAGGTCGACGCACCCCACGGGGAAATGCCTATCCCGCGGCTAATCGCGGCCCCGACCCCGAAAGGTCACCAGAGCCGGGTGCTACCCTTGTCCTGTTCCCCAGACCAGAGCCGGTCGCTGGGCGCTTGGGGCTATGGGTCCTCCTGATCCCGTACCACAGCCCCAGAACAGCCGAGTAGTAGGTGCCCAGAGCGTGGCGCCGCATCCCTAGTACTCCGCTGCCCCGCCGAGCAGCCCGGCCCGCCGCCTCACTCTGCTTCCATGGGCTCTGCCGTGCACCGTCCCGGGGAGCCCTCGGCAGGAGCCGCGGGGCAACCCCGGCCATTAACCAGCCGTACCGCCCAGAGGAAACCCGCTCTGCACCTGGGCTTCTGACTCAAGTGAAAAATAGGCCCTTTGCTTCAGAGAAAGTGCTGGCAAGGTCACACGCGAAAGTATCGAGCGAATTAATAGCAAGTGCATTTTTTCCCCTCATGAAGGAAATTGCAGACAGCCACTAGAAATTTCAGGCCTGGGATGGCATTTTAGATATAGGCACTTCCCCCCCACACACACCCCAGATCGTGTTCAGGGGTGCTTGAAAGAGGGGTGAAGTGCGCAGCCCGCTTTAGCTCGACCCGGCGCTACTGCCTAAGCCCGGGCTGGGGTCCGAGGGAGCCTCCGGCCCGAGTCTCTCCGGCCTGGCGCGGCCCGGCCCGGCCCGGCCCGCCCGGGGCACTGTGTCGGCGGGGTGCGCTCCGCCGCGCCCGGCGAGACCCGAGGGGAGCGGGGCGCGGAGCGGGACGCGGGGGTCGCGGGGGCCGCCCCTGCTCCGTTTTCCCATTGGTTCTCACACAGTGGCGTCAGTCGGGGCGCCGCGAGCGCGATGCCAAAAGCGGTGATTTTCCATGTTTTTCTGGGGACCGTGGGGGGAGCACGGAACAGAGGGGTTTGTGCTGCTCAGTGGACAACGAGCTGCGCTGCCCACCCGGACGGCAGCGCAGGGCACAGCCTCCGGCCACTGGAGAGGGCCCAGCCGCCCTTCTGCCACCGCGGCAGCCGCGGGCTCTGAGTGCAGGACCCAGGTGCATAAACGCCCATCAGTGTCACAGCTTGACGCGAGCATAGCACTGCCTGAAAACTAAAACAAAATTGAAAAAAATAAAGAAAAAAAAAAGAGAGAGAGAGAACAAAAAAGGCTCGGCTGGAAAGTCCCCGCGGCCCGGAGCGGTCCCCTGCAGCACCTTACGGACCCTGGGGCCGTGCGAGGGGAGCATGCCATGGTGGCTCTGGCTTCCTCCCTCCGCCCCTTGTGCCCCGCACGGAACAGGCTGGGGACCGCCGTCTTGCCCCCTCCTCCCAGAGCAGGCATGGGGGCCACACCACAAGCAGCTCAGTCCGCTGACCTCAACGGAGGGCAGCCGGGATCCCTCGGGTTCCGCACCCACCCTCCGAGGGATCAAGCAGGTGACCGCTTTGGCGACACCATACAGCTACCCAGACACAGGTGGCCATGCACACCTGTGGATCCGACCCCGGGCTGGGCTGTGGAGCGGGGCCGCCTGGAGCCGCGGGCAGTGCGGCTGCGGGGCCACAGCCGAAAGGCGACGGGGCTGAGGGGTGAGAGCCTGCGGGAAGCGGAGCGGGCACTGCTGCTTTACGGGGGTCGCGGTGAGAGGCAGCGGGGGGGCAATTCGGAGGAGGCAGATAGAAAAACTTTGCCCGCACATGCCCGGAAAGGCAGGGGCCAGCCTCTCCCATCTCGCAGCCTGCTCCTTCGTTTTCCTCGAGAAGGAGAGGAGCGGGTCAGCCCCAGATCCCTGCAAGCACCTTCGTGACACGAGGAAAGCCTTTTGGTAACAATCGACATTTAACCCCGAGGAAAGGCGCGAAAGGCAAGACAGCAAAGCCCTTGCTATGTGCAGCTCAGGCCCCAAGCCCGTGCCCAGCGGGAGGCAGGAGCCAGAGAGCAAGGCGGCAGGTAGCAGCGGGACGGTCGCTAGGCAAGCTCCGCTCCCTAAATAAAGATGCAACTTTCGTCCCGATGGGAGAAAAAAACAAACAAACAAACAAAAAAAAAACACAAAAAAACTAAAACCCAAACCCAATGTTAGGGGAGATTACCACGAATACTTTTTCTTCTCTCTCTCCCCTTGCAGTGGTGTTATAAATAGATCGCCTTCAGATCTCGGTCCAGTACAAAAGGAGTCCACAGCTCTGAAGTGACCACACAAAGCAACCCGTTGGGGAAACAAACTCGAGGCAGTTTCCAGGAACAGGGCTTTGCCAAAGGGCAGGGAGGGAACGGTGTGAAAGATCCCTTCTCCCTTCTTTCTCCATCCCCCTTTCCAGTGAAATTACCCCGTTCCCTGAACCGAGCTATTTGACTCTCCCACCTCTTGAAGAGAGGGAGCAGGACCTGGGGTGCTGGACTCAGCGCTTCAGAGAACTGCCGGGACTTTCCTCAGCCATCCCGTCTCCGCTCCGGCTGCAGCCACAAGGAGTGCCGGAAGGACGGTGGGGGCTTGAGGGGACACGACGGGTTTCCCCCGGCAAGGAAAGCAGGGAAGAGCATTCCTGCCTCCTCCCCTCGGCCTCCTGCTAGAGCCGGGCTCGTCCCAGCAGCCTTCCCGGCTGCCCACTCCCCGCAGCCCTGCGCTGCCGCGCCCGATGTGCAGGGACCAGCGGAAATCTCTGCCTTTTTCCTGGACTTGACACAAGTCCGAGTGTTTAATCGCAAGAGAATAAAGATCTGTTTTTCTTTCAGAGATCGAGATGCAGGATTCTCCTGCTATCGCCTGTGCCTCGTACCGGGTCCTCACCCGGGCGCGACGCCCACTCTTGCCTCGGCAGAAAGGAAACCGGTCCTCGAAAACAAGCCGGGCAGGACTGCCCTGGGCTGTCCCTTCTCCCTGGGGTTTCGCCGGCAGGCGACACCTGGATGGCCCGGCGCTGGAGATTCCCGACAATTCTCTCAGCTGTTGCTCACTCGGTGTGAGCTGCCGTCCCTACAGACGGGAGCGGTTGGCTGTCACATGGGTCCCCGCAGTTCTGTGTGAGAAGAGACACTCGGGAGTGACCCCTTCCAAAATCAACAGAGATCGTACCTGAAAGCGGTCTCAATACAAAGCATGTATATACATGGAATTGGCAACAGGTTTCTGCAGAGCGCAGACCTTTCGGCCGCTCTTTCGCCCTTCCCTTTTGGACACATTTGATGTAGGGACAGGGCAGGTCTGGTGTCACTCGGAAAAAAAATTATGAGTTTGTCCTTGAAGTCGTGCGTGTCCCTTTGTGCCCCTGCTCTGCGGATCCTCGGTCTCGCAGGCTGGAGTGCGGCGAGACCGGGCGGGCAGAGCCCCGCAGCCGGAGGGACACGGCCGTCTCAGCAGTGCCGTGACACAGAGCCCCGTCGCCTCGCTTAACGGGAGGGGGCTACAGCCTCCCTGTTTGCTTTTGTATTCTCAAGGCTCCGGCTAACGGGGGCTGGCGGAATCCCCCGTCACACTTCCTGAGAGAACTCCATGCAAAACCCATTCCAGCTAAAGGAAAAACGTCAAGAAAAGCGAATCCCCAGTTATTCCCTCCCACCCCCGTTAGATCGCCAGGTATTTGCGCGCACCCTTTCCCCCGGTAACGATTCCCGAATTAACCTCCCGCTTCCATGGACACAAATTGGCCGTTAGAGAGAAAGGTTTATTGCGGTTCTTTCCTAGGGCTGCGGATTATCCCTGATTTGGAATTAATGGACTTTTCGTTATAGTTTAATGCAAGGAGGGGCTGGCGGAGCGCTCTGACCGAAGGGACTCTGGGCAGCCCTCCTTCAGGTCGGCCACGCCGCGTTGATTCTGTGAGCCACTGCACTGCAGCGCTTCTGAAAAAAAATTTATAAATATATATACATATTTTATATATATATATACACTTACATATATATTTGTGTGTATGTATATATGTATAAACTCCTGCCCGATCCCCAAATCTCTCAGTTTAGATTTTGCTCTTCCTCTTATGTAACTTTGTCCAAGAGAAATCCCGAGGCCGAGTATAACGCCGTACTATCGAGGGCTGCCTTTACATAATTTCTTTCGGACTTCTTTTTCGTTTCTCAAAATAATCGCGGAGGAAGGAACTGGAAAGCGCGTATTTAACGCGCCCCTCCTCCGTGAGCGCGGCTGCGAGTCCGATGTGGCGGAGCCCGGGATGCGGGAGCTGGAGCACTGCCGGTACCCAGGGCAGCTGCCCTTCGGCGGGGCCGTTCGCAGGCTGCTGGTACCGGCAATGCCCCGGCTCCCTTGTCCGCCCCGGAGTGATTTTTAGACTCTTATGCATTGAGTTGGTTTGGTTTTTATTATGCCGTGAACAAGGGAAAGAGAGGGAGCTGTGGTGGGAGAGTTTGGGAGGGGAGAGAGAAAGGACGAGAAAAGAATTAAGTAAGGTAATAAAGACAATAAGGAAGGCAAATCCGCTGAAAGCTTTCTTGGACCAGAAAAGTAAGCGAGCCCAGCACTGCTCTGAGGGAAACTTGCAAAATGGTTTTAAATCGCGTAAATGAAACCGTCTTTGGCTGTTTTTAACGACGACTTCGCTCGAAATCCCTTCTGCATCTGGGGGCGAGGGGTGAGCGCCTCTTCTTGTCAGATCTGAGCTAATGAAAAAGGCGGTGCTGGCCTTGCTCGTGGAGCACAGGCCTGGAGAGTGGTGTTGGCCACGAGCCCCTCCCGAGCACCGGTCTCGGGGGTCGCATCCCCATTCTGCCGCTCCGCTCTCTCCCGAGCCTCATCCTGCTCCCCCCCGCACACAGATATACACACACACAGATGAAAGCCACGAGTCCCACCCGACTCTGCACGGGGTGGAGGAAGCTGCACGGGAGAAGGGAGGACACATAGGTCGGGCCCCGGGGGGAGCCCGCTGGAAGCCCAGAACAGCCGACGGTACCCCCGCTCCCCGCCCGCAGCCGACTCCGTCATGGCCCTCGCTCCCGAAGGGGTTAAGGGCTTTCTTTTCTTCCCTTTTCCTCCTTTTTTTTTTCTTTTATTTCACTAGTTTTCTCTTCTTTTATTTCATTTTTTCTTTTTTTCTTTCTTGATCGAAGAACTGTGCATTTAGTTTGCGTAATATCTTTATTACTGAAAACTTCAAGGTAAGTGAGCAATAGGAACCAGATGTGGGGATGGGAGGAAGGCAGCGTAAGAGTAAGTGGAAGAGTGGAAGGGGTAGTAGGAGTTAATTGGGGGAGGAGGGGAATCAGGTTGAATGGCGGGGGGTGGAGAGGACGGACGAGGAAAGGTGAGTATTGATTTATTTTAAGCCCTCTTTGGGTTGCAATTGACCTCTCAAACCAAAAAGGGTTCCTGTCAGCCTCTGTCCTTTCACAAGTCACCTCTGGCAATCCCAGAAGCCTGGTCCAATTTTGTGTGCTTGGTTACATTCTTAAAATCCCTCCCTGCTGCCCTCCCGTTTGGATCCAGTTGTTTTACACCTGGAGAGAGCACTTTTTAGAGGTAAATTAATAATGACCGTCATAAACGTGCGCCGAGACGGGATGGAGAGCTCGCCTAGCCGTGTGTGGGGCGGCCGCAGCATCGCCTCACGGCAGCGCTGACAGAGCTGTCGCCTCTGAAGGGGTTAATGCGATGGGTGGGGGGGACGCTTAAAGGCATATAGCTGCGGGCGAAATCCGTATTGCCTTTAATATAGAGGAGGGGGCCGCGGCAGCGAGGGTCCCCGTAGCTGGGGCAGTGAGCAGGAAAGAGGGCCGGAGCGAACAGAGCGTGTCACGACCATTAAATCGTACCCGGCGCTTCCGCCGGCGCCGATCCCGCACATATCCCTTCGTGGCGTTCATGTCATCTGCTTGATTTTCTGGGGTTTAATCATAAAAGCTTTTGGGGTTGGTTTGGCTTTTTTGTTTGGTTTATTTTTTTTATTTTTTTTAACGCAAAAGATATGACCTCCATCCCCCCTCTCCTTCTACACACCCCCATACACACACACACTCACACACACCCCTTCCTGGGCCCCCTCCCCTCCACTGTCATCATCTACATATTAATTGGGGGAGAGGTCTCTCTCTCTTTTTTATTTTTTTTCCTATCGTGGGGGGGAAAATGCAGAGAAGAATCTCTTTAGAGCGTAGTTTTGAGGGAGAGACGGAGGGAAAGCGTGTGTGAGAGAGAGGGAGGGAGGGAGGGAAAGAAAAAGACCCATTTTACTGTGCGAGATCTTAAGGGGGTTTGGAGATCTGGTCAGCTTTCACGAACATCTGAATTCTCTTAGAGCTCCCCGGCCCAGCTGTGAGTCTGTGTCTATGCGAGAGGGAGAGAGAAAGAGTGATTCCTGGTGCCCCTCCAAGCGCATTAAGGACACTCGGGCCTTTTAATTTTAGGAATGAATGCTGATACTTGTGTTTCTTATTGTGATCCGGCTGCCATGGATTCCTACTACAACTCAGCCTCCCAGGACACAGAAGGCTCCTCGCCTTTTAGGGCATTTCAAGCAAGTGACAAGTTCAGCCCTACTTTCCTGGCCAGCAAAGGACAAGGCTTTGGTGACAGCAACACTAAGTGCCGGAGCCGCTACAGCCAGCAGGAATGTCAGTCCCTGGATGGCAGTGTGCAGGCTGCCGGCTCCGCCGGGGCACCGGCCTCCTTTAACAAATACCCTCCCCAGCAACAGCCGCCGCACCTCTACATGCAGCGAGGCCCCTGCAAAACCCCCCCGGACAGCAACATCAAGCTGCAAGAGAGCAGCGGCCACAACGGAGCCCTGCAGGTCTCCTGTTACGGTGAGTCCTTGCCGTGCGGCGGGGGGAAACACTGGAGGCGAAACCGGAGAGATATCCCCGGGCCTGGAAAGGGCCTCCCAGGGATGTGGGGAGTGGCTGGCTGGCAGAACAAACCCCTACCGGTGTCAAGGAGACCTTGCCCGGCTCCGGCGCGCAGCCCCCTCCAGCAGCGGCGGGTGCTGCCGTACTGCACAAATATCTTCATTCCCAGGCGGATCTGGAGCTCGCGATGCCCGCGGGAAGCTTTCCCGCCGCGTCCGGCTTTGCGGTGATCTTAATCGTAATTTCGGAAAGGGGCCGATGCGTTCCCGCAAAGCGTTAGTTCTTGAGCAGTGCGGGGAGCTCCGCAGAAACCGGGGGAGAAAGAGAAAGAAAGAGCGAAGCGCCGGGCTGTGCAACGTGCTCTCCGCGGGGACCCTTTTCCACAGGAAGAATTTCTGGAAAACTTAACAGAAATCTTCGGTTTTCTCTGTAACACTCTCCCGTCTCTCACTTTCTCCCCTAATTGCGATTCCCCTAATTGATTTCTGCCCGGCTGCAGATAACTCCCTCGCATCCCCTCCCCGGGTCATTAGCGGCAATTAAGACACTCCCTCGCGTTGGCTCTCGACACGACAGCCGGGAACGGGGGTGCTTCTCATATCGTTTCCGAGAGTGGCTTTAAAAGGCTTCTTCGGGAGGTCTCTGTTGTATCGGGGCGATTAGGGAAAGGGAAAACAAACAAACAACACTCCTTAAAAACAAACAAACAAAAATTCAACAACGAAATAAATAAATCCTGCTAATCAGTTTTCCCAGGAAGAAAAAGTGGAAATGAAATCGCTTTCTCACAGTGATACTCTGTGTGGACAAAGAGTGGCTGCCCCGGTCCAGAATGAGCACGTCGCCGCTGATGGGATCCCCATCCTCTATGCCTCAGTCCACCGTGTACCGAACTGGCAGGGACAGGGATAGGACCGTGTCTCCAGGGAGACCCTAAAACGGGCAGTGTGAGGGCGCAGGGTAGGCAGGAGAGGTCTGGGTCAGGCCGGCAGTCCCATTTCTAAGCCCTCGCCGTCGTTTGAGCACTCTTTTCCCTCTATACTTACCTTTTGCCCCCCAACTCTAGATTTAAAAGGTGGCAGAGAGGCCCTCCCTCTACCAGTCTCCCAAACCCCAGTGTGCCGGGTTGCGTTCAGGCGCCGTCCTTCGCCCCCTGCTTGCAGTTGAGGTGTCCCCGGATCCAGGTCCACAGCCCCAGTTCCTCCCGACAAGTGACTTCCCTTCACGGGGAAAGGGCAGCACGTCCTCGCCATACAGCCGTGGCCGGGAGCCGCAGGCACAGCCGGGCTACGGTGCGCCCGGGCGGGCAGGGATCGATCCCGTCCGCACTTCTCGGGCCGAGCTCTGCTCCCGCCCTGACCCTTACGGGTCCTTGCCACAACTCTCCTCCCGAGGGTATCTCCCCACCGGGCCGCGGAGAGGCATGAGAGCTCTGTTTGAGTGCTGCTTTAGCGTTTGTTCTGGCCATGACTGGACCTGTTTCCCTCTTCCACGCTCCCTGTCTTCCCCTGCCCTTTCCCCGCTGGCGGACAATCCCCAGAGGCATCAAGGCCTCATCCACGGAGGCCTTCCGGAGCTAGGCCGGGCTTCACGGGGAAGGGCACGATGAGACCGCGATGGGACCGCGGAGCCCGGCGGGGTTGGGGTCCGAGCGGGAGATTCCCGGTTCTCGCTTCCTCCGGGAGTGGGAGAGCAGGGGAGACCCCGGCCGTCCTGCCATTCTGTCCCTGCTAACCGGCTCTCTTGTTTTCGTAGGTTGCAAAGCCCAGGGCGCCGGCATAGCCTGTGATGTCGCATTACAATCCCCGGTAGAATCACACGAGTTTATTGCCCTTCTTAACACCACCGGGGTTCCCCTGATTTATTTTCAAGCGGGGCTCCGGGTTCTCCTTCAGTGGGAGCCCCGCGGCGGCGGCGGGTGGCCCGGACTGGTCCAGACCGCGCTCGTTGTGAGCCCCTTGTGATGTGGCTAGGGACGGTGGGCTGTAATGAGAGACACATGGTTCGGTGAGGATAATTAATAGCAATGGTGATAATAATAGTACTTAATAGTTGAAGAGAGAGACTCGCTAATAACAACCGTAGCGGGAGTCCGCAGAGCGGCTACAACACCCGTAGGCGCTCCTCCGCCTCTTACCAAACGGCGAGACCCACCCCGCCGAGCGCAGGAGTTGTGCCCCGGGAACCCCGCGATGGGCTAAAGAGATCGGGAAGTCTCCGAGACCGGGTAAATAACCTCGGCGTGGGTGAGCGCGGCGAACGAGAAAGCCGTCCTCGTTGTCTGCAGCGGGCACAAGCGCTGCCAGGCAGCGCGCAGGCAGGACACGGCGGGTGCGGAGAGCTACCCGGAGGGGTTTGCTTGCGCAGCCGGGGGGCAGACGGCTGCCCCGCTGCGTCCCGCCGAGACCCCGCGGCCGCTTCGGTGTTGGTCCTGCCGTGCGCGTTGTGCGGGGGGGAGCGCGGTAGCGGTGGGGACTGCTGGCTCCCCGCCTTCCCTCTTGTCCGGGCCTGAGTGGAATGCTGGAGTGGTGGGACGCCGTGACCGTAAATCCCTCAATTTAAAAACCAAGAAAACCCAAAAAGAGAATTAGAAAAATCCTAAGCAAACACAGTACAAGCGGAGGCTGACCAACAGGCAGGCTCTCCCGCCAGGCGATGCTCAGGCGGCCGGGTTCCCCGGCGCTGCTCTGGACCCATCGCCCGGGCCGGACTCCGCATCCCCGGGGGTCGCTGCTCCCCGCACGGAGGTCCCGCAGCTCTTGCCTTTGCCTTTCCCCCATCGCTGGCAGAGGCCCCGGACGAGCCCAGAGCGGAGCGGTCGGACACTGCTGCGGGGCCCGGGCCGGCGGGGCAGGGCGGGCATGGCACGCATCCTGAGAGCCGGCGGGACAGGGTGTCCTTCCTTTTTGTTGTTGTTGTGTCATTCTATTTTATTTCTTTAATAAACAAGTCTTTTTGAGTTATAAAAAGCCCGAGCCTGCCATCTATTGCTCTCGGCTTCTATTTCTAGATCTAAGCCCTTCCACTGCGTTGTACGGATAAATATAGGCCAAGGGCGAGCTGCGGCCGTAAATACACGGAGGGCACGGGCGGCAGTCGTCGAAGCGCTTCCAGCCTTGCTGCTGGCAAGGACGGTGGCACCGGGCAGCCCCGGCTCTCGACCGGGCTCCCCGCGGCCCCCTGTCAGGGCGGCTGCCGCCTGGCCCTGTGGGGCTCCCGGCAGGGCTCCTCACGTCCCAGCCCGGAGCCCCCCTGCCTGTGTGCTGCGGCGGGCCGGCGGCCTCTCACGGTTTCCCCCGCGTTCCCTGCCGCGAATAGGTGTACGGATTATTCCGCAAACGGGCACGGGCAATTAAAGCCGAATTCTTAAATAAAAGCCATAGAATCATAGAATTACCAAGGTTGGAAGAGACCGTCAAGATCATCTAGTCCTCAGAACAGGTTATATATCTTGGCTTAGGAGGGAAAAGAGTTTTCGAATGATTTATGTACTGTAGTAATCTGACTTGCTATTTCTACTGCGTGGAGCTGAAGTAAGTTATACGTCTTGAAACATATGTATGCACATACTCATATACACACAGAAATGTATACGTATGTTGCTGTCTCGAAACACGGGCTGGAATAACAATTCTTTAGGGAGCGAAGGCGAATGTGATGGGGATATTTACTTAAAAGAAACAGGAGAAAGGAAACGGAGTTTCTCTAACAGAGGAAATTCTTTTAAGTGCCGCGTTATGCAAATAACGATCATTTATTTAATCGAGCAAATAAGAAGTGCAGCCATAAGCGCGTTATTATTAGAAGTGCAGAAAGCCACTGCTATAGGAATGGGAGGCTCGCTACATGCTTTTTTCAATTGACACTTTTAATGCATTTCTCCTCCTCCCCCCTGATGTAATGTAAGCTGCAGGCACGGCAGGAACGAGCTCGCTGGCGGTCCCTCTCCGCCTCCCACGAGAGACCGCTCGCTGCCAGGCGCTCGGGGCTCCCCGCGGCGCCGCGCAGAGCCCTCCCGACGTTCAAGGGCTCTGCGGAGTTCGCCGTGCGCCGGGAACGACCGACGGCATCTGCTCCCTCCCCCCGGCTCCCGCCGCAGTCCCGTGCCCGGACGGGAACGGGGTTGCGGGGGCTGTGTGCTCCTCTTAGGACTTTTGCAGGGCTCCCCCGCACGGGGCGATGCCGTGCCCCCGCACCCGGCACCGGGATGTTGGTCGTCCCACTGAACATCTCCGCAGGAACCGCTCTGCCAGGGGGGGACGGCGGTCGCTGCCCCTCGCAAGCCGCTGCTGCGGCAGCCATTCGGTCCTGCCTCCCCTTCCCTCTTCCCGCAGCTTTGATCTCGGCTCCTGCCCGGGCTCCTTCCCCGCGGATAAGAGCGCGGGCGATGTGTGTGCGGGCTCCCCCCGCACTTCTCTCCGCCCGGGTGGGGAGATGCTGCTGCCCTGAACCCCTCGGGGGGAGAGTATAAAGGGGAGAAGTTGAGCGAGACGGAGGCGAGTAATGGGGAAGCGGGGGAAGAGGAGAAGTGGGGACGGGATCCCAAGCTGGCATCAGGGAGAAGAAGTCGGCAAGCGGAGCCAGGAGGGCGGGGAGGCGAGGCGAGCTTCGGGGAGCGGGGTAGCAGAGCCGGCCCTTCCCTCCTGGTGCTGCGGGGCCGCCTGCCCAGCGAGGCTCGGCCGTCGGCTCCCGCCGTGCTGCTGACGCCGCCCTGGCAATAGCCCTCTCTTTTCCACAATAGGGCCACCAGATCTGCCATTCAAGGGTTCCGGCACCCTCCCAGGGAGGGGAGGGAGCTCTCGCCAGGAGTTTGGCTAAACCTCTGTTTGAACAGACACTCGGAGGTGCGGGATCTCCTCCGCGGAAACCTGCGGGATTTCCTCAGGGAGCCAGACGCGAAGGTAGGGCTCACGCTCCTTACCCCTAGGGCCGTGCAGCAAGGTTTATTCGCGGCTCTTTCCAAAAGGTGTTTTGCGCTTCTTTTGACTTGGACAGTAGATCTGGCTGAAGGCTTTTATAGGATTCTTGATCCGAGCTGTTTATAACACTCATGTGTCAAAGGACCAGGAGCCTCCCTCCCCCTGTATCCCTGCCGCTCCCTCCTTGCAGGAAGATTTCTTTTCGCACTAGAGCTGTTTATTTTCGACTTGTCCGCTGCTGATTGGAATTAACTCCGCTTTAGCCCGACACTTCTGCTGCGCACGCCTGTAACCTCAGCAGGACGATACCAGCAATAAGAAGGGTGCGGGAAAAGAGAGTGAAAGAGTCTTAAAACTTTTACAAGTCTTAATTGTTTTGAAAGCAATACAGCGAAGCAGATGAGAAAAATACTGATGGTGAGGGAGATTTGGAGATGCTTATTGAGTTCGTCTTTTCCTAAGGGTTTGGTGTAGGAGTGCTATTAACAATATATGCTGATGCCAGATAACGCAAATGAGCTCTGTGTGTGTGTTATCTGGAGCTGCAGGCTGTTTATTTTGTGCAGCCTTTTGAGTGTACATTCAGTGTGGCTGCATGACTAACTGGCTGGAGTGATTCACTGGGTGCTTTATGGATGACTGCTCAAAACAAGTTGTGAATCAAAAGAGATTTCTTTGGCTGTGGTTTTTAACCTCCCAAGTTAAACGCACCCAGGATTTAAAGGGAGCTAATGTGCAAAATTCAATTCCTCAGATCTTGAAGATTTATTAATTTTCCAAGCCCTACATTCAAAGCCATGATGAGTTTCCCTTATAAGAGGGAGCTGGTGCCTGGGAGGCTCAGAGCCAAGGTCTGCTGCTAAAGGACATCTCCAGACCTGTCCACTCAGTCACCCTAGTTCCAGGTTCTTCAGCCAGTTTCACTCCCTGCAGTCCTTAAGGTGCTTTATTTATTTGTTCAGGGCATTTTTGCAGCTGCAGCGATTCTCAGGTAAAAAGTGTGGTGTGTCCTGGGGCAGTAAGAGACTTTTCTTTCTATTTTGCAGTCAGAAAAACTGAGACTCGTAATATCCAAGTGGCCAGTGCAAGGTGAAGCTGTGGTCACTCATGTGACATCAATGTGACTTTCCTAGGGCCATGGTTCTGGCAGAAGGAGGCACTCAGTCAGCTATAGAAAGAACCACTGTTGGAGTCAGAAACTCACGGAGTAGAGATACCGTGCTTGATTTTTGAGTGGATTTAACTTAGGTATCTTGACAGCCATGTCCTTATTCTGTGCAAGAAGTTGTAGCAATTGATGTGTTTTCATATGCTGAGGTCTCTCAGTATGTAAAATAGGCTCAGCCTGCCAATCCACATTAATGGTCTAATCTTTAAAAAGCAACTCATAAGCTTGGGCATCCTCTATTGGCCAACACAAGATATGAGTTGTGCATTTCAGAAAATTCTGAGAAATCCCTGTCCCAGAAGTCATATGTCTCTGAGGTATTCCTCCTACACATTTCAAAAAAAAGCCCATCTCAGTTGTTAATCAGCTTGGAAAGCATAGGTCTAATACCTTCATATAGGTATGTTTTCAAAAGGAAAAGAGATATAGTTCTGGATTAGAAGCCTGAGTGGTAATGCAGCTAATATAGGGCACCTGTGAATTGAGAAACATTTACTATGAGATGGATGGAAACGTTTCATATGAATAAAGTGTGAGTAGTTTATCATAGTTGCATGTCTCTCAGCTGCCTCAATTTGTGAATAAAAGTTCATAAGTAAAGGAGAAAGCTACTTCCATATATTAAATAAACGATCTCCACTTTATCTTCTGCGTAATTTCAGATAAATCAATGTTATTATACATACTGGTGAATCTGCTTGGCCATGTTTCTCATTCTTGCTTGCAAATCATCTTCATATTTTGGCTGTCACTTAAGTAGACATAATGTGAAAGAGCAACTGTGATCAGAACAATACTTCTATGGCCACTTTTTGGTCAAAGAGGAGGATGAGTGAGGAATAGGAGAGAAGGATGGAGAGAGGAAGCAACAGAGACAATTAAGAGAAGAGGCAGGAGAAGAAGAATAGGAGATTTTGGATGAGTGATAAGCAGTGACAGACTCAACACCGTTATGGAGGGTGGTCTGCAACTGATTTTATGTCCCATGTAAGTATGAATCCACCAGTATCAAATACTTTATATTACCGTTGAGAACAGCTGTGACTCAGTATTTAGTAGCTGCTGTTTTCAAGTCCCAGCAGGATTTAGTCATGACAAGCTGGTATGTCATAAGCTATGGTCTCTCATCTGCATTGATTGAAGACCATTGCATCTCCGAACTCAGCATTAAAAATCTGTTTGCATCTGATAATTCTTTTTTTCTTTTTTGTGAAGATGCAACATAAGTGCTCATCTTGATACAGTTAATCTGCTTGCTGGAAACAGATGATTCAATCAGTATTATTTCTAAATATATTCTTTACTAGCAAGAACTGTATTCATTAGCTGTAAGGCAAGTGGTCAAGTTGGTGATGGAGCCTGAAAGGTAAGCTGGTTTATTCACATGCTGTATGCTGAGGCTGTGTGAAAACTCTGTAGGGCTTATGAAGATTAACAGCCACCTTTATTTGGTGTAAGTCTGAAAACTCTACAAAACCAAAGGGCAGGGAGTCAACAGCATCAAGAACTATCAGAGAAGTGCCATCAGGGGGGGCATGAGGAAACCAAGAAAGAGAGAGAACAAATGTTTTGGGCAGATTTCTGTTCAGAAAAAAAAAATAAACTTGTAAGGTCTCAGTATAACTCCTATTTGATTGCTATTGTTCCCTATCTGGGTTTCATGTGCAAGTGCTGCTGCTTGAAAGAAATATCTCATGTCTTATCAATTCCTCCCTGCAGTGGAAGCAGTCCCCTTGGGACTCTGGATATTCACTGACTTTTTCACTTGGGAGCTGTAACACTGGTTTTGGGGTAAGATGCAGTTTCCAAAGAGGGAAATGAGGAACTGTATTTACTGTTTTGATGCAGGAGGCATCAGATAACAAAGGTGTTTGCAGATATCTAACCTATTCAGGATCAGTGGAAAATGAAAGGAATTCACACCACAATCAAATCAAAACAAACCAAAGCCATACAGTGAGCACAGGGAGAGGAGGCAGTATCAGGAATTTTCCCAGAAAGGGCCAAAAACAATCAGAAAGTGACTCTATGCTGGGATAGTGCCCAGAGAGATCTGAAGGCCCAGCGGTAAGACCACGACTCCATGAGGTGCTGAGGAACACGTGTGACACAGACTGGAAATTATTTTACAAAACAGGGGAAACAGGAAAATGTTGCTAGCCTGAAACTTAGTAGGGAACCCATGCCACACCAAAGTTTCTGAAAGAAAAGAAAAACGTCTCAAAAATTACACCAGAGGCTCATCAGGGTACCAGCCTACTGAGCATAGAGCTGGTCTCAGGCTCTTGGGTCTGCTGGGTGGGGATGGTCACCTGTGAGACTGCCATTTCCAATGTGTTTGTGCTCTGTAACACAGGCATAGGGAGGCCCACAGGTTTTTCCAGCCCCAGTGATGCCACTCAAGAAAGACTGCAGCGGAAGTGGATGTATATCCATTCTCATTGTGTAACTGGCTGGGAAGAGGAGTTGGAAGAAGGAGACCCTGATGCCGAACACTGGGGCAGAGGTACACTCTATAGCCTGGACCACTGTGCTGGTCTCCAGTTCAGAAGTCTGTGAGACCTTCTGGAGCACTGTGTGGTCTTGTCCAGCATTCCCTGGGATGGTGCATGCCCAAACTTCATCCTGGAGTGGAGTCAGGAGCACAGCTGTGGCAAGGGCCCATAGCTGAGAAGTACTGCATTATAGACATAACCTGGCTTATCAAGATTTGGTCTGAAACTTCATAAGCAGATTGGAGCCAGATATCAGTCTGAGCTAGACAGGACATAGCCAAATGCTAGAAGGCAAGAGGAAGAAAAGACCTACCTAAATTGGCGGAAGACCTGCAAACATTTTGTCTTCTTCACATCTCCAGTGAGGACTTCCAAGATAAATAGCTGATGGACCAATAGCTAGACAGTTAGGCAGATTGTGCAGAAGGCCAGAAACACTCCATGAGGCTGTGAGATTTATGGCAGAGCTTAAATATTACATTTCATCTCTTGAACAGGAGTCAGAAAGCTGCTACTGAGAGAGAGGGAAGCTGGTTGTTTTATACAGGTATAAGGTCCTGTGCAAGAGAAAAGGGTATTTCCATTCAGTTCATACCACTTCAAGCTATTGGAAGAATACTCTATTGCAGGATAGAAAGCAATGGGGTATTGGCTACAACATCTAACATGAGTGCAGCGACTCATTTAGACGTGGCTCTCTTGGAGAGGGGAAATATCTACAGAGAGGATTATTATAAATATATGGCTGGTCAGGACAGAGCCTCATAAAAATCTGCTGAAAGGCCCAAACTCAGCTCAGCAAACAGGTGGACCTGAAGCTGCACATGCAAAGCTGGGCGATGCAGGTTTTAAGTTAAAGTTGAAGCTATAATAAGACTTATTTGTGGCCAGGGTTGGATATTAATTTGGTGTTCAGAGAACCCCACTCTTCCCTTGTAGCCTTTAACTAGTTTTGTTTTGTGGCTGGTTGTATTGGAAATCCTCTTTTCCTTGGCCTTGGTGGTAAAATTTGGAGTTCTTTGTTGAACAACCTACTTTTCTCCATTTGCCAGCAGTCCACTTCAGAGGGAGGGCTGTGGGAATGGTCAAGTAGCAAGAGAGGGGTTTATCACTTGTGTAATCTACAGGCATTGCAGGTACTCATTCAGATGCTGGTCATTGAAACTAGACAGAGAGAAGGATGATGGGACAGTCCAAAATGCAACCCCCATGTGAGTCTGAGAGAAGGCAGAGATTGAGGAAAGTCTACTTGCTGGGGGAAAATGCATGCAGCAGACTGGACTGCTGGGATCCAGGAAATTGCTCAGCATAACCAAGGTGGGAGACGAACTAACACTCAGCATGTACATCACTGTGGCTGGGACCTGGTCGGTCAGCACCAGGGATTTTAGCCTGCAGTGTTTTCCTTCAAAGACATGGCTCATTATGAAAGAAAGAGTCTTAGGCAATCTGTTTGAGGTGCCTGCCTCTGTGGGCAGCCCTGAGCTGTCTCTTTGAGCTTGCAGTCAGTTTTTGAAACTCATCTGTTTTCCTTGCTAGAAAAGAAAGCCAGCAGGAACTTTGCCATGTAATACATTAATCAGGGTGCTTGTGCCTTACCATGACTAGGTAACATCTGGGATGTGCCTTACTAGGTTAATTTTGGTTTCCACAGTGAATATCTGGAGGTGAAAATGGCTTTCGTGTTAGCACAAGTCCACAAAATACTGCACTGTGGATTTCCCACCACCTGTGTACAGCAGCCCTCACTTGAGAGACCAGCACAGCAGGTATTGCATGGTCAGCCACCCAGTCCCTCTGGTGTAGTTGAGGATATCCTGGTGTATGGTTGGGTTTTGATAGGAACCGATGGTGTTTTGTGAACAAGCCGTCACGAGCTCAGGCTGCCAATCTAAGTTGAACCCAGAGCAATGTGAACTGCTGAAGAGAGGTGTAGCATGCACCCTGGGCAAACTCTCAGCCAGGAGCAAAGGAGCAGTGGTTCCCCAATGCCAGGTAATGGAGCATGGCACTGTCAGCCTGCCTGGCTTTGCAGGACGCTGATCCTGCTCCCACTCCCAGAGGCTCAGCTGCACACTTGCTAGGGTTAGGAAAGCTCCACATGCTCCTTGTGAGAAGAGAAAGCTAACCTGGTGGCAAAAGGAGAGCAGCTGGGCAATTTCAGAGCTGAAAGAGTTTCCATTGAACATAGGTGGGGGTGCCTGTGGTGTTGAAACAGCACTGACACAAGACCATAGTCATGAAAAGACTAGTTCTGCCAATGCCTTGCTTAGAGGCCTTTTTTTGGGCAGACACATTCCTTAACAGAACAACAAGAAAAAACTGGGACTGCATCCTTTTTTATCTCCTTTCTTCCACAGTGTGCAGGGATGAAAACACTTCTGTTTCATCCAGTAGATGTAAGTTTGCAAGAGCAGAGTTCAAGGAATTAAAAGTGCCTCTCAAAATGAGTCCTGGTGTAAACCAAGTTGTGATTGAAAAAAACACCCCTCATTTGTCAACCTTGTCTGCTTTTGACTGTAGACTCTCTTCAGACTGGCAAGGCAAAAGTTCTCTGACTCTGGTGGGAAAGCTTGGAATTTAAAGATGAAATGTTGTATAGGAGATGAGGAAATAAAACAATGTGTGATGAGCAGTCATGATAGCTTGTTATAACCAAAACACTCAAAAGGGAGGTTCTGAAGTTTGTTTGTTTTTTTTTTTTTTTTGTGATGGCAAAACCATTGAACATCTTGAGGTCATAAAATCCTTGGTCAAGCCACGAGATAACTGATTTTGAGGAAAATACAGACCGATGATGGAAAATTACTACAGGAAGTGTGATGCATTTCTTGCATGAGTTGTATTTCAAAAGTGAGTCCCCAAAGATGGGGAAAAACCCTACTGAGCAGTGTCTCCTGGGGACCTTACTGCAATTCAGTGCTGTTGATGTTGTTGGGCCTTTGCCTGAGATGGACTCTGTCAGACAATATTTGTTGGTAGCCATGGATTTCTTTAGAAAATGACCTGAAGTTTACCCAAAAAGGAACCAAGAGGCTGTGATAGCAACCAAGCTTCTAAGGGATGAATTTTTCACCATATTTGGGGACCTAGACATGAAGAACATGCAAGAAGGCAGAGGCTTTGAGGCCAAAGTATTTAGACAGGTTTGTCAGATGCTAGTAAATGCAATAGGAGGTGTCTAGCATCCTAAAGATGGTGGAGAGGGGAAGCTTGACTGGTGCTAGGAGGAGGCATTGAGCCAACTGTATGCCACTTGGCCTAAGATGCCTCCATTTACATTGTCTGGTCTCCCTGGGCTGCTCCTCAAGGCCTTGGTAACTGCCTGCTCCATGTCAGCATCTGAGAGACCTTAGTCTGTGTTGCACAGCACCAGAAACCTATGAGTGGGCAACTGAATCACCCCCCAGACACAAGAGAATGACAAAAGGAGCAGAACTGATCCAGCCCTTTATCTGTTCTGTTGATTTTAATGACTTTCAGTGTAAGGGGAAAGTGCTGTCTGACCCCAGTTCTCTTTTTCAGACATTAGCCAAGAAACACAGCACAGTCTTTGCAGGAAGTTTGTAAGTCTGGCCTATATAGGTCTGAACTATCTGGACTCTGCAAAAATTGAGTGGAACAGCCCAGGTTCTTCTAGAGAAAATCTAATATGAGTATTGCCTAAGGCAACATAAACATTCTCTGGTGTTGGCTTATGTGTGGAAACCTGGGTGATTTCACATGCCATGGAGATGGAGAGATTAGGAACCCAAAGCAGATAAACCATAGTGTGTAGCAGTGACCACGTAAGTGCATTAATTTGTAAGAGTCCTGACCAAGGAGGAGTTATGAGAGTAACTGATTGGCTCCTGAAAGCCAAGAATAGAGCTAAGGATGTTGGGTCTGGTAGAAATTAGTTCCCCACTGGGGAAAAATAGGGAATGGCCTCATTTAGCCCACAAATTTCATTAAAACCAAAAACTTTGCTGAGAATTCCTTCTCAGGAGTTCAAAAGAAAAAAACAGCAGCTGAAAGCCCACAGTAGCATCCCAGTGGGAGCAAAGTCAGTCCAAGCTGACTCTTGAAAATGACCCAACAGGAAAATGCAATACCAGTACGCAAAAACCTAAATTGGTTGGTCTGACACTTCCTCCCCATATGCCAGGGATGAAGTAGGTCCATGAGTCTCGGTTCTTCTGGAAGGAGACTGAGCAAGGTGTCATTTTGCAGGGATGCCTGAGGGTGGTGAGCAAAGCAGTTTCCTTTTGCCCAGCCCCATGCCAGAAGTATTAACACAGTGGTGTTATCATGGGCACTGAAGACGCATCCCCAAGCATGCCCAGACTAGGTGGCAGGAATAAGCAGGGGACCTGGCATTATGGCAGTGGTAGCAGCATAGCACCATTGGTGAGGTGAACTGCTCCTTGCCCTATTTCATCCTGCACAAAGTGATGTTATGCCAGACCACCCCTTCCCCAGCTGAGCAGCTTTGATTCACAGTCCCCAGCTCTCCTGGATGAGGTTTTTCCTGGGGCAGGAACCATTAAATAAAGAAATGGCATACTGGTTTCCAGACTGTCCCTGGCTAATAATCTATAGAGCTTCTTACTGTAGCATCCAAACATCACAGTCCATCAAGTGACAGGAGATGAAGCACCAACATTTTATTTTCTGTTTATGTCAGATCATGTTCTTGACAAAGTTACACACAGAGATTATTTAGTTCACTAGGTACTACAGTTTAAAGTAAATTGAACTGTATAGCAGTTGTACTACCCCTGTTTGTAAGTCTCAGCTTCATCAGTAGGAGGTGTCAGTGGGGAAGAACAGTGTAGTTTAAGGCAACTAAGGAAGCTGCATCTTTGCTTTGGAAAACAGAGGACATGAGCAGCAAATACTCAGAAGGGTCCCTAATTCCAGGCGAACCTTTCTTTACTATCAGTCACAGCCAGGGGCTCTTAGACCCCTTCTTTGGGATGGAGAGCTTTCACAGTTTCCCCTAGCAGTAAAACCTTGGCTCTAAAACCCTGGCTTCTTGGAAGCTACAGACTCATAACTATGTTCACTGAAGGAGTTTTGGAGTTTGGAGTCATGTTATTTACATCTGACTGAATATCTTCTCCTGGGAGTCCTATGAACAAGATGAATTACAGAAGAAACTGCATTCCCACACAAGCATGTTTGCCTCTCCTGAAGTCTAAAAAATCGTGACCCAAATGTGCTGTGGCTAGTAAATCTGAAGAGACAGAATGTCTGAGATGAGAAGGAAGGAGAAAGCAAGCCACTGCAGCTCCCAGCAGCTTTCCTTGAAAACATTAACAGCCCAGGAGCTGAAAATGCTCTGGGGAAGTGGAGGCCAACCTGTGCCTAGTGGCCCCACTAATGGCAGGAGCCCTCAGACATTGGAAATTGAAGTGTTTGTTTCATTCCTTCCAGACCATTGCAGATAGTCTTATTTCTAAACAACACAGAAAGACAGCCGATGAAAAGAGGGTTTGCTTACTCCCATCTAGGAAACTCTGAAACTACCTACCTTTCAGACTGGTGTTTTTGATGTGTATTGACTCCAGTCCATTTCTGACAGCCTACTTTAGTCTGCTCTCTAGGCCATCCTGCCTGCAGTCAATCTTACCACCTGCTTTTAAATGGCTTCCTGTTGCTTCCCACCCAGCTAGAAAAGGCAACTTTTAAGTACTGAAGCTCTGCTTGTGACACTGGTATCGCAATGTATTTAGGCAGAGACCTGAGCTTAGGGCCACATCAGACACCCACATATAGATCAACTCTACCAACTATTTCAGATAAGACTGGGTGTAGCACTAAGTGCCATGATCTAGTAATCACAGTGATGTTGGACCAAGGGTTGCACTTGATGATCTTGGAGGTTTCTTCCAACTCAGCTGATTCTATGATTCTATGAAAACAAGAGCTCCTCTAAGGGAGCATTTTGGAAGATTGAGAGCAGGAGGAATGAACGCCCCAAGCATTATATATGCAAATTGTCAACAAGGTATGATTATTTGAGGTCAGTCTGGGAGCCAGGGTTGTTGTTGGGATAATGCTTGTGAGTAATATTTGGTCAGCAGATTGTGTGTGTGTGTGTGTGTCGGCTGGTGCAAGGGGTTAGGCAGAGAATCCGTGGCGATGAGTAGAAGGTGAAAGGGTGGACACAAGAGATGAGTCTTTGTTCCCTAATTGTATGAGCACCTCTGGCAGAAGTAGGTTTCTGGGACAAATATGCCTTTTCAAAAGTTCCTAAAGGTGATTTCTGTAAATGTTTGCTAATGTTTACTTGACATTTGTAGTTAACTCTTGTCAATATGATCCCATCCTGGAATGTTAACTGGAAACAAACACAAAAGTGGGCATGAATTCAGCTGATGTGGATACAGTCCTTAATTTAGGCTGATTTTCATGGTCATCATCTTTCATGTAGTCATCCAATTCAGCTGAGAACTAGTGGTGCTCCAGGAGTTTTTCTTTTTCCAAGAGTAATGATTTTTATGTTCTCTGTCAGGAAAGTGTGTTACTAGAGTTACTGTTGTTTGTGTCTACTGCCTGATACTTCCTACCACAATCCTGCATCCAGTTGCTTCTAACTGAATCAAAACTTAACAATCTT
Organism: Campylorhamphus procurvoides; assembly: GCA_013396655.1. Lineage (NCBI taxonomy): Eukaryota > Metazoa > Chordata > Aves > Passeriformes > Dendrocolaptidae > Campylorhamphus > Campylorhamphus procurvoides. The sequence goes on along the minus strand of WBMV01009133.1, from coordinate 192,223 downwards.
GCCTAAAAACAGTTGTTTGCCTACGGCTGTTTTTATGGTACTATTTTTCTTGAAGTTCATCTGAATCAATTAAGCGGTTTCCAAGAATGTAACTAAAACTAAGCATATTATTGTTTTCTTCGTGTCAGGAAAAAATCTGATGACGGCTTTTTTCATAAGTTTTGTTGTGCAGAGCAAGATCATCAGACTTGCAGTGGAGCTGGGCTTTGAGTAGGAAATGTGTTCTGTGCCTTTCCTTTGAAACATTATCTAACAATAAGCTACAAGGAGCTGTGGTTTGAACTCTACCATTAGTGACAGCTTTAATTTTCTCACCTAAACATACTGCAGATTTCTCATGCTCTGAGAGTGTTTCCAGCCAGGTCTAAACTTACTCTCCTTGCAGTGGCCATTTACCTCAGTAGCTGGTCCAGCCTTGCTTCCATCCAGGAAAAGCATGGTGCCATCCAACCAGGGACTTTTCCCAGCTGGCAGAGGCAGTCCATTGGTGCCAATGGAGTCACAATGCTCTGGGCACCCTTTGCAGCCACTACAGCACCATCTTCTTCCCAGAAAAATTTGGTCCCAGAGTGGCTTTGTAAAGAAATTTAGTGGTGCAAATGATGGTCAGATATCCACATCATAGCCTGGTTTGGTCACCACTAAGTACAGTCAGTGGCCAAGACTCCAGGAACTTTGGTAGTCAGGATCGAGTGGCTGGAGAGCATGAGCAGGATGGGAAGACACTGGGAGTATGGCTCACCAGGCACAGACAGCTGGGCAAAGAAGGGAACCTTGAAGGCAGAGAAGAAAGTAAAGGCCAAATACTCTTGGCTCATGCAAGTCTAATTCTGGGTTTTGGGGGTTTTGTTTGTTTGTTTGTTTTTGTTGGTTGGTTTGTTTGTTTTTTCCCTGGTGACAATTACATGTCTTGCAAGGTGAAGTAGTTCTCAAGCGAAATGAAATCCCTTTCTCCAGCCTCGGAGTGCATAGCACTCTGAATTACTTGACAAGCACAGTTTACCCTTTGAGCAAGTCGTGACTCCACTTTCATAAGAAAGAGCACACTTTTGTGGATGTTTTCCTTACTCAGTGCTATGTAATGGATTTTTTTTTCTTAAAAGCTGTCATTTCATCTGCATCTTGCTATTCTCAGCTCAAAATTAAAAATGTAATTTCTGACTGTGAATACTATTTATGATTCATTTACTAGAGGAATCTTAGGCACATCCATTCAATTTCCTCTTAGTGCCTCATTATCAACAAACCTTTGCCTCACTGCTTCTGTAAATCATTTTCATCCCTTTCCTTTGCGAGCCATGTGTTTGGATTCTTGCTCAAATATCTCAGGAGAGTAATTGGCCAAGGCATGTAGTACCATTTTTACTCCTTGATAAGCTGGCAAAACTCCATTAAGAGCAGATTATTGAACAACAGATAGGTATTTTTTGGATGAAGAAAGCATTGCACTTAAACAAAGAAGCAAGCAGGGTTTTGCAGTCTTTTACCAAGCACAGTGTTTGTGCCAGCTATTGATATTATTCAAAAGACTTAGATTACCCTGGCTCCCTCAGGCAACATATACTTTCTCTCTTCTGTGATAAGAAGGATGTGGAGCTAGTTCTCCAGAGGTGCCCTAAGAACAAAGAAATGAAGGAGAGCTTCAAACATTCTTTCCCTACTCCTCATAGCCCCAACAGAAACAAATGCAAGATTCAAGACTACAGCACCTCATGACTCATGATGGGCTCCCATCAGAGGCTGCAGTGATGTTGGCTGCTCACAGCAAATGCCAGTGGTGGACATAGACACAGAGACAGACTGAGGCAGGGAGAATGGAGTGCCACAGAGGCTGGAGGGATTCTACAGAGGCCAAGGGTTTATTAAACTTCAGTTTAACTGGAGCTGAAATATGTGCCTCTAATGGAGGGCAGCAGAGGTTAACAGAGAGTCCTGTCTGTAGACATTTTATGATACTCTTTGGGGATACATATAAGAGGGCTGGGGTATTCTGAGTAATTTAAAAAAATATTTGTTTAGACTGTGTCAGGGTCAACTGGAGTTTCCAAGCAAGCCAGTCTTCGACAAATTTTTATTTCTTTGCCCTTTCTTCACAGTTATAGTGTAGACATGCTGTAGTTCATAGCCAGGCCATGCAGTGCAGCTATGTCCCCTCAATACCTCAAAACAGCTCTTGTGATCAGTGAGACCTTGAGGTCACTGTGTGCTCCTGCGCTGCATGCAGGGCTCATGGAGACCGGGGATGACAGACCCTGACCAGCAGGGGTTGCTGCTGCCCTCAGACCTTGTCAGGAATCCAGGCTTCCCCATCTCTATTGGCACCAGCATCTCCTCTGCAGGAAAGTCCATGGGGCTGCAGCGCTGGGCCCCCCTCACGACAAGGGTGTAGAGGTCAGGGGGAACAACATGTCGCTCTCAGGTTTGCTGTTAGTTATTGTGTCTTCGTTCTTGGTTGGAATGTTCCCAGTTTGGTTGTGTTGCTTCTTTCTTCAGTTTGTGATTTTGCTGCCCTCTTACTCTCTGACAGTAAAAGCTGATGTCAGTCTGCTGTCCGGGCCCAGTGACTGTGAATTAGTGCGTTTTGTAGCCAGAAACCTAATTTTTTTTGAATAATTCTAAAAGCCTTGTTCTTGTAGGAATTTTCCCAGACCTGGCTGGCCTTGAGTTTTTTGATATGCAGTTGGAATGGAAATAAGTTATAGCTGTGCTTCCAAGAACAATCAATTTTGGGGAAGGCTGACAGTTTTTATTCCCTCATCTGGGCCTTCTTTACTAATCAGCTGTATAACACTGAAGAAGAGCAGAGCTACTTTGTTAAAAAATCTGGCCAAAACTTTGGCCGAATGTTTAAACTCAACCCTTTCTGTGGTTCAGTGAGGTTCAGTCCACTTTGGGTGTTTTCTGCTTTTGCTCCAGTTTTCCCATCTCTACTGCTTTCCAATTTCCAAGTGAAACTGGTAGCACCTAAATTCCCCTGAGATGCCCTATAGGTAGGTACCAATGGGGCTGCCACATCATCTCATCCAGACTCAAGAGTCCCCAGGTCTTCTCCACAGAGGCACCTGTGGGTCCAAACTGGGAGGCACGAGGAGCAGTACAGGAGCTGTGTTGAGAGGATTTGTTTGGTCTTGTCTGACTGCCCATCTGAGGTACATAACACTGCACTTTAAGCATAAAGTTCAGGGACACACATATGCTGCTTGTACCATGTTGGATTAGGGCTGCAGGCTGACTGCTTCAGCTGGGCGGAGTCTGCTCAGACACCTCCCTGGCCAGGGCCTCTCAAGCCTTCTGAAGTACACCTGTCACTAATTTGAACTAGGATTCCATAATACAGAGGCAGCTGAGCTCTTGCTCAGCTCATTACAAAATGGCCCTAATCTCCCTCCTCCTGCCTCTCTTCTCTGCCAGCGATTTCAGGTTGCAGCTCCAGTCCTGCTGCCAGCAGCACAAAACAGGCACCTGGAAGTCACCTCTGGGAGGCAGCTGAACTTCAGCAATGCATTGCTGCCTCTTCTGCAAAGAGGTTGCTTTTGCAAAACAGACAGAGAGAAGAATGCAGAGAGACAGACTGACAGACCAACTAACTGACTGACAGCGTGAACAGTGTCCACGCAGGCACAGACCCACAGGATGGGGTGAATCACTATGCAAGCTGGCAGTATGGAATGAAACTGTTCCATACATCAGAGCAAGGCTCAACTCCCTTCAGGCAGCTTTGTCGCACCAGCCTTCCTCACCAGCTGGAAGTAGTGACTCCCCACTCCCCTCTTAACTAGATGGCTGATTTATATCTTCTGTCACATATGATGACTGATAGTGCCTTGCTTGGCATGTGGTTAACATGGAACACACATTGAGATGTGGAAGGCTGCACCAGTGCCTCATGCCTTTCTCTCGCCCCAGCAGAGCACATGTGCTGCTCACCCAGTGCCCAGCTGTGGGTGGAAATTTTAGGGAAAATGTCCAGGGCATTTTGTGGGGAAGAGTGAGATACTGACTGATTGTGGAAATAACAGCTTGAAGTGAAGAGTCCCCTTTTCTCTTGTAGTGTTCAGGCAAAGGATCTTTTCAGATCCTTGCAGTGGCAAAATAGCATGCATGAGGTTAAGATGAATACATAAGTCTGCATCTGATGAGAACACTTATGCTCTTCCTTTCCAAGTGAGAGCTTAGCTGTAAGTCCTGCATCACCCTTATCTGTCACTCACAAGTGAAGGACCCTCAGTGCTACCACAGGCCCAGAATGGTACTGTCTGCTGTCAGCTGCAGAGCTCCCCAGTGCTTACCTTTCCCTGCTTCAGGTACAGGGCCTGACTTTGCAAGGCCTCAGTGCAGGGAGGGGGGTTGAATCCTGGCTACCTTAAACACTATCATCATGTAACTTGGCTGAAGATAGCATCCAAGCAGGGGAGGAACAACCTTGCTGTATCTAGATTTTTCTAAAAGAAGCACGACACTGAGAGAACCGAATGATCCCAAACTAAGACAGACAGGTGGATGGGGCAGATGTTCCTCCAGATGCTGGCAGTAAGGATATCCCAGTAGGGAAACTCAACTCAGACAGGAGGGGAACAGAGTCCCCACATTGGGACTGAGCATGAAGATATGCAAAACCCTACAGTGCCTGTCTGTGGAAAAAAGTCTTCAGCAAACAGCACTGGGGATCAGTCTGTTCTGCCTTTCACTTGCCCAAGGGTCTGTGGACACTTTTGGACAGAAATCCCAACAAACAGCTACTGGCCTGTGTCTAGATATAAGTCTACGAGTGAGACAATACCATTTGATACTTTGTGCAATATTAGTGATGCTGATTTTATTTTTTTCTGAATGAGATCACATATTTTGTCTGTTCAGCACTGAGCCAAGGCTTCAGAGCAATTAGGTGCTTATATGTGATTCTGAGGAACTTGAGAAAAGCTGAGACCCTCAGGTGGTTACTGCCATGGCAAGGCAATGAAGGACTGTTTTGAAAAGAGGAGACTACTTACCAAAAGGTATCAAAATCAGAGCCAAGAGGAAACTGAAAGCCCTTTCAAGCCCCCTTCCCATTCTTGCATGCTTTGTCCATCTTTCTTGGCTTGGCACTGGGGATGTGGCAGTTCAGAGGTACTAGGTGGCTTTTGGTCCACATTCATTAATTTAGGTACAGACACAAGTAGGACACAATAGAAACTCGCAGTTATTTCCCAGCTGTTTGTAACATGCCTAAAGGAGACATTTTAAAACACAGTAGCTGACCCATCTTGTCTGTCGTACTTTCAAGCAGAGCTTTGCATGTAGCCTGGCGTGCTGCAAACCTGGTAACTGTTCACTCCCAACCCTGGGCCTGGGGCTGCCTGTGTGGGATATAATGAGGCTCTGATGCCACTGAAATGGCTGTCACCTCCCTCTGCTGTCACTTAAGAAGTCATCTTGTAGCTGGTCCTGGCACATACTCAAGGCACTGTGTCACTCCCTGCAGACACTGAAGACCTTCAAGTGCCAGAGAGGAGAGAACCAAGTCACTAGGAAATAAATGGGCTCATCAGAGAGAACTGAGATGTCCAGCTCCAGAATATTTGGCATAAGCAATAATCTCCTTTCACATTCAGGAGTGAGGAAGCCATGATACACAAGTGAGCAGTTTCATTTTCACAGAATCAAAGAATATGCTGAGTTGCAAGGGACCCACAAGGATTATCAAGTCCAACTTTTAGGCTTGCACAGGACCATCCTTAAGAGTCATACCATGTGTTTCTCCCAGTGGAGGCAATGGCAGTACATTTTCTTGCTCTTACTCTTTCCTTATATCATGTTCTGGGAACCAGCAAGTCTGCTGCAATTACAGCAGGTTGCTAGAAGCATTTTTGTGACTTCAGAATTTGCTAGTCAACACTTTCCTGCTTTTCAAATGAATGTGCCACATGAAGAAGGACTTGGGGCATAAACTGTGCTTTTTATTCTAGCCACAGCTTCTATACAGAGTTTTTTAAAATTATTTGTTTATGTAAAAGCCAGTTTTCTTAGTGTCCTTTAAATAACATGAAAGAGGAACAAGCAGCATATTTTGCATTTCTACAGACAATGTAGAGCTGTCCCCAAGTAGCCACAGGGTGTGTGAATCCAGCTAATCAGGCAATAAAGCAATACATGCCCTCAAAACCAGATGTTTGTGTTGGGGGAAAAAACCTAGTTCAGAAAAGAAGCAAAAGGAACAGCAACTTTCACAAACAAACAACACACATGTTCCCCAGGCTTTCTGTGATAGAAACTTTTCAGCAGCATTAGAGTTAATGTTTATCAAGCTGTCTGTCCCAAACCCACAAAGTGATTTAATCCAGAACTAACTAGGAACAAGAGGGCTTAAGAGCAGCCAGGGCTGAAGTGGATTTGACTCCCATGGAAGCATCTCCCAGGCATGCAGTGGAGATAGAGTCAGTGACTTAAGTTATACATGGTCTTCAGGGCCACCAAAGAAAGCTTATGGACTCACTGATGCTGTGTAGCACCTTTGGCACTGTCCTCAGACTGCTTTTTGGGAACAGAAGGAGTTTTTGAGACCTTTCTGCTCCAGGCCTCATCATTGTTCCTACTCTATACTCTGATCAGAAAAATAAGTCTCTTCTTGAAGAGAGGAGCCCTTGGTGTAGTCAGGATGAGAACAGCAGAAAGAAATGTCCCTCTCCTCCTTTCATCCTCCTACAGGTAGGCTTCACTGATCACCAGATAGAAAAGATCGGTGCCTCTTCCCCTCACAAGGAAGTTGTAGACTGCAATGAGAATAATGTACCATAAGCAGAGGAACAGCCTAGACTGTGTTCCAGACTTCCTTGAGGTTCTGCAGAATCAACTTAAAGAGGTCCCTATCTGGGTTGGATGGACAGGTGATGTGTTCATCCTCACCCAGAGCTGAAAAGGAGATACTCCAACCAGTTTCTGCTTAGCAGCAACACATAACTGCAGCTTCCAGAATGAAGCCAAGGGTTTATGTCCTATGTAGACTTCTACCTCTCACATTTAACAGATAAGTGCTGCCCAGTTTTACATTTCAGTTGGGCCCATGAGTGAAGGTACGATTAAGCATCTGATCATTGCTAATAAAATCAGTGATGCCACATGCAGCTAAAATCTTCTCTCCATCCTTAAACTCTTATTTACATGTGCAGACTGCAAGAGCACTGACTACCTGAGCAGAAACAAACCGAAATAATTGGGTATTTACATGTCTAAAATCTGACCACTCCATTTCATCCTATATAACCCAAAATATGGATATCTTTAAATGATAGTCTTGTGCTTACTTCTAGACTTCAGTGACAGACAGGAGGCAGAAGGCTGCAGCAGTTAGCTTAGGAACAAGCATAATGGCTTCAGCATATGTTAAGGCAAGATCACAAGAACTGGATAAGGTTACTATGGCTGGCCAAGTCCTTGAGGTGTGCTGGCTGGGCTGTGGGGCAGATCTGCCTTGGTAAGAAGTGTAAAGGATACTGCCCAAACCCTATCTAAGCAAAATTTTAGCCTTGGTATTTATGCAAGAGCTGAGGGAATGACATTAAGAGCCAAAACTGGATTTAAAAAGTATTCCTATTCTAGAGGTTCGGGGTATTTGATGTTTTTTTTTTAAAACATCACTGCTATGAAGAGTCAGACCATGGCTGTGCAGGTAGGGAGAGGCACATGAAATGGCCAGCATTGAAGGTCATAGAATCTGAGGATGGGCAGTGGGGAACACCCTTGTGCCCACACCCGGGTAGGAAGACAGAAGGGCCCTATGTCATTTAGTGTGGAGCACAGAGGCAACCCCATGCCACTTGTGCATGTGCTTTGGACTTGAGTTGTCCACCAACAGGCAGCCTCTCGGCTGCCTCTCAGCTGCCACATGCCAGTGGGTCTCCCAGGCTATGCTTGAAGATCCCCAAGACTGGGAGTCACTGAGACTGTAATAGTTTGGACAAGATGCTGTCACAGCAGTACATTAGCAATGCCAGGACTCCGCAGGTTTTTTTGCCTGGAGCCCATGGGAAACTGCCCTGTGCTGGCTGTGTCTTTGAATTTTGTTGGCCATGTAGCTGTCTTGCAGCCTTACAGGCTGTGAGGCTGCAATCACAGGACCTACATGAAGGAACCTATCATGAAGGACCTGTGGCTTTTCAAGCATATGCTGTGCAAAGCAGATCTATTTTTTCAAGTTGGGCCAAAGTTGTGCATTGGAAATGTCCCACATTGCCATGCAGATGTACCAAGCACCAAGACTTTGTTCTAAACTAAATTTCATTGATAAGACTGTACATAGTGAGGATTTTTTATTCATCACCCTCTTGAAACAGCACACTTGAGGAACAAAACAGATACAAACTGTGAACCCAAACCCTCTGTCAGCATGATTAAAATGACCATTCCTTCCAGGACTGCGTCAGCAGAGCAGTGTGTTGCCTGGCTGCCTCAGAGGCTTACTTCATGGTCATGTATTCAACATGGTCTTGTGTCTCCTGCACCACCTTTCTCCTCTGTAGGGTTCCTAGGACAGATACAGAGAGACTGAAAAGGCATATCCCTTCCAGGTAAACTGGGAATGCAGGCAGCCCTCCTGCCCAAAAGATGCTTCAAGATGCTTGGGGCCCACATGCCCAGCTGTCCTGGGCTGTCCCTGCCCACTGGTAACTGACACAGGGTGACTCAGGGAAGGTCTTGGGAGTGCTGAAGGTCTAGCAGGCAGCCAAGGCACTGAGAAAGCACAGTATAGTTGTGGAGAGCCTGAAAATATCCTTCTTCTACTGCTACGAGGGCAAGGTTGGAGTCACAAGCAGTGATGGAGGCCCCAAGCGGTCCTGTCAGGCTTGTAAGGGTGCAGTGGGGCTCACATTAGCTCCTTGTCATGGAGATCTTCACAATGTGTAACTCAAGGTCTCTCTAGGTTTGATTAGAAACAGACACCCCAAACTTTGCACTGAAACTTTGAGGCCATCTCCAGTTACAGGAAGTCTGGGCATATCCATATGCAGATGTATGCAATTTGTTTCTCTTCAGCAGTTAGCGTGACTGTTTTGAGGTCAAGCAGGCTGTTTCTAGAGAATGAGAGTTACTTCTTGGGATGCTCAGTTGAGGGTGGATGCATGCCATTCCCTCTCCGCACTGCCGCCCTGCCATCTATCCCACAGTTGCTGTTCCTCTCATGGAGACAGCTCATCCCTGCCAGTGCCCTCAAGGGCTATAGGTGAAGTCCATGTCTGCTGCAGTGCAGGAACATGCCAGCAGCATGGCTGAGCTGGCTAGGAGAGCTCTGGGCTGGCAGCAGACAGGCACAGGAATACCCACTTGCTTGCCTGCACAGCTTGCTCCTTGGGGTTGATGGTTTGTAATGGAAATGACTATTGCTGCTGAAAGTCCAAGGCCTAGCTCCCAGCTGCAGCTTGAGCTATGCAGTCAATGAAATTAGAACAGACTCAGAGCTTTTCTGTGTGTGTGTTTCTGCAGACCCTTCCCCAGCTGGCTGAGCTGCTCAAGCAGATAAGAAACAGCAGAGGAGTTCCCAAGCAAAGGCCTCAGGTCTTACATTTGCTGCTGTTGCAGTTGCCGGGCACCTGGGAGTTAGGGAGGCAGCCAACACAAAGCCATGGGGGAAAACGTACTGAGCTTTCTTGCATCATAAATAATAAAAGAGAGAAAGAAAGAAAAGAGAAAAAAAATTCCTGGAATGCTTTCATTTATTTATTTCTCTGTCTCTACTGACTCTCATAGACAGTAGCCTATTGCTGCAGACTTTTTGGAACTGTTTATTTTCAATTGTGAAAATTATAAATATCATGTCCATTGCATATGATTTATCCAGGCTGTGGGGCAGGGCCTGTTTAGGACAGGCCTGTCCACCTGCATTCCCCAGGAGCAGTGCAGGAGGTCAGCGGCTCTGAGAGGGCAGGTGCAAAGAAGAGGAAGGGTGTCAGTCCCCAGCCTAGACACTGGTCCTGGCAGTCAGGGAGTATAAATGTTGCCAAAATGTTCCTAAGGATCAAAGCAAAGAGAGTTGAGACAGACAACATCAGACTTTGGAAAGGTTTACAGTGACTCCTCAAAAGCCTGAGGGAACTGTGTTAGAGAAAGCAGTAAATCTGAAATCACAGTAGGCTGGTAGTGGCCAGATAGCTACTGCAACTTCATTACCTTCATCCAACATCTGCTTTCAACCCCTCTGTAACAACTAGGTAATTTTTTTCTCAAATCCCTTTCATGGCTCATCCTCACAGGCTTAAATCTGGGCCTTCCTCACCCCTGTGCCCAAGGGTGACAGCTACATTTCATCCCAATCACCTCAATGCAGTCTTTCAGCTGCAAGAGTGAGAAATGGGGAAGGATGTGTACACCTTCTCACAAGCCTGTTCATGGGCTTTTGGCTGTGGAAACATGACAGAGCTGCTCATAGAAGGGCTACACTCTAAATATACAGTGAATTAGTGGAAGGATGTAACAAGATATGAGTGCTGATAAAAACGAAAATTGCCAAAGACACAGGCTAAGACACCTGAGCTGGCATTAATGACCCTGGATGTGACACTGCCAGGGAAAAGCTCCCTGTGGAGACATCACTAGATGGTGGAGTTGTTTCCCAGAAAGACTGGTCTGGGACTGGTAACATTTAAAAATAAGCTAATGTGAAATGTATAAAAAAAGATTAGCCAGTTAATGTACTCTTCGCTTGGTAAGGAGAGCATGGATAGGAAGTACCGCTGTACCACTTCCCAGATATTTAGGAACTGAGCACAGTGGCTCAAAGTTAAAACTTGCAGTAGGGCTATCATGTGTTTGTCCAAAGATCCCTGCCAGAAACATGGCCAGGTGTGACACTGAGCTGTGCAGAATATGCAGGTGGGCCAGCCATTCACATGAATACTGTTTTTTCTGGTTTGGGGACAGCCCATGATGCAGAGCAGTGGCATCAGACACGGGAAAGCCATGGTCACCTGCCTGGACCCACCAAGGTCCTGCTGGCAGAGCAGCACTCCTGTTAAAGAAGGGGACACCACTGCCACTGGAGGTAGAAGGTAGGCAGGAAAGGATGCACCATCACAGCACCTGGGGCTGAGGATACATATGCCCCATTACAGAAGCTCAAAGGTAGTTTTACTTGTAGCTGCTAAGCCTCAGAGAAGAACCAGCTCACTGGTTGAGTGGTTGAAATGTCCTCCTCCTGCATCTTCATACTGCTGTCATACATCATGTTCCATTAATTACTAATTGTTGAGGGCAGTCAGGCAGGAACATCTTCCCAGACTGCTGTCAGACTCCTGTCATTTCCCCCCGCCCCACCACAGGCTGGGCTATTTCTGTAGGTGTCTCATGCCATACTTTTCTGTGGTACTAAGGTTCATTCATAGTCTCCTTGCCAAAAGCAGTGCAAGTTCTCACAGAAGGCTGCAGGACTGACTGTGGGGTGTCAGTCAGGAGCACCTCTGCTGATACACCACCACTGCCAGGGGATGCAGGAGTACAAAGCAGACCTCAGCAGACCTGTCTGGGTACTGGTTTTCTACTGTGTGCTATTCAGCAAGGGAGCACTGACAGGATGGGAACCTGCTTGGTGCAGGGAGCAGATGGGTCCCTCTCTCCTCAGATACCTTTCTTGTTGCCAGGACCAAGGAATGCAATGCTCCACAGGGTTCTGTCCCGGTGTGGGTGCTGAAGAAGAGTCTTGCTGATTGTGTGCACATGAGTGCACAGGGCTCATCCTTCCACCTGGTTCTTGGAGAGGGAGGAGGAGCTGGCAGAGCTTGCCCCAAACTCCTCTTCCCTCTGTGCTAGCATCCACAGCCTGTGATCAATCCTTCTGCCATAACAGCCACCTCCTCTCTTGCATACAGCCTGGCCAGCTGAGCTCCAGTACCTTCTGAGGCCAAGGCTAGCAGCTTTTCTGTGCCCATGTCAGCCCTCTGCCTTGTGTTGCCTAGCCTCCCTCCTCTGGCTCTGCCCAGGATTGGTGCCAATCTCTCTGCTCACCTGTGGGAACTGCTGTCCCCTCTGCCAGGGGTAGCTTTAATGGATTGAATCAATTCATTGGTCAAAAGATTTACATTTTTTGCCTTCTCTCTCTCCCCACCTCCTTCCCCTGCTCAAACCTGCCCTCCTCTCCCCTCCCTACCCTCCCACCCAAACAGGTAAGGAAAGCTCTTTGGGAGAGGCCGATTTGCAGCCGAGCTCTGACCCTTCAGGAATGGACAGCAGCTACCTCAGCGTGAAGGAGGCTGGGGTGAAAGTGCCCCAGGACAGGGCCAGCACAGACCTCCCCAGCCCCATGGACAAGGCCGATTCAGAGAGCAACAAGGGCAAAAAGCGGAGGAACCGCACCACCTTCACTAGTTATCAGCTGGAGGAGCTGGAGAAGGTCTTCCAGAAAACCCACTATCCTGATGTCTATGCCAGGGAGCAGCTAGCCATGAGGACAGACCTCACCGAGGCTCGTGTACAGGTATGGGGGAACGGTCTGGAGCTGGGTGAGGGGTGGGTGAGCTGTAAACAAACCTGTGAGGTCCCTTGAAACCCCACCATAAGCTACAGGCAGCCGAGGCCCACCCAGAGCCCATGCCAGAGGCTAGCATGCCTCTCCAGCAGAGACAGGGAGATATATCCATTTCTGACACTAGTGTCAGCTCCTTTATTTGGTCTGGTGTCCTGTGCTCCAGTGTTCACAGAGACACCTCTTGCCCTTGAGCTAATGGGACAGCAGGCAGATAAACCTCACATCCACCCGTAACAAAGCTTTTACAAAAACCACTTTCTCCAGGAGACTCACAGGAGGCATAGATTCATCAGTCTGAGTGGGAGCTAGCTTTTCCACAAGATGGGCTCTTTCTGGCAAGGCAGGGATATAGAGGTGATCAGGAGTTCAGCAGCAGAGAGAATAAGGTGATACAGGACAGGCAGCTCTTATTGCCTGCCTGGTTAAGCAGGTGCTGAGGCTGCATGAAAGCTGGAGATCTGGAACCAGAAGGTGCACTCACCACCTTGGAAGGAGCAGAAATGTGAAACAGCTACACTGTTGACAGAGGCTCAACCACCTTCACCCACACAGGTGCAGCTCCCATGAACTAGCTCCCCCCAACTAACCTGGGGGTCCAGCAGAGCCAAAATCCACATCAAAGGAGTGAATGATTCTCTGACTGCTGCTCTTTCCTCTGAGTCAAGATTAAACAGAATGCCTGGCAGGGCTCAGAAGCATGTGCAAAAAGGAGCATAATTGTGTGAATTAGACATCTGCAGCTCACACCGTGGTGGCCAGCTCTTTCTCCAGCCTAGCTAATCTTGCAACTTCCATCTGCAGGCATTTGTCAGCTCACCATCGCCAGAACCTGCATTAACATCAAGAATGTTGGTTCAGGCATGGTGCTAATAATGACAAGGTCATGGGTTCAATCCCAATATGGGCCATTCATTAATAGTTGGACTTGATGATCCTTGTGGGTCCTTTTCAACTCACAATATTCTGTGATTCTGTGATTTACCTTAGTAGCTGGCCTGTGGAGACACCTTATTGTATCTGTTGCACCAGGAAGACTCCCAGTTCCCAGACATCCCAACTTGCCCTCTGCTTTAACTTTACAAGTAGTTGCAAACAGTCAAAACAGTCAGGCCAGCATCCATGCTTAAGTCCGTTTTAGTCTGTAGCTTCACTTCCAGATTCAACTGGAAGCAGGATTTTTCTTGTCTGCTTCCTAAATTGGTTTGCAGGGCTGGTGTGCTCTTCTTCCCCACAGCTGTTTCTCTTCATGCTGGACATGGCTGCAGTTCAGTAGGAAACAGCGTGATTCCCATTGGCCCAGAGCATAGCATGTTGAGCACTGCATGATAGGCAGAGGAAGGCAGTGCTACAAACATCAGCTCTTTACTTCTGTAACGGAATGAAGCCCTTGATTTTCCACATCGCAAGTGCCAATGGGGTCTCCTAGGAGGCCACACACAGCATCTGGTTACACGCTGCAGAGTGCATGAAATTCCTTTTGCTCAGGAATGAGAATGAGGTGCTGCAGGGTAGTGAGCTCCTCTTGCTCGCTTCTGAGCCAGAGTCTGCATTTAGAGTGTCATCCCAGCCAGCATGCAGGGCTGGCTAACAGAAGCAGGGCAGGCAAGGCAGATGCAATCTACAAGTTCCTTACATATGACCCATGATCTTGGGGTCTTTTTCCCACTGGATGACACTAAAGCTGAGGGCAGAAGCACCTCACCAGGTAGCCAGGAGGATATCTGGCAGAAGGGGAATTCACCTTGCCCCAAGATAAGTGCCCCAGTAGTCTGTCATCATGACTGCCAGCGCACATCTCTCACTTGGGATGGCGACGACAGGGCTCGTGAAACCGAGCAGCTGAAGGACCTGTCCAAGTGGCCTGGCACTTGAGCACTTACCTCAGGTTGAAAGGGGTAAACACTTGCATTTCAGGCATTCCCAGCTCTGTCAGGAAGAACCTAGTCCCTAGAGCTATGGGCTGGCATCCAGCCATCACCTCATGATGAAAGGCTGCCATGCTGTCGGTAGAAATGCAGACTCCCTGTCACTGGAGAGCAAGAACAAGCAGACTTGTGCCAAGCACAGTGGGTGCTGGCTGGGCAAGCTCGGGGGCACTCCACAGGTATCTCACATGTGTTCCCAGGGGCTGAGGCTGCTGGCTTGTGAACTGCTTGGCCTCATCATGGCAGTGGCAGCCTCCCAAGAGGCATGGAGGAGCAGCCTGAGATGGCACAGGGTTCTTCTGCTGATGACACAGGGCTGCGTTTCCCATGAAGAAAGTTTTTGGGATCAGAGTTTTAATGAATCATGCTCATACCTGTCTCCAGCTCCGGGTTGTGCTATATCTTGTTTAGGCTTGACTTTGGTGTCCCACTACTCTAGGCAGCTCTGCTCTGTGGGGGCCTTCCAGCACCATCACTGCATGATTGAGGGCCATCAGCTCACAGCCAAAGAGTGGGTATGGGCATGAGGCAGCAGTTCAGGAGACTGATGGTGAAGCAAGTGCCTGTGACAAAGACCGAGAACCAAGGGCTAGATGGTGGAAATCACAAATTAGCCATGAGCCCCTTAATGCTTTCCCCCTGCAAGCCAAATACCGGCTGTGTACTCAGACACCCTCGCAAAGCTGGCAGAGACTCTTCCTGCTGTGAGTTGTTTGGGCACACACCTATGGCAGCCTCATGGGCTCTGAGGAAAGCTAAACAGTCTGTCTTCCACCAAAGGTATGGTCATCTAAGGGATGCCAAATGTCCTGGAATAATTTCACAGAGGCCAGCTTCAGCTGCCTATGAGGCTGAACTAAGCAAAGCAGAGTGGCAGGATGGAGAGGCACCCAGCAGGTCTGAGGTGTGATGCTCTCTCATAGCTTTTGGCTGGAGGTCATCCCCTCTGGCTGGCCTCCCTGGGAAGCACAACCAGCCACACAGCAGGCAGGAACAGATGTGGAACCCAGACAGGCAAGTGGCAGCTTTGATTTTTTCAACCTTTCCCAAGCTCACACTTTATTAGTGAAATAGCTGCTGGAGTTCTTGGTCCTGGAGAATAGCCCATGCCAGCAGCATGCAAGACATGGGTCACACTGTCTGTAAAGCAGTGGCATTCTATGCCCTGGCCCCTCTCCTGCTCCATTTCCCTGCCTGCTCCGTT
Organism: Campylorhamphus procurvoides; assembly: GCA_013396655.1. Taxonomy (NCBI): domain Eukaryota; kingdom Metazoa; phylum Chordata; class Aves; order Passeriformes; family Dendrocolaptidae; genus Campylorhamphus; species Campylorhamphus procurvoides. The sequence continues at coordinate 176,601 of WBMV01009133.1, read as the reverse complement.
TCCAGCCATCTCTACTGGTGCCAAAAAATGTCAAAACTAATTCCCCCTGTGATGCAATGCAACATTTTCCCTGGCTGCCCCCCACCACAACCTGGCCCCCTGTTTCCGTGTACTATTAAGATATTGCACATCTCTGTTTGCCAAAGTGGGAGCCATGCATAAGCCCTGTGCAGAGGCAGAGCCACACAGCCAGGAGAGACTGCTAGGGCTCAGACACAAACCTGCAAGGGTGCACAGTAGGCACTATGTTCATGTAGGTTCTACACAATGTGTATATTCCATTCCTTTATTCTCTTCTATGTCTGGGGCTACAGAGCCCCGGAAAGAGCTTCTGATTGGTATTAGCAACTGCCTGAGCTTCTTCCAGATCATCCAGGTCTGCAGCATATGTCTGAAGCAGTGGCATTAGAAAAACATGATAGACATGTGTATTCACACGTGGTTCCTTTCCCTTGCATATACTTACATGCTCATCCCAGGTCCTGCCAGTCTGGCTCTGGCTGCTTATTTCTCTTGGGCTGTGAACATCTCTGCCTCCTGAGCTGCTCTGTGGCAGAGAAGAAAAGGATGGGGCCAAAAGGAGTCCTCACAGCCAGGGAACATAACCCCTCAGCTAGCCCCCCTCAGAGCCAGCCTTAAGATTGCTGGGACCATTAATGAAACATTTTAGGCAGCGACCCTGTGATGTGGCGGGTGCTTGAAAGCAAGAGGGAAATGTCAAACTCCACTGTAGCAAAATCACTGCCTTGGAAAAAAAAAAGGAAAAAGAAAAAAAGCAAAGCAAAGCAAATCAAGAAGTAATATATCTTGATCCCTTTTCCCCCATAAAACCCTGGGAGGCTCGTGGAAGGAGCGGAAAGACTGAGCTAAGCCTGCAGGAAATTAAACATGAAATGAAAACAAGCTCAAGTTATTCAATTCTCTCATCCCAGGCTCCAATTTCCCATTCCAGGCCACTGATAAAATGGTGTCCAGTTTCAGTGCTCAAGGATGAATTCTGGCTGTTCTTGCAGTCTAGAAAGCAAAGGGCTGGTGGCCGTCTCTGGGAAGAGGGGAGATGGCCTGGCCTTTTGCAGAGGGATAGGGTCCTGGCCACAGACAGACGGAGGCTGAGCAGAGGGAGTAGGGCTGGAGGACAGGAATGGGAAGAATGGATGCTGCAAGGCTTCCAGAGGAGAGCAGAAGCACAAGAGACTTGGACATGATGGGCAGCTCTTGTCTGCACCAGGGTAGTGATGCAGTGAGGGGTGTCAAGCACAGGACATGAGTACAACCCCATGGCTGCTAGCAGCCAACTACCAGATGTGTGCAGAAGCCAGCCTCACCTTTCACCACTGGACTGGTGGGCGTAAGAGACAGGGAAAGCATCTTTTTCTTTTACTTGGAGAAAAGACAAATGTAGTGATGCAGCCCCCAACTATCCAGACACAGCCAGAGTGGCCTGGGTGAGGTCCCAATCCAGACCACCCACCTCTGCCCTGTGCCGGAAATGTGGGGCTCGGTGGCAGGGGCAGATTGGCAGTGCCTGATGGGTGCAAGGGTCGAGGCAACAAAACAGCAGCCAGGAGTCTCCTGCTTGCCTTCTTTGTCTCAGGCCATTCCTGGCCTTTCCACCCCCAGCAGCACATCAGCTGTGTATGCATATGGATTAAGGTACCAGCATATGGCTGAATGTTTATGGAGACATGAAACATTTTCTGTTCTGTAGATTTTTATAGGGCTGATTTGGTACATCAGGGCTTATCAAAGCACTGTCTGCAGGAGGCAGATACATAACATTACCCTACACTCCCACTCTAACTGTTAACACTGAAATTCAGCCCACAGAGGTTGCTGGCCCCTGCACAAAGTATCCCGTCCTGACCCCAGAGAATGCACTCCACCAGCAACTGCTGTCACATCCACATCCCAAAACAGTCTCTCTTGACAAAAAGTGACAGGCAATGAAAGGAAAATGGACTTCTGTTGGGGTTTAGATTTGCTTTTTAAAAGCAGGTGTCTTCTAAGACTGCGGAAATACTGAGGATTAGTTAGGGGTTTTCCTGACATCTTCACATTATACGTTGCTTTGCCTGTCTTGTTTCCCCTGGAGCACTGTGGAGGTCTGGAGAAACCCAACTGCAAAATACCTTTAAGGATTTGGACCAGAGGAGAAAGGAGAACTTTAAAAAACAGTCCAAAACCTTCCACAGGTGTTTTGGACCTGTGGCTCACTGCCAGCTCTCAGTGTCTTCGGTGGCTGTAGCACCAACACTTGGCCTGAAGACACTCTTCTTTTTCAGCCTAATGCAATGATTTGCCACAGCCTTACAGCCCACTAGCCATGTGGGGATTGTAATTTGGAAACTGCCAGTTTAAACCATTTTGCTCTGCCAGAGCCAGTTCTATCTAATGCATAAATGTGGCAGAGCAAAGGCTGAGACCCCACTCTGCTTTGGCTGGCCCGAGGAAACCTCCCTCCATCAAGGGAGCTGCTGTGATTTCCTGGGAAGCTGAGCACACAAACTCTGCACTGATGGCTTCAAAGGTCAAGCTGCAGAGCCATTCAGCACCGAGGGGTGCTGTGCTTGGCTGCCCTGCTCCCAGGTGGGATGCTGAGGTGGGCTCCCCTGCATGGCAGCACAGGTGTGCGGGCAAGGCGGACGGTGCCTTCGCCAGGCAGGGAATGGCCACATATGCCTGGCATATGTTTGTCCTGGCCTCACGCACAGTCAGCACTCTGCTCCCTACCTGTTCTCCACCCCTCTGTGCACAGCGGGGCCTCCTCCGCCTGAGGAGGAACCGGGTCACCACCACTAACTTTGAATCTGCAGATCAAAGCAGCATGATCCAGGCCAGCCCTGGGACTGGCCTGCAGCTGGGCTGGAGTGGCTGTGCCAAGAAGAGGTAGAAGAAAAGCAGACAGATGCCTGGGGCATCAAACCTGCTCCAGTAGGATGCTCTTCATGTGCAGCATGTGCTCCACGCGGGTAATGTTAGGACCGTTCTGCTGGTTCTTTTTGCACCCACTGAAAATACTCACAGGGGTTTTGATTTAGAGTAGCGGTGTTAAGAGCAGCTGTTTTGGGTGAGGCTAGTCTGGCCAGATTGTGGATGGCCCATGCTAGAGGTATTTCCATGGCTGTGGAGCAGGGCACTAAATTCTACACAGTGGGGAGCTGTGAGAGACGAGCATGAGGCTGCCTAGGTGGTGGGAAGGGGGAAACTGAAGCATGGGAGCCTGAAACAACTCTTCCAGCACAAGCAAGAAGGTCAGCTCAGTCCAGAAACCCCAGCCCTCCGTGTTTGTCTCTCCCTGTAGCAGCTTCTAGTTGCACTGATGCAGGCTGCAGGTGCCACTAGTCTCCCGCCTCCCCGAAAGTTGGCCCACCATCCCAACCTATGCCAAGTGCCTGGCTTGGCCTCCTCTTCTCCAAAGACATGAGCATCCCACCTGGTGCCTGCTTTCCTCAGCCGCTTGCCAAGCAGTGAAGCTGCCCCATGGCCAGGCATGGCAAGGGCCAAGCTGCTTGTTACCGGTGCCCCCCCGCCCTGCCCCCAGCGACTCACCGTGTAAAACTCGAAGCAGAGCTGAGAGCCTCTAGGACTGCTCCTTTCATGCGGTGGCGTGACCTGCACAACCTAGCCCCTGGTGATCGCCCTCATCTCTCAGTGCCTTCAAAGCAGCTCTTGATTGATGTGTTTCCCTGACTCACGAGCTTCAAGAAGCTTTGAAGACACAGGGCCAGGCTCTGATCTCTCTTAGGCTGATGCAAATCAGGAGCAACGGTGCTGACAACAGTGCAATAATCCACACTGATGTCAAGCCAGTAAAAATAAGAGCAGAAACAGAGTTTTGGTCTTTGCCTTGAAGGGATATGAGCAGCACTGTGAAGCAGAGAGCTGCAAACTCTGCAAAGAAAACTCAGTGTAAAGAAAAGGACACTGTAGAAGGGCACTTGTCCTTTCCTGCACCTAAGGAGGGAGCAGTGTTAGGCATTTTATCTCTCATCATGGTTAAGAAAATAAGGGTGAGAGTTTGGTGAGAAATGCAAGCTTCAGCCAACAGCATTGTCACAGCCAGGATTAGGCCTGAAGAAAGACTCATCACTGCTGGTTTCAGCCTGGCAGCAGCACACATCAATATATCCACACTTCCCATCTGAGACTGGCTGACAGCTGGAGAGCTGCGGGCAGAGCCTGGGTAACACAGGTTTCAGGGTGAGAGGAAGATGGGCTATCCCAGTTCAAATCAGGCTGTGGAAAGCAAGAGCTGTGAATATCCTCAGAGAGACAGTACACGAAAATATGGGCATCTCCTTTCACCTGGAGTGTGCTCAGCCTAGGAGAAAATACTGGCCCCAGACCTCCAAGAGATGCAGGGCAGGACTGTCACTCTCCCTGCAGAGCTTGTGTGTGGAGGAGTGCTCATCTCCATGCCACGCAAAAACACCCACCTGGTGAGGTCCAGCCCACTGGTGGGCTCCTCAGGGCTGCCAGCCTCCCAGCCATTACTGTCAGCTCCCCTTGTTCACAGCCCCGCTCTTGCTCTCTCTCCAGGTGTGGTTTCAGAACCGGCGAGCAAAATGGCGCAAGAGGGAGCGGTTTGGTCAGATGCAGCAGGTCCGGACCCACTTCTCCACTGCCTATGAGCTGCCTCTGCTCACCCGTGCTGAGAACTATGCCCAGGTGAGTGCATTCCCCTTCCCTGGCCCATCTGTCTCAGTGCCTGCTGGACATACTGGCCCTGGTCCTAGTCCTCCCCAAGTCATGCTTCCCTTCACCTGCCCTCAGGTAAGGTTGGAAGAATGTGGTGCCAGGGCTATATATACTGTCAAGCACTGAAGGGCTGGGAGATTTTTAGTAGGGTGTCCTGCCTGGCTCCCTCATGTTCTGGCCCAGAGCAGCCATCTTTAAAGCAGGTACCAAGCCCAGCCCTGTGTGACTTAGTGCAGCACCCTTTGGGCACAGGTCACCCTGCTCAGCCCATCCTATTACACTGTCCTTTTCCCATCATGTTCTGCTGCCCACTAACTTCTTACCAGTTTGAAAAAGATCCAAAAGGCTACTTTATGCCTAAAGAAGGCTTCCTGTTGCCATGTCTGGGTTTCCATGTCCCCTGGACATGGTGGTTGGACCAAAGCATTTTTCCCCTGGTAAATTCCCACAGTGATGGGTTGTGGTACCCACAGTACACTTGATGATATCTGATGATGCTTCCCAATGGACTTGCAGGCTTATGCTCTGAAGGAAGTGGGGGAGCAGCCTTGTTGGGGTATTCTTCCAGCCCTGACACTGGAAATATGTCACAAAGCTGCCTCACCTCCTTAGCTTTCTGTCCTGGAAAACCTATCACCAAAGTCACCTCCTAAGCATTGGGCCAGCTCCCATTTCACAGCACTACCTTCAGACAATGCCAGGCAGAGTGGTGTTTGTTAGTTCAAGGTCTAGGCTGTGCCTCTGCAAAGCACTCATTCCATCCTGCACTCCTCTTTCCAATACTCAATACTGCTCAAGGGCAGAGTTCTGCAGGTGTGATGCTCTGAACTCGACTGTCCTCACAGATCTGCTGGGAGTCCTTCCTCACTGGCACCCTGGCTCTCAACTACCTCCCTAGCCAGCATTGCACCAATGCTACCTTGTACCCAAGCCAGGACTGTTTGACCTCTCTCCTGCTTGGCATCTCCCCCAAACTGAACAAGAAGCCCTTATGAAACAGCTGAGAGATGCCAAAGCAGCTTTTCAGGACGGAGACACTCTCAGCCACCTTTCCAGCACACCCTTCTCTTGCCTTTGTAACTTACACTCCTTTCATACTGCCCTCCCATCCCAGCACTAGAGATCAAAAATTTGAAAAGCAATTTCCAGCAAGTAAGAGATCAGAGGGGGCCCAAGGGCTAGAGGTGGAGAGGAGCAGTGGAATGAAGGTCCCTTCGCTCTCTCGCTCTAGTCAGCTGCTCACCTTCTCCCTGCTTTCATCCTGCATGCCCCTGTCCCCCCCTGCTGCAGCACACCTATTCCCACTGATAAATACTGAGCCACCCTCTCTTCTTCTGAAATACCGCTTTATGAGTGACACTGCAGGAGCCTGGATCATCACTCAAGGGGGCCCTGCGGGGCTCTGCTTTGCAGAAGGATGGATGATGCAGCCTTAATGGGCTGGGGAGAGGGGCAGGAAAACTGCTCAGCTCTGACAGGCATGTCTGCGTGGTACTAAATAACCCTTGCCCAGGCAAAGCTGCCCTGAGCTGGGGCAGAAAGGTGGATCAGCAACCTTGCAGCATGCCTTCCTGCCTGTTCCCTCTGTAATGAGTAGGATCACAGAAACACCCTAGATGACACAAGGTTTTCTGTGCTGAGAAAAGTGGTCATGTAAAAATAAAATAAGAGGAAACCCTGGAAGGGGAACAGATAAACAGAGAGATGCTATGGCAGAGGCTATGACACAATCCTGTCCCCTGTGGGTTAGCCTCCTGCACTCCCTGCCCCTCTCTGGGCTGGCATACAGGTTTTGGAGTGGATCTGCTGGCTCCAGAAGGGCAGTGGATGCCACTGCTGGCAGGGGCCACCATACTGCGTGCCCTCGCATTGGCTGCCCCTCATGCACAGGGCTCTCCTGTAGGGCTGGGGCTGGACACACTCTATTCCCCCAGGCCAGCAGCCAGACACGTCCTGCACAGGGCAGCCCTGACGCTTCTTTTCCCACCCCCAGATCCAGAATCCCTCCTGGATTGGCAACAATGGAGCTGCCTCTCCCGTGCCTGCCTGTGTCGTCCCCTGCGAGACGGTGCCCTCCTGCATGTCCCCCCATGCTCATCCCCACGCGGCCGGCGGTGTCTCCGAGTTCCTCGGCGTCTCCGGCCCCGGCAGCCACGTGGGACAGACTCACATGGGTGGCCTCTTTGGCACAGCCGGGATGAGCCCCAGCCTCAATGGCTACGAGCTGAACAGCGAGCCGGACCGCAAGACCTCCAGCATCGCTGCCCTGAGGATGAAAGCAAAGGAGCACAGCGCCGCTATCTCCTGGGCCACATGACAGGGCTGCAGCCCAGTGCCCGTGAGACAGGGAGAGAGCACATAGGGACAGCTGAACAAATCCATCCGCTTGGACTCCAGACAGCAGTTGCCTCCTCGGGGATCTGAATGCAGCACTTTTAGCTACCCTAGGCATATAAATTACATATATTAATGTAAGTGGAGTGTTTCCAGCATGAACGTGGCAGCTCTCAGCTTCCTGGGATCAGGCAGGGAGAGGGAGGCTGTGGAGCAGCACCTCTTCCATCAAGATCTAGGATGAGATGCATCCCTTCTCACCACCACCTTTCTAATAACCTGGGCATTTTTTCTCCACGCTATTTTTTCTGACACCAGATCTGCCTTTCCAAAGAGCAAGAGCCCATTGGCTTTTCAGTAGCTTCTCCCACCCCACCACCCACACACACACCCACACACCCATACACACCCACACATACACCCTCACACATCCTCTCACACACACATGTTCTGTCCTGGGCAGGGAGTGGGGTGGGAACTCTGGCACCAGCAAAGAGACACCTCTCATGTTGCTCATGTAATTTTAGTGGGACCTACAACTTCTCACAACTGAGGAGGAACAGGGCTGGGAAGATACTCGAAGCTAGAAAGAAGGCAACATTAGCCCACCTCCTTCTACCCCACTTCGCCTCCATCTTGTAGTCTGAGATGAAATACTGAGTTGTAGAGGCTCAGGAAGGGGATGCCCGTCTACTCAACACGGCAGAGTGCTGTCATGCTGAGAGTCTTTGCCAGCCCTCTAGTGACCTAGAAGGAGATGCATCCCAGCAGATAGTAGCTTCCCAGCATGGCTCACTGCCCCAGGGAGCATCTGGGCTTTGCTTTGCCCGGCAGTGGTCAATGATGAGGCTCACATGCATGGTGCGACAGTAAAAGGTTTCCTCCAGTTTTCACTGGGTAGGGAATCACTAACCTCAATTTAGAGACAGTAGCTATAGCAGGGATGCACAGTTGCTGTGTAAATCCACATGTTCCCAGAGAGATTGCTCTGAGAAACAGCTCAAGTGTTAGCACACAGCCACAGTGGCATGAGACCATCAAATTCCTGACACACCTCATCCTGGGGTCAGACACATGCAATGACAAGCCCTCCCTCAGCCCTCCACTCCAGTGCCCTACTGCACACAACAGCTGAGGGCATCTCTGCCTGGGGGATGGCACAGGGAACAAGCTGGGAAAGGACCCAAGGGTGGATGACGGGGTGCTGGCCAGTCTCTATCCACCTTGGATTCTCTTCACTTTGCAGAGGAAGCAGGAAACATCAGAACTTGCCTGGTTTGCCTGAGCCAATGTTCCTCCCCACTTTTCCCTCCCAGTGCTCTGACCTGCACAGCACTGTTAAGTAAGATCTCCCTTGCAAGGCTAAATATTTTGCAAATTCTTGAATGATCTTGTAGTGCTGGAAATAATTTTGGAACATCCTTTTACCCCACTGAAATACCAAGGAGAAGCTGAAAGTCAGCTAAGCACTATCACCCACACAGCGTGGCTATGCAGGCTGGGTCTGAACCCGGGCAACTGTCCCCAAGATTCACAGGGGAACTACAGGATATTACTCACACAAAAATTGTTTTGTCACTCTGCCCTTTCTCCTCATGTGTAGCGTTAGGGGATCTTGTAGTTCAAGGTCCAGGAATATCTAATGGTCTTGGAAAAGGCTTCAAAAAAGCTACAAAGCTACAACCCAATGTCAGGTTTCAGGTTAACAAGCTATACAAGTGTATCCATGGTGCCTAGACTATCATACACTACCTAAATGATACACCAGTGCTAGGTCAAAAGTAATATATTTATTGGAATATGAAAAGACCAGTAGTACTGTCTCTTTTCTTGCCTTGGAAATGCTAAGAGAAGCCTGGTACTCATGGTGAGCCCACACACATTTAAGCACAGCATCTGTATGACCAGGGTCTTTCCCATCCCAATCAGCCACAATTTATGTTCCAGCCTAAACATTCAGCTGAGGCACTGGGCATGGTGGCTTAGATGCTAGAACTGATGCTGATCACTGAACCAGGCAGGATCATGCTGACCAGCTGGAGGTGTACACCACCCACATTGGCTGCTCCTGAAGCCACTATGGTTCCCAACCACCCAGAGACCAGTGGCAGGAGGTGATTTCTTCATCACATTTTGTACTAGCAGCTGACCATCATGTTGAGAGCATTTTCCCAGGTACACCAAAGAGCATGATGCTTTCCACAGCCAGCAGGCAACCCGTGAAGGGCCACTGCCCAAACAGCCCAGTACCATTACTGACAAAACAAATTAGCAACAGGCAGAGCTAAGGAGATCATGGTGGGGCAGGCAAGCACACAGGAATGGGTCCTGCATGGCCTTCAGGTATGAAAGGCAGCTCTAATGGAGGGCTATAGCTATTCAAGAACTTAGCTGCATTGCCTATTGAAGTTAAAGGGTAGCTTTTCCCCACAGACTTCCACAAGGCCAGGATTTCATCCAAGCTATTTAACAGCCCAGAGGATTAAGTGCTGTATCCCTGTCTTGTTAGAAACTCCTGGCAACCAACTTGGCATTTAGAAAGGCTTGGCCCCCATTTTCTTTCACCTTAAAATTCATGTGCAAAGCACATGTTGGACTCAGTCTAATTTAAATGCCACTGCACATGCCCAGCCCTCAGCCTGCCTGAAAGCATCACGAGGTGAGGGGGGATGTTGTTCCTTGGACCCCCCCTACCACAGGGCTCCCTTCCTGCCCTCTGCCGTGGGCAGCCCAGCTGCTCGCTGGGTTCTGTCTCATCTCTTCAGGTGCTGTCACTATTCTGGCCAGCTCCCTTGTGGGTTATGCTGGAAGGTGTGCCCCTCAAAAATCTCCAAAAGCAGTTTATTCTAGCAGTTTTTAAGCTACATATATCTGTATTTACAGAAAATTTAAAAAAATAATTTAAAAGGTTTTTTGTAAAAAAAAAAACTAGCTGTTAAATTAACATGAAAAACTGTATAAATATATATATATACACACACACATACATATATATATATATGTATCTTAACGTAGCCAGTCTGCAGCTACTGCATTTCTTAAGGGTCACAGGGTCAGTGCTGTTCTTGCAATCTCCAGTTACCATGATGACACCATTTTAATTATTATTATTGTTATTTTAATACCTTTCAACTCTATTTATGACTTTCTTCTCTATTTATTTCTTATTTAGTATTTTACTCCATACATTGAGTTGTGATTCCCTGGCTTGGACTTGCCTTCAAAGCTGCAAGCTTTGTCCCCAGCCACCACCAAAATGTCTCACAAGCCCAAGCTTCTCCAACACCTGCCATGCCCATGGTGGCATCCTCTGTGGATGCAGCCCAGCTAGCTGGACTCACCAGTCTGTTCTCTCCAGTTTCATGGAGGTAGCAAAACATTTCTCCCAGGCAGTCCTGGCTCTGCCTATGCAGCAGGTACCACAGAAGGGGGCTGCCTTATGTTGCCCATGGTTCAAAACTACCAGAGATGTCCCAGAGATTTGAGATCAGGAGGATGTAAATAGAGCAGCACAGGTTCCTGGCACGTTCTTAAAAGTTATGGGGTACCACTTGCTGCCAAGTACTCGGAGGCACTTCTTGTCTGCAAGCACTAGGTAATGTTTTGGTAGCAATTGCAAACCACTGTGAACCAGGCTTGGGCTTGCTGGGCCCTGCAGGGTCCAGACTCTAAGGGGTGCTGTGCCTGAACAAGATCATGGAGAGGAGCGAGACAGGGGCCAGGTCAGCCCTCCGGCACATCGCCTACTGCCAGCACTGCCACCCACCCACTTGTGCTCCTAGAGGGCTCTCCAGCCAGCTGCCAGGCTCCAGCTGCCTCCTCCTGAATGAGCTACTCGGTTCAGGTCTCACTGCCCTGGGTAGAGACCATCGGAAGAGGACCAAGACAGCAAGATGTAAAAAGAACCAATCTGCTTCTTTTCTAGAACCCATGGCAGAGTGTGAGCGAGCGTGCATCCCTGCTGAAATGCACATCCCTGTGAACGCCAGTCCCTGCTGGAACGTGCCTGGCCTGAGCTGTGAGCATTGGCAGTGTGTTAGGGAAAGGCCATGCATAGTGACAATGTGCCACATGCAAGGTCACAGAGCTGCAACACACATGGCTTCACCTGCCCCATCAGCCATGGGGACACAGCACAGCCCGGGCGAGGTGTACCCGGTGTGCTGCAGAGCAGGGCTGCCTGCTGGTTTTCTCCAGTAATGGGGGTGTTTTGGGGTGGGGAGGTGCATTTCCCTGATTCCCAGAGCACATTCAGACCAGGCAGCACGTTGTAAAACACTCTCCAAACAAACAAAGGCAAAAAGGTAGTTTCCTGGAAAGGGATTGAAAAAATAATCAAGCAGAGGCAGAGCCCCGTGTTTATTTTGCTGCTCTGACTGACACAGCAAAAAGCAAACAGACCGAGGGAGAAATTAAACCCAAATGGGAAGGGAGTGAAATCAGATGGAAAGTCATTCAGTCCTTTGCAGCTTCCCGAAGGGAGCTGGGAGCAGGCAAGGGAGCAGCCTTGCACCCCCTTAACTCTTTGCTGGTAACATGGTTCCCCACTCCCCCTACATAGCTAGGTAGGTAGGTAGAGCTAGGACTTTTATACTACTGATTTTGAAGGACAGTTTTCAATGTATAATAATATATCAGTTTAGGTGTGCAGTGTTTGAAAGAGAGACTGGGAGAAAGAAAGAAAACAAACCTCAATCAATATTATTGTTTTTTTGTTGTAAAATATTGTAACCTTGTATAAACGCAACTTTTTTTTTTCTCTGTAGCTTACCTGCCTAGGGTAAAACATACTAAAAAAATAAAAAAGTTTTACAAAAGTTCAGGAAAAAAAAAGAATAAAAAAGTCATTACAATGTTGCCATGTGAGGTTTGTGCCATGCAATGTTATTGCCTTATTGCCTATGCAACCATGTATTACCTGTTCATTACAGTGGAATATTAAAAAAGAACAAACAGTCTGCAGCTTGATTCTTTTCAATTTTTTTTGAAGTAAGTTATTGCACTTGCAGTTTTTTTTTTTTTTGGGGGGGGGGGGAGGAGGTGGAGGGCTGGAATTTCCAGTCACCAATTTTTATTTTTCTAGGTTTTGAAAGCAGTGGCATCACTGGGAAGGACCCTGCTTCCCAGTCACCCTGGCTGAGGGGGCACAAACACTGTTGTTGTTGTTGTTTGCAATAAACTCCTCTTCTCTCCTCTCAACTGCAATCTGGCTGGTTTGTTCCTGACTCATGACAGATGAAATGTGATCATAGGGGCCTCCAAAATCTCACGTTAATTGAAGTTGGCAAAAAATACTAACAGTGCCCTTTTGAACTGCTGACGCAGAGCAGAATGGATTAGCTGGGGGTAGATTAACAACAGGTGGCAGCTCACGGGCTGCTGCCTCTCCAGGTACAAAGAGATGATTAACAGCCAGCAACCAAGCACAGGAGTGTCCTGCCAGCCAGCACCCAGCTAACAAGGGCCTCTTTGCCTCAGACAGTGCATTCCGCATCGCTTGGCATCCCCACTAGACAGCACAGAGGGCACCCAGGCCACAAGGGAGAGGAGGATGGTTTCCATTGCTTACTGCTCAGGAGCTGCTGCTTCTAGCAGAGCTTAAGCTTCACAGGGCTCGTGTAGGTCTCCCAGCCCTTTTCAGGCAGTCCTTAGTGAGGCAGCAGGTAATCACAGCTGACATGGGGAGATGCTGACTTGGAAACAAGGTGCTACTGAACCTTGTTCAGTACTGACTCTCAGCCACCCTGCTCCACATGCTATGGCACCACCCCTTTTACACCACAGTCATTTGGGGCACCACAGCACAACGTATCCTGAAGTTGAAAGAGAAGATATCTGGGGCTGGCAGTGGGGAGATTTTTCCCCTGAAAGTGCTCCTTTTTCTCCACATTCCCACAGGTCACCGCACTCCCTCCCCTCCCAGCCCCACTTTGGTAGAGGCATCCAAGCCTTACCAGCATCTCCTCTGCTGTGGCTCTGATGGGTTCCCCAGAGGTGCTTGCCTGCAGCCACACACTGCTCATTGGGCTGCAGGGCAGGCTGAGCTCTCTGGGGTTCATTTATCCCCACACCAAGGGGGAGTTTGTCTCAGCCCCAATGGTTCCCAGGGCAGATCTCTTGCCCCACTGTGGGGAAAACTGGGTACTGTGAGGGCCTTTTCTGCTGCTTTCACTCCATGAATAAACTCAGCTGTGAACCTCTTTCCTTCAGGCTGCACAGACCCACCAGCACTGGGACCAGTAAGAGCTCAAGTCCCTATACTCAGATGCTGGGTGCACTGGAAAGTGCCCTTCTTGTTCAGGCAGAGTTGAGAAAGTGCCCAGCAGCTGTCAGCAACCCACTAAGACTCAAAGAGCTCCTCTGGCCTTTCCATCAGTTGGCTGGGAGCATCAGCTTGCTTTAGATGGTGCACGGCTGTTTTCTATCTTGCTAAGAAATGGATAATGCAGGTGCTGTTGGAAGCTTATCCATTCCTCTCACTTGTAGGAGAAAAATTCCTTCCCTCCCCAAGCACTCAAAGCCAAATTCTCCAGATGTTGGCAGAGTTCAGACTGTTGAGAGTCTAAAGCCAGTTTCAGTAACATCCTGCTTGTATGGGTTTACATCAGAAATTGCTCCTGACCTGAACATTGCCAAAGAGCTAAGTCTCTCTATAAACTTTAGCTTGTGGCACGACCCAGATTACAAATGTGCATTCCTTTCTTGAAGCTGCAGTTTCTTACTGACATTATAGAAATTGCATAAAACACATGAAAAAATTTCTCTCTAGGAGATGTGGCTACAGCACCTAGGTTAACATGTTCCTTCTCTGCTGGAGAATATGACTGTAAGGCAGGGCAAAGTTCAGGTACTTTAAATGAAAACCAATTTTTTATTCCTGTAAACTAAACAGATTTGCTTTTTTTTTCTTCCTCTTTTTAAAAGCAGGTTATTAACCTTTAAGCAGATGGATGTACAAAAATCTCATTGGCAAGGAAGGTAACAGCCTTGCAAGGTGCATCTACTTATGGCCAGCTGGAGCCCACATGTAAAGGTGTTGCATTTAATCTGAGACAAACAAGTGTTTATTATTTGTGAAAGGATCTTCCACTTTCTCTTGCTTTTCAGTTCGTAACTTACTCACAGGGCAAAGACAGATGCTCTGAGTTAACAATCTGCTCCTTTTGCTGTAGTCTTGTTGAATTTCTGGAGCTCATTTTACAGTTGTTTCTGCTTCAACCTTTTCCCCTGCCTGTTTGTATGAAGTGTGGCAAAGTGCTTATTGTTCCAGTCAGTTCTCAGCTCAGGGCACCCAGCACTAACTGTGCCTAGCACCCAGCTGAGACCTGGTCCTTCCTTTCAAAGAGAGGTTTCACAAAGGAAGACCTGAATGTTTACAAACAACCAGTAGGTGAGAAACAGTGGTTTTCTTAAGTGTATGGCTATATGGACAGGCAGAAAGGAACACATAGCCTTTGGCCTGAAAACCTCAGGTATCAGTTCAAGGCATTATGGGCTTATCTGATGGATGAGCACGAGATGTTCATACTCGGAAGCTGGATATCTGTAAGTGGCACTTTATTCACTCAGTCCCAAGCTTTGGCTTTTATTTTTACAGGTTCCCATTGCTGCACAGAAAGGCAGGGAGGGAGTAGAAGAGATAAGCTTCATCCTTAAATGCACAGGGTGCAACAGAAACCACGTGTCATAATGACATATGGAAAACTTCACATGGGTCTGCATATCCCAAGTTCTTCACACCTTCTTTGGTCAAATGGTCCAGCTTTCACCTTTGTCCAGTCCCCTGCCAACTAAAATAGGTTAAAAATCCAGTAGATGCGACTTAATAATTAGGCTGGTATTTTATTAGTCACAGCATTCCTCTTGTATAGAATCTGGTACTGACCACCAATGCAAATTCATAGACCTAACAAAATCATGGCCAAGTTGCACTGACCTCTGTCCACAGTCACCACAAAGTGGTCATTCTTGCCTGGAGCAAGAGTACTTCCTGTTTATGCAAGTTAACAGACATTTAGCATGCTAAAGGAAATTTGAAAGAGAATTACTGGATCCTTTTCCAGACAAATGAAGACAGCAAACAGGCAACGTTGCAGGAAGGACCTTCGAGCAGCACTGTTTTCAGTCGGAAAACTCCCTGTGTGCTGCTAACTCCAAGCCAGTCCATTTAATTACCTCAATTGTCCCTGTTATCCTTTAATGGGAAACATAACTCACTTTCAAAGCAACCACAAGAAGCTGCAGACAGGGGAATCCTGAAGATCAGCAGAGGTGGTACTGCATTACAGACATTTCCATCAGGCTGAAATTACACAGAGTGCATCAGGAATGTCACTAAATGGCTGCAAGCCAGGGCCTGCTGAAGCATGCTGATAGTTAAAGTCAAGGCTAACAGTTCTCTACCTTGGTAGTGAGCTACCCAAAACTCCAAACAAACAACTGTTCAGAAGAAGTGTGGCTGTTCTGCTAAATTCCAGATCCAGGATACTGGTCTTCAATCCTGTTTTTACCCAATCAGCTCCTCAGGCCTTGGGTATTTGACAGGTTCTCTTCATTTCCTTATCTGCACTTTCAGGTACAAGGCTGATTTTACCCACACCGGAGGACTATGAAGCTCAATTTCTTGCACTTGCACACAGCAGGAGCAGGCATCATAAAAAAATCTTACACCATCCTACATGCATCCTAAGAGCATGAGATAAAACTTAAGGACCCATGACCCAACAGTAAAGCAAAAGCATCCTAATTGATTTTTCTGCTAAGCAAATGCTACCTCTATCACATACCAATGGCAGCAAGAGGTTTAAAATGACAACCGACTCCTGGGACAACTTTCAGATCTTACAGAGTATTGCGTTCAGAGTTTTCTGGCAGTTTTTGACTTATATTTTCCCAGCTTAGGATTTAAAATGAAAAGACAATATAGGTAAAGTACTTGCGTAGGATTTGCTCTGCTCTTCCCAACTCTCCAGGATCAGACTGAAGTTAGCAATTGGACCAACTGGATGCTCATTTTCTGCATAAATTTAATATAACACAATTTTGCAAAATTTTTTTTTTTTTGGTTCAAGTACACAGACAAGACTATCCATGACTATAAGAACTACCCATAGTTTACATGTCAGTTTACAAAAGAACTTTTTTTAGAGCAGTCCTAGTAAAATTTAAGTATGCAAGTTTTCAAAAAGAAAAATGAAAAAAATCCATACTCACTCTCTCCGGTCCCTGGCTAAGGCATTTAAAATCTATTTTTTCAGCACTGTCAATTTTAGTTTTTCTCTCCTGTATCATGCTTTGGCCCTGTTACGAGAGCAGCTTCCATGTAAAAGGGCTGGACACAAGGTTCATGCAGTACCTGTTAATCATTCTGAGATCTTTTCTGATCAAAAGATGCTCTGCCTGTGAGAAGCACCCAAGGTATCAGACATTCATTATGGAGGGAACTCAGGACAAATCTTGGAGGTATTTTTAACATTAAAATTGCCCGCCTAAATCCAATCGCATGTGTCTGAGTACAGAATTTTTTTAGTGCTCAACATGCAACAATATAGCTTAAAAGTAAAATTAGTCAGAAGTGCTAAGCATCTCTTACATTCCTCTTCACAATTATTTTGATATCTGCCTCCAAGACTCTTGAGTTTAAAGGGCCCTTGAACTGAAAATTAACAGAGAGAAACTTGTTGCCAGAGTAAAGCACGTTTGAATAGCACCAGCAAAAGCATGATGGATGGCAGGAAATTCAACAGCATGAGCTGGAGATGGCAGGAGAGAGTAATTCAGAACATTAGGACCTAAGTTGGCATGGCCTCTAGTAAGACAGTGGAGATGTGAGGAAGGAAAGACTCAAGGCATTGTAGAGAGAATTGGTGGTGCTAAAAATGTATCCTTAAGACTCACCATGACTGGCAGGGAGCACTGCAGCACATCTTCTCCTTGATATGCTCAAGTAGCGAGGTGTGTCATGCACACACACTGCCTCTTTTGCTTGGTGCTGCAGCACTTCTGGAAACAAAGAGCTGCCACACTGGATTCCACAATCTCGGTAACTCAGCTTTAGCTTCTCAAAAGCACAATTCTTTAACATCTGCTGTATCTCTTCGCAAAAAGAGAAAGGATCTGTTCCCTATTTCTCGAAGATAAATGCTGTTGTCAGATGTTGGCAGAAAATTAGGGTAACAGCTACTCTCCCAAAAAAGTGACTGGGATGAAATCATACAGAGCAGATTTCTGCTTCAAAGACAACCATCAAACTCCAGTTATGGGAAAGACAAAAAATTGAAAGATCTTTACAAACTGCATAGTGGATATTCAAGTTTAACAGAGATTTATGTAGTAAAACAGCCTGTCACTGCAATTCCCCTTCTAAATTTATTCATGTTCCCTTGTGCCACTCCAGAAGTGAAAAACAACAAATGCTCCTTGGATTTACTTTTTAATAAACAATTATTAAGCTTTTTTAACATCGTATATACAATGAAAAGTTAAAATTTATCTTAAAGAGTGACAACAAACCCATTCCAGATCAGACATACAGGTACATCTTACCTTTACAGATTTTCCATCAAGAACATGACAATCATAAATGCAAAGGGGAAGTAGGTAATTTTACAGGTTTCTTACAGTAAATTGCCCAGTTTTCTCCATGGCACAAAACAGAGATGAATTGCCATGTAAATGAGCTAGCCCTATAAGAAGCCAAAGGATGAAACATGACTGTTAGTGGTCACTGGACATTTTGTGCAAGGGGAAACCACTTATGCTTTTGGATGCAGAGACCTGTTGCCTTTTTACTGACCCGAGACTAGCAGGGCTGGTTTGGCTGTCCACATCTAAAAATATGCAACCATCTATTTCAAATCCTTCGTGTCTTTTAAGACTCTGTGCAAAACACAAATTTTTTACTGGCTTACTGAGAAAGACTCAAGAAATCACAGCAGCTTCACAACTACATAAGATGTTATAACTCAGTTAAACTGCTAAGGCCTGCCCAGCCGAATTCAGCCCCAAAAGGACAGCCAAAACTTAAGTGCCTACTGCACTGTCACAGCTACCCTTTTAAAACAAACTTCTAAGGGAACTATGCTGGTATCTCCTGATGCTCAAGCACCAGGACATAAATCAACAGGAAGACTCAGTAAGAAAGTTCATGTGAATGAACCTGAGAGGATGCAAAAGAGAAATAATGAGCAACGAACCTTCCTCTATCTTGTGATACCCTCTGTGCAGACAGCAGTTGTCACTGCAACAGCTATCCTCTCAGCTCCCCAATACCCTCTCTCTCATAGCAACTCAGGCATGAAACAAAGACTGCTGCAAAAAACATTTACTAGTAATTAAATGTTCCCAGAGAGTCGGACGATACAGTTTACAGGCACATCCCAGGGAGGTTATGAAGTGAAGCATCCCCTCAGAGCTATTGTTCCAATATGATTTTCATTCACAGCACATCCACTGCAGTGGGCAATAAGATAAGTCTTAGTGGGGGTGAGACAAATAGGAGCAGATGTTTCCTGTTTCTAGCCTGACTTTCATTTGGTTTCTGTCATTGCTGCGTATCCAGCTTAAGAGAGGGGGTGAACCGTGATGTCTAACACTTGTCCTATTGTTTGGGGTTTGGCAAATCTGCGGAATAAGGTTGCTTGCAGTGTAACAGAAAAACAGCCCATCGAATAGGATGTGTTAACTGGCAGCATTGGAGGTTTCAAAAGACAGTGAAATCACCCCTATCTGGTAACAAACATGACATCAGTGGAGGTAGATAAGAGATTCCTTTCTCAGCCCAACTTGGGATCCTCTTTAATGTACAAAGACAGTAAGAGTCCAGGCAACTTTATTTCTAATTTTGTTCAATTTAGTTTTCCCATTCAGATTAATTTCAGTATTGAAAAACAGTTCAAATGCTCCTAAGAAAGGTTAATCTTCTCCAAAAGTTTTCCTAAGCTGTGTTTCAGTGGCACCCTGTGGCAATGGGTTCCTTTAAACAAGTAAAGACACAACAGTTTTTCCAACAAAAGTAACTTACACAAGTTTGTAAGCGTGCATTAATAGTGTCTCGTACAAAAACATATCCCTGCACACTGAAGCTGTAACTGGGAATTTCTGTAAATTTAAGTGTTTTACAAATCAGTACAACAACATGCTGCTTGCTGAAGAGGATTCAGATCTGAAAAACTTATTTCATACTTCATCCCTATGGGTGGCTACAGTGTAAAACTGTAACCTGATAATGAAAATAAAAAATTTAAGAAGACTAAAGATACACCATTTTTTGCATAATACAACTAGTTTTGACACAGAGTCAGAGTGTCTTGCACAGATGTAGCAGAAAACCTGAGATTTACACAGGAGGTGCAGCGATTGCAGTTATGTCCTACAGGTCTCTCCTTTGAAGGAGACTGTCCTCCCAGCTGCTGTGTTCCAATGTCCATCAAAATAATTTAAATACCATAGAATGCTTTGCCCTTTAAACTATATGACAACAGACAGATTTTTGTTAGTGATGTTTTAAAAAAATAAACATTGGTCTCACAATGGAAAAAAAAATGTTTGTTACACAGTTTCTCAAGCCAGCAGTTAAAGCTCAGAAGGCAGAGGCCCACCAGCCCCACAGGCAATAAGCTCTTCCCAAAAGAGAGCAGCTCTACATTGTAGACCGTTTCTTTGAATGGATGGGTGCTTACTAACCAGAGAGCTGCACCACATTTGATAGAAGAGGTCAGTCAAGACAGTCAGACCACAGAGAGCAAGATTCTGGGTTATTCTTCCAAGTGCATAGCCTCCTTTGGACAAAAGCGTGTGTTTGACAATTTTGGGAAAACTCATGAATAGATTCAATCCTCTGTGAGCAACAGAGAAGTAGTTGTTCAGCTACCTTTGTGCAATGTAAAGGAAAGACAACATACCAGAATACAACATTAATTACCATCTCCTTCAGATGCAACACACTTTCTAAGGATTTTTGTCTTCAGGGCCTTATATTCCTCACAGCACCTTTCCAGCTGTCGTTTTCATCACTCAGGTTTGTCTCACAGCTGCCTTCACAAGCTGCCAATATTGGGAAAACTCTTCAGTTTCTCAGGAAAGTCATCTTTGTACAGGACAGGGTCAGCACGGTGCTCCACCACTTTTAGAGGCATGGTCCCAAAGACAGAGGCAAACTTATTGATGCATTCAGATCTGGTGAAAGGGAAAGCAGTATAATTAAGAACCCCAACAACTGAGCTGGCTACCAGCTCACGCACCAAAATAACTGGTAGAAACCTTCCCTCTTGTGTTTGGAAGTATTTCAGCCATGCTGTCTATTAATAAATAAAAAGAAAGCCTCACTATAGAGAAACTGAAAATAAGTTGGTGTTCTTTGATTTATCCATTTAATCATAGAGATGAGCAGGGGGATGCTGGCAGCAGCACATGTGCACATGGAGGTCAGAGCTTGCCTTCTCCCTCCCCCTAGAATTCCAGTCATTCTTAAAGCAATGTACATGCTGTAAACCAGAACAGATTAACTGCCAACATGTCTCTTAAAGGGCCACTATTGGGTCAATTTGGTTTATAATGATGGTTTTGCAAAAACCATGGCTTTGTGAAAAATGAGGTCTTAAAAAAAAAAAAAGTCTGGGTTTTTTCAGGCTTCTTCAGAAGCTCTTTCTTTTCCCAAAAAAATAAACATGCCTCAGAGAACAGGCAGAGCTGATTGTACTGTAACTTAAAGGTGAAGCTGAATTAAAACTATAAAATGAAACCAACTGACTAGTTTATTTTCCTTGTTTAATAATGATATATTAAGCAATAAGACATCACATTAGCACAAAAAAGATCGAACCATTGATGACTCAGTTTTAATAATCTCAGGTGTCAGTAACGTGGGAGGGAACAGCCATGTGCTTCAAAAAGCAAGCAAACAGATGTTTAACCTTACATTGTTCCTTTAACTCTTTCACTGAAGGCCACACTACCTGTGGATGCGAGGCAGAGAAAACTTGGCTCATCTCACCTCAGCCAGTGTTCAGCTAACATTTGCTGCCTACTATATAAAACAGTTTTTAAGAACTTCAGATACCACAAACCATGACAACAGTTCCCTACACATAACAGAAACAGAGACAAGAAAACAAGTCACATTTCTTTTGCCATTCAAAAGTGACAACAAAAAATAAATAAGTACTTTGACTCAGCTACAGAGCGTGATGTGCTGCAGGCGGCCTCAGAACAGGTCTCTTGCTCTCCAACCAGTGCACCCTCTCCTGACCCCTTCAGAGAGTTAGGGGTCACTGTGGCTCCAGGATAATTTTCCTCATCAGACCTGGTCAATCACACCAAGTGAGTGTGACAGTTTTGTGATGGGGACTGCCCAACACTGCCCCAAACACTCTTTGAAGTAGATGGGACAGCAAAACTGGTTTTCAAAATTAATTCTTCAGTCTACATAGCTGTTTCAAGCTATAATGGTTACATTTCAGGCCATTTTCTGGCCTGAGAAAAGTGTCAAAAACCTACTTCATATGTGGTGATACTTGAATAATATATTTTTACAGGAAAATGCAGATGGCTCCACTTTCTGCTACCTTCCCATTCCCTCATACTTCTTTCTACCTTCAGATTCAAATCATTGGAACCAGAAACAAAAGAAAAGGAATTCAGAGTGTAAGAGGAAACTGTGTACAGTAGGAAGCAACCTCTACACCTGTCACAAGCACTATTTGCTCCAGGGTAGTACAGATCTGAAACAGCAAAGGAGCCACTGGTGAGGACTGAAGTGAAGACCCAGGTAGCTGCTCAATTTCTGCAATAATAAGGTGATTTGGGCACTGAGAGGTTACAGTAACATGGAAAGCAGGAACTGTGTTTTCTCCAGGAACATTAAACAGTTTCTGTGGCCTCCATGAGATGCCCAACATTGAGATACCTTAAACAAATCTGATTTTTAGATAAGGTTAGACTTTCAAATTATCTGTTACTTTTGAGAAATGTGGCTAACTAATCCATGATGTGTGTATTGGAGAACTCCCATGGCAGGAAAACCACAAACTTCACAGCAAGGAGGTAGATGCACTGGGAGATGTGCATGTGAGACGTTTGCACAGCTGCTGGCCCTCACTGGTTTCTGGAATAAAAGAATACTTCTAGTCTACTGGTTCAAATCCTGCCTTTGCCAGTAATGACTGAAAGACATTGTAATGTAACAGCTGCTTGGTGGCCAGTGTGAAATGAATTAGTTATCTCAGCCTGTTGCCTGGTAGGCAGGTGTCCACATCAGACCAGCCATTGTCACAACCGGAACTAAGTGGCACCCTCAGAGCAAAAGACAAAACTAAATGTATAGCAGAGACAAAATTGACCTCTTCCCTCCAGAGGTTATACTACCAAATCAAAGATGGGGTCTTAGGAGAAAATATCAAGACGGAATCCTTCTACAGTCAATCTTATTTTCATGGCAAGTCCATTCAAGCATACCAGTACAATATCTTTAACGACCTAGAAACCATTTCATTGTTAAAGAAATGGAAAAAATGAAAAAGTATTATGTTCTAAACACTCCGGCTGAACCAGAAAGGTTAGTCCTCAGGAAATCAGTATCAAATCCAGAGATCAGAAACAGGATTTTTTCAGGGCAAGAAATGCCATACACCAGCCACAAATTGTGTTTGAAACAAAGGCACCTCTTTCCAAAAATTTCATCTCCTGCACTGAACTAAACACTTAAATTCCGAAGCCTTTGCCACTTTTGGAAAATATAAACCAGAAACGATATCTAGAACATTAAATACTGAAGGCTAGGTAGCAAAGAGAATATAACATGTCATCTCAATATGGAGGAAAGGTGTACTTCTTGGCTGTGTCAACAGTTTTGCAAATTCACACTAACAGAGGTGTGTTCGCTTCCAAGAATTATTCGGTTTTTCCCTGCTCTGCTGACACCATGCAGTTGTGCTCAGCTCAACAAGAAATTAAGATTATGTGAACTTAGAAACCGAGACCCCCATTGTCCATGGGTGACCAGATGAACTTGGTGTTTGTTCAGGTCTCTCTTAATCAATTTCCTCACTGTTATAATCCAAATAACTTTTTGGCAGGATAATTCCGTACCTGCAGCCTTTGGCCAACTGTTACCTGGTCAGTTTGCCTCTTAAGGGAATGGCTTCCTATTTTGACTCTTAAATACTTACACGCCCTAAATAAAATGTTGCTGTTAATGTTGCTTCAGAAGCAGCTCAGCCCCTTGCTGTGCCTTCCAGGCTGCATTTCACAGAGTTCTCCATTTTTGAGAGCCAGATGCAAAGATGCTAAAGGGAGAAAGCTTGTTGCTACTTAAATAACACCTCTAAATACAAGGATTATGAGATCTTTCTACAGCTCCTTCTGTGATCTGATGTAAAAGCCAACCTAGGCCAAGAAGGGGATTCTTGGTTCAAAGCTTTCTACATTTAATGTATTTTAATGATGAAGTTTGATAATCTTGGGAAGTGAAGTCTTTTATTTATCTCAGATAAATTACAAAGCAGGAAGAACAGCCATGTTGGCTTTCCCATGATTCACTGTATTGCTAAAAAAATAATCTCTTAATAAGAGACAAGAGTTCAACTGTACCATCTTTCCTTTGCCTCTGCTGAATGTGCCAAAGGGCTTGACAGAACTCACTAGTTGCATATCTTTCCTGGCCAGACTTCTCAAACCTTTTCCACTTACAAAACCATCAGGCAGTTGCTGGGCATCTTTGCTATTTCTGAACCAGAAACCTCTCACTAAATGTTGTGCATGTACATGACAACCCTGATAAACTGTTTGTTTCACAAACAGTAGGCCAATCCCTGGATATATGGGCAAGTAATTAGTTCAAACTACCTGCTTGCTATTTCTGAATGCTAAAACACAGGGAGTCAGGCACTTCGGGAAGCTGCAAGTGAAGCTGGTAGTGAAGCTGATAATGGCTCTTTGCCTGACACCTCCAGATATTGTTCTTGATACTCCACACCATAAAATTATCAGTACAAAGTGACTATTTTAGAATATGACAAGGATTCCCTGATGCATGCATTTTCTTTCATTCAGCTGTTTTCCTGACCCTGAAAATAGTTAGTGTGTTTATACATAAATATGAGAGCCTTACTCATTGATAATTTAGGAAAATTTGCTCTAGGACTTATAATGTATTATCCACTTAAAATTAATAGCTAGCTTAGAAGATTCAAAAAAATAAACTCTTTCAGATTTTCAAATAACTCCCTTATACTGAAGGTAGAGAATGAGCAGTTTCAGGATGATATTAAGGATTTTCAAAATAAAGACTGAATATACCCAAACTGTATCTCTCCAGATTTTCTCCTGCACTCAGACTCTCTCTCAGCATGTACTTCTTTGGCTGGGCAAATAAAAGCATGTGGATTTGTAGTCAGTCTGACATTGCCCACAACACAGTATTCTCCACTTTAGGAAACTACAGAGAAGCAAAGCAACAGTTTAAACATGTTCTCAATAAACTGTCAATGACACTTTACTCTGAGGATATAAGAACTGCTATAGACATGGAAACATGACCTTTACCCTGCATCATAATGCACTCAGAGAAAAAAGTACTTTTTCATCTTCTGTTTTTATAGTGTTTACTTTAATGAGAACCTAGTTCATGACCAGAATTCCTACATGTTACTGTAATGCTACTTGTATGATCATAGGAAAGCTTAACTGGCTTCAGGTAGTCTGTCCTGTAAGCCAGTGCAGAATGGCCAGACACAGGGGAACCTCTTGTGCTTTCCCTTTAGCTAACATTTAAGATCTACAAAACTTCTAGCCCTTTCCTTAAGTATTTTTCTGCAGAGTAATTGTTGCCATCTTAATGGATGTTTTACTTCTGACTTGCATACTCCTTTTTTCAGTCCAGCCTCATATTTAAAGCCCATATAACACTTTACATTTGCTGAGTTCTGCAGCGAAGGACAGAAAAAAGCTCACTGTTAATACTCCAGTATATTCTAATATACGTTAATATTCTAATGTAACTAGTAAGATAACTATTTTATGCCTCTTGGTGCAAATCTGAAATGGCCCATTTTAAATGCAGGTCTGATTTTTTTTTTGTCACCTCTTAGAATCATAAATTCATCAAGGTTGGAAAAGATCCTCAAGCACAATCATCTCTTTCTTCTGGTGGTCTCTTCCAGCACTATGCCCCTGCTTATCGATGCCATCAATTCTATGACTGCAAATATTCTTCCTAAAGTTTGCAGGAGAGATGCAACAGCCCAAGAAGCCTAAAGTGAAATGCCTCTGTCAGTCCTAGATCTCAGGTTAATGCCACCTAACAACTAGTATACAGAGTTATCATCAGATAGCCCATTTCAAACATCAGTGTTGAATAGCTTTGCAAAAATGAAGAAACTGTCCCTTATTTTACACATTCAGAAGCCAAGGCAAAGACTTTTGTGTCTTGGTCAAGGTTGGGAAGCCCTTTTGCGGTAAAGCAGGGAATGCTTTATAAAAACTTTCAATATTTCAGTCTAAACAGTCACTGCCTTTCCAAATGCACACCTCATTTCAAAACTAAATTCTCACAAAAATATGAAAGTGTTGGCATTGTTAAAAAAGATGACCTACAATCATGCAGGCAAATGCCCTTCATAGTGGAAGCAATGTGCTTCACAGTCCTTGCAGGAAAGACAATGTACAAATATCACTTCAAATTATATTGATGCTCTCTGGTTAAAAAAAAAAAAATCATACTTAGTACTGTTGATACTCCACAGTAAACAGAAATGTGGTATTACTGGAAGTACTGCCAAGAACCTGAATTTCATCTATGTATCCTATAAGCTTTACAGAAAAGCTGCTAAAAATTGTGCTGTTCTTAAGTTCCTTTTTGTAGTAGTCCACTTTTCAGCAACACATCACCCATTGTAGGAATGACTTATACTGATCAAATCCATGCAACATTCTTTCAAAATCAGTAATTTACAGAAACACAGTCAGTGAGCATTTTTGATCCTAATTTAATGAGACACAGGATAAGATTTTAGGGATCAGAACAAGGCAATCAGAGAAAAAGAGTGGTCACTCACCTTTCCACCATGTGTGTCTGGTCCAGTGATAACCCATCAATTGCTGTGCATTCTGGACATTTGAACTTCTTTCGTGGGGTCACCTGAAGAAAGGCACGCCAGATATTATCAAATATCAACAGCAGGGACATTAATCTCCCTGCACAGAGAGCAGTGCAGTACCTCGGAACATGCCTGCAGTGTAAGCTGAGCTGTCTCAAAAAGAGGGGGGGTGTACAAAAGAAAGAAAAAAGCCACTCCATTCCTCCATTCAGCTCCATCTGGCCCGGCTGACTGCAAAATTCACAGGGGCCCAATAAAAACGGCTTGGAGGGTTTTTTCCTTCTGTAACTGAAAAGAAGTGGCGATGACAAGCTCCTTAATTCCTGTTTAATGACTGTTTTCTCACTGCCAAGGTCCCTGTATAAACACCATTTGTTCTTGCAGCCATAACAGCGATGAAATATAGCTTCCCATACTTCACCGTAACGTTAATCCAACAGACGCTCTTTTGCTCACTCCAGTTAATAGCTGACTGGCAAACCCTGCAAGACTCTCCGAATCACACAGAGGTGCCAAATTACTCTGCTGTGCCCTCATACAGCTCAAAAACTTTTCTAGAAAAAACACACACTTTATCTTCTAAAGACTTTTCTAGGAAACGCAGCCACCAGTCCCAGTAACTGATGATGGACAGATGGGAAAACGGACCCTGCTAATTGAACTAACGCCTGGTAACCTCTAAATCTCATTCCAAGTTGACACCCTTTGAAATGAATGTACAGAGTGAATGTCTAGACCTGAAAACGTGTCGAAACATGTCAGGAAATTAATTCAGGGATAAAAAGTTCATTTAAAGCCGATCTCGCAATTAATGTTCTTGCAATTAACATTACTATAAATCAGCTGTTGTCAGGCTATGATAGAGTGAGCTGTGGACAGTTGGCAATTTCTGTCCTCTAGCACCCTCAAATAGTTAAAATATATGTATGTGGGCATGTACATATGCACACACATGTGTACAGCTGTCATTTAAATTATCTTTTTTTATATCTCATCTAGATGGCTAAAATAACCACCAGAAACAACAGGTAAAAAAAACAAGTCTTTGTTTCTAGGTTAGCGTAAAAGTTTTACTAAAAGGGCTTTTCTACCATGGAAGCAGAACAAGACACCATACTGGGGGTCAATGAGAGAAAAAGGAAGATTAAGTAATATATGGAAGCCCATGAAAAGAATTTATGTGTGTATGTACTTCATGTTTTTAAATTCTGTAAAGGTAAAAGCGAAAAGTCCCACCTTAATGACTGATTTGCCAGTGACATTTGCTACTAGAAAATTCATGGCAATATCTTCACAATTCATATGAGCATCCACCCAATTCTTGATGTCTCCAGGCATTTTGTAGGTGTATAGATAGTTGAAATACTGCATGATAGAGGAAGAGAGAAAGAAGATAATTTTATATACAGATACAGTAACTGCAAGACTGAATATTACAGTCATGGAACAGCAGGCAGCTAAGTCATACTGCTGTGACACCGCCTTCAGGGAAGGACTACTTCAGCAAATAGAAAATAATTTTTGGGTACTTAATTGCATAATTAGCCCTTTCCTGACCAGCACATAAATTTCTTTATAATTGGTTTTCTTCCCTTAAACTGCTAGCTACAAAGCTACATTCACTGCAAAATTTGCTATGTACTTTCAGTTCATGCAAACTGGCAAGAGTTCTGTAAGTTTATGAAGGTAATAATCGTTATTTACACAGGGACAAATCAGTTATTTTCGCAGCAGCTGAAAGACATTTAGGGAACGTTTGCAATCAGTTCTCTGATCGTTGTAAAAAAACATAATCGTGGCACCACATAAAACAATGACAGACACATGTACAGCTCTTTTTTAAAGGTTCACATTGTACATTAGAACAGAAAAAGTTGTATATTACCTTGTGATAAAAGGCTGCCCCAGTGAGCACCATTGAGACTTCATTGGTCCATTCTGATTCATATTTCCATTTGCTCATCTCATGGTCCCAAAGGTGCAGGCGGCCTGGATATCCAACCAATCTGTCAGGGAACTCACGCCAAACCTGAAGAGAAAAAGATGCAACACACTACTAACCAGGTCTGCAGAGAAAGGAAATGCAAATGTGGGAATGCAACACATCTGCTTTGGAACTCTCTGGTTACAGTGGTGTAAAGATCACTTAAATTCTTCTAAGTCCAAATTCTTGGGATAAAAAGCTGCCTGGAAGAAATACAAAAAAGCAAAAGCTTGCTGTGGAAGAACTCTTCAACCAAAGAAGCGATGTCCCAAAGGAAAAGGCCACTAATGCAATAATAAAATAATTGTTATAGAGAAATACAAATGACCATTCAAAAAGATTTTAACCCTAAATAAACCCAAGAATGACTAAAGTGAAACTTTTGATGCTAACTTCAGAAGATATGGCTACAATCTAACTACTTTCACAGCTGGCTTTGGATCTAACCAACCTGCTTCCTTTGACAGGAACAGGCTTAAAAAAGGCTTATATTTTAATATTTCTGGTATTCTTTAGTGGGTGCTTGGATGGATCTACTGCTACATAGAAGGCCTTTTTGCCCTTGACTTGTTCCAGACAGCTGGATACAATCAAGATACCATCCTTGTCACTCCATACATTATTTTATAGCTGACTACAGGATCAAATACAGTAGACAAGAACAAGGAGAAGGGCATCATTAACACAACCCCAGTTCTCCACACTGCTGGCCGCATTAAATAGTGGACAATTTTTGCATTAGGAAAAAAGGGAGAAAGGATTATAATTATTTAGAGTGAACTGAAAGCTATTTGCTTGCTAAATACAGTTTTTCTCTTGGCTGATCAATAATGAAGTTAGTATCTATCTGGATTATTTGCAGACAAATTATTCAAAATTTGCCCTTACTCCAAATAGCTCCTAGGTTTATTGGAAGAGTAGGAGTCTTGACTCTCCAACATACAGTTAGGTTACAAGAGCTTCTGGTTTAGGTTGGTATACAGATATACAAACTTCATTGTGTATGCAAGATCAACCACAAGAATAAAATACCTCAAAAATCCCACTAGTCAACCTCTTCACTGTACAAAAGGCAAGGGAATTCTACAGCTGAATGAACAGTAAAAAAAGTGTCATCTGGAATTCCACCATCCAGCAAACCTCAGCTAATCAGCAGTTCACTTTGGGCACTTGTTATGTGTCAGAGCACTCCAACTGGGGTGCTAGGACTATAAGGACTCTAAGCAAGTATTTTGTCAAAGTAAATATGATAAAACAATCAGATTAAAGTTACTGCTTCTGCATCTACACTTCTGTGATTTTGCATTACTGTATACCTTTTCAGCTATACATCTCAACACATTTTATTGCTGTCAGTTAGTACAGCTTCAGAATCCCATGATGAGAGTAGTTATTATTTCAAACATCCAGATGAGGAAACCTGCCAAAATTCATACAGGAAACAAGAATGGGAACCAGATCTTCTAACTCCTTGACTTGTATTTTATCCAGAAATCAATCTTTCTAAACAGTTGTAGGGCACAAGTATTGGGATACTATTCAGATATGATAACGCTCCAATACAGAGCGTTCTTGAAAGCAGAGATAATTTGGAACTGAAGGAAGAGAATTCATACAACTTACAAGCTGGTACCATCAGCTAATTAAAACAATACAGATTTTTGGAAGGCAAGCCAGTGAGGGCTTGAGGTATCTATTTTGACATGATGTAAAAATCATTAATAAAAAACACAAAACTAAATGCATGACACTCAAAATTTTATTCCTCACTCTCCGGCAGACTCAAAAAATTAATGATTTAATTTTAAACTTGAATATAAAGATGTCTATCTCCCAGCTGTTGGAAGACATGACCACATAAGCTACAAAGGCTCAGTGAAGGATTTAACAGAACACTACAGATCTGCACTATACTGGGCTAAGAATTCTTGTAGAGGACATGGCATGCATATTAATGGTAGCTGCAAGAAAGACTGAAGTCAGCTACTGCTTCCCAAGGGGCTTCAGTGCCTTCTCAACACAGAACCCTAGATTCATATCCCTTCTAGTTTTTGCCCTTGGTGTCATCTTCAAGAGTCCAAATGACATAAAGTAAAAGCCAACTATAATGCACATTAATCATAGAGATTTCTTTGTATCACTCTAAATCTCAACCTTATACTGATTCTGGCCTCTGAAAATTGTCAGTTCAACGCATCTAAAAAATAACTCTGGTGTTTTAAACAAAGATTCCTTTTAAAAGTAATGCTTTCAAAGTCAGTGGAAAGCTTGGCTTTTTCATAATGTTCATCAGTAACTCATTCAATGGTAATTCCTGGAAAGGCTCCCAGTACCTCCATCCAGCTCATTGCCCAACTCCATATATATGCTTTGTGCCAAAATTAATATATACAGCTACTGCTTATAAGGAAGCTTTCAGAATAAAAATAGTGGTAATGATTCTTATACTACTCTCTATTTTGCACTACTGTCCATTTTCTTGTTTGATGGCTGCCTATAATTTACTAGTCTTTTAGGAATACATTCCATTTTAGCCAGCGATCTTATTAGCTTTCACAGACTAAGAAGGATGGCCTCATTTAACGCTGGTAAGGGACACTTCCAAGAAAAAACATATTGCCAAGTAAAGAGGAGGTATGCTTCTTTGAGGACAAGTCATTCCAAAGACTCTGCTAGTCAACCCTGAAGATAAATATTTTTGGACAAAGCAACTCCCAGATGAAACGTCAAACAGAAGTTCTGACTTAGTAGTTTTACTAAAGTCTTGAAAACCAAGAGAAAATTACAGTAATTTTGTTTCCAAGTCGAGTTCCCCAAGTGACATAAACAGAACAGACATAAACACCCTCAAGTCTCACCTCTTCAGAGCTCTTTCTGCCTCACAGTCTCAACTATTCTGTGCTATTTTGCTGTGCTATCAGAACAGCTCATTCTCCATGTAGCCAGAAGGACAGAGAAACATTTCCTTCTACAAACATTCTCAAACATTTATGCATTAAATTAACTAGACTATAATAAGTCACATGCAACTTCAGCAATTTAACAAACAGAAAAATAGTCAGCATTTCCAAAGCTGCCATGGCAACATTTTAAGAATGAAACACTGACTATGCCCTATAAATGAAAGAAAATCCAACCCATCAGTACTCCTTCTGCCTTCCAAAGCCCCATCCACTCTTAATTCTCCCCCAGTCCTCAAAGGAATGGCTTGTGCCATTGCTGAAAAAAACAAAGCAAAATGTAAACACACAATCCATTAAAAGATAAGCAATGCTTCACATGCACACAATTTGTAAAACATCAATTTGAAGAGCTTTGAATGTGGTCAGCAGTGGATAATTCTTCTGTTCAGCGGAGCTACAGTATTCCTCACAAAGGAATATTGAAAACTAAACTTCTAACTGTCAAAACGGGTATGGAAGAACTCCTCTGAAGAAGGCCTGCAAACTTTACGATAATTTCAGCCTAGTGAAAATGCAATTCAACAGACAGTAATTTTCTCAAAGAATGCCAGAGACATGAAGCACTGAAAAACAGTTCTCAGACAGAATAAGACCACCTACTAATGGAAGGCCAAAAGTTTTCAACATAAAAAATGCAAAACTAGCAGTGCACCAAACAATACTTTTTATGAGAAAAACCCACATGGACTCAGAGCAGTATTCCCCATTTAGATTATTTCTATTACTGCTGTAATAAAAATACTTTATCTTTGTAAGGACAAACTGCTGCATAAGCATGTGATGAGAAATCTTTATGAACTTGGAAACTGTTATCCCCACTTTTCAGGATGATAGAAATACTAAGCCATCCGCTTCAGGGCCAGCTCAGACACAGAGGTGGGAACACTACTATGCTTGCTTTCAGTCTTGCATTCAAACATCAAAGACTTGAGAGGTGGCCAATAGTGCTGTTTTAATTTTTTTTAAGATCATGATAGTCTAAATGCTTGCTCTGTTTCTTGAGTCTCTCTGATACTCTCTCTGAACAACAAAGATAAGTTAGTGAGAAAATTACTCACTAGATGTAACAGGTTTTTTTCCAGTGTCCCAAGTCATGTCTATGATTTTATCTTGTAACTTAACAGAAATACCTTTTTCAAAGTCAGAACGTCATGAGTATTCTTCTGCTACCTTAATACAGCAGCACACAGGGACTATTTTTCTGCTTGCTTCAATAGATTTATGCAAGGTCATAAATCACTGTACCGTAATAGTTCACTTTTAACAAGTAAAAAATGTCTGACACTTTGAGTGTTACTATAATTTTTTATGGCTGAAAGTGTACAGAGATCAAAGTTTTCTAGATTTTTTTAGGCTTGCTCTATACATTCAGACAAGTCTGTGACAGGGTGCTTTTTGCCACATGTTCAAATGTAAAGTTTCAAGCATGTCAGGAGGAGAAAAGAAAATTACTGAATGTCACGTTTCCAGCCCTTCATATGACCAAAGCAGAAGCAGACCTACTTTTAAAAGAAAACTTTCTAGTAACATTATATACTGCTACTGCTCCCTCTGGATTCCCCTGCAAATGAGTCAAGAGCTTGAGAGATACTTTTCTGGTAACACACATAAACAGATAAATAAATTATCACAGGCTGAGGACAATTTAAACATCTGGGAGCCAGCTCAGGCCTGTCAAGCAAGTCACAGACACTCAGAGCCAGGAATGATCAATC
This sequence comes from Campylorhamphus procurvoides, assembly GCA_013396655.1. Taxonomy (NCBI): domain Eukaryota; kingdom Metazoa; phylum Chordata; class Aves; order Passeriformes; family Dendrocolaptidae; genus Campylorhamphus; species Campylorhamphus procurvoides. Next base: position 143,813 of record WBMV01009133.1, on the reverse strand, counting down.
TTCAGCCCCTGATTTCTGTGCCAGAGAGTAGGAATTACATCACCCACCCCCTATATGAGAAAAACTGTGTCTTTATAAAATAATCTGCTGTGCTTCTGTATTCAAAGACATTTCTATTCATTTATTTGGGGGGGAGGAGCCAATTTCAAGATACAAGGATTCAAAATACTCATAGGTTTGTATCAACTATTTCCTCAATAAGGCTCTTTAATTTTCAATTGACAGTCAGTAAGCTGAATTTCCAGCGTCAAAAAGGAATAGGATTTATATTAAAATGCAAAGAACTGCAAAAGCAATAGTTTTCACTCTGCCAGACAAAACAATCTCATGTCCAAATAGTTACATTCACACACTGAATATAAGGACTGTTACTCAGACAGTCCCTGCAACCAAGGCACATCATCCACAGAACACCAATAAATTAGCCAGCACAGTCCAACAACCTGTTGGACCTCATCCTAGGGAATGAAGAGTTGCAAGTCCCAACTGCCACCTAATCACACTGACTACAAGGGAATTCATGTCAACTTTTCTTTGCCTCATTTTTGTTTTTCATGAGGATAACACTTCCCTGTGTGAGTGACCAGACTTAATATATGTCATGTTACAGATACTATTCATTGAGGGTGTTAAAATTAACAGTTCAGATATGTGAACACCAATGTTCTGCTTCTCACAACTTCTGGCTAACACAGCTGCAATTCAGCTGCAGTTTGAATCTCTGCTTCAAAGCCCTTCAAGACTGCTTTGCCAGTAGCAGTGATTCATTTGGAACTTCTTACACAGCCACTTAGATGATGTAGGTAAGTCACCACTTACACTTAGTCACTTTATTTACTTTGAGACAGCTTGATGAAAATGAAAACCAAACTGCAAACGGAGCCAGGATTTATGCAGCATGCACGTTATTGATCTGCTATCTTTCATTCCATCAGATCACCCTCAAAACCAGTAGTTATAAGCACCAACACAGACAAAAGTAAGTCAGCTTGCAGAACTGCCAACACTTGATTGCACTGCTGTTGCAGTATGGTGCTTAAAACATTCAGCGTAGACAACAAAGTACAGAGAAGGCATATGTGGCCAAAAAAACCCTTCCTTCAGTTGTCTTCTCTTCATTCCATCTTTCACACTTCATGTATTAACCCACAACTCTTAACCTGGCAAGGAAAGTATTTCCTTTCTGGAGACACACATGATAGATTAAACCTCTGTCTCCACTACTTAACATCTTTGTTATTACATCAGCATACCTACAGCACCACAAGATATTTCTGGAGTCCAAATGCTTGTTACAGAGGTATTAACAGTCTCTTCCACTGAGAGTGAGAAAGAGCCATCTTTTACCACATACATATACATGTTAAATAAATACTTCCAATGTATTTCAAAAAAAAATCTTGTATTAACAACTGCACTAAAGGTTGCTAAAAATGAGACAACTATCACATTTACAGAATCACAGAATATTCTGAGTTGGAAGAGACCCACAAAGACCAAGTCCAGCTCTTAAATGAATGGCCCCACCAGGGATCAAACCCATCACCTTGGTGTTATTAGCACCAGGCTCTAACCAACTGAGCTAACCTCAGGATCAATTTAGTTAGTTTCTCCCCCTTAGAGAAGTAGTTTTCATAATTTCACTCAACTTAGGTAATAGTTTCATGTTCTCTCTCTCATATACAGAGCCCAGTGCTGTTTTGCTCTTGATACTGCATATACAGGTGTGAATAAGTAATTCAAACCTTTCTTAAAATATGGTATTACATTTACTAATGTTTCTGATTTATTTACATGTATAGCATGTTTGTTTGAAGTACACACATATAACAAACATTCAGATTATTGACTGTGTCATATACTCAAAAATGGAAGACAAAAACTAATTTGAAACATAGTTTGAAAGGAAGACAACAATCTTGCTTTAAATGTATTTTTAACAAACAACTCAAATGACTCTGAAGACTGTCACCTATTTGTATTGCCACGGGTAACTCATTTGGACAAACTTTCTTTTTGTCCATACCCTCATTACAACAGCAGCTGTTGAAGCTTTGCCATTTCAAGCATATGATCCATGTGTCCCCTCCCTGACATTCTTCAGTTCCTCTTTTCATTGCACTCCACCTTACTCTAGCATGTCCTCAAGAGGCCTTCTCTGTTCCCAACACTTAATCTCTGAAACTTGTCTTGTCCGTCAAGACACATTAACTTGGCTAGCATCTCTGATTTGTCTGAAAACTTTCTGAAGCTGTTACAAAGAATGCAGTTCAGTCTCCACACTGCAACAACTGCACAAATTACACATTTTCTGGAGTCTCTTGGCATTACTATGACATTACTGAACTGTTACGGTAAAGAGGTGTAATAACCTGAATCAGTAGACTGTGCAGTGGTTCCTCCTCTTTATATACACACTCAATATTGAAGTGGACAGCCTAAGAGACAGGAAAAAATCCAGTTCTCTTACCTCATAGCCAAACTGGAGTTCATCTGAAGTTAACATAATGATATCATCATCAATAGCCAACACTGCTTCTGTTTCAATCTCATCATAGGGGAAGAAGCGATTGCTAAGTTTATTTTCTGCAGTCCTAACAACTTTCAAGGGAACACGAATCTTTGGCCAGAGGGAATCTAGAGAAAAAAGAAATAGAATTCAATACTACACTTTACTTCTGAACAAGTTGGCCCATCAGTCTTTGCACGTCTTTACCTTTTTTTCTTCAAATCTAAACAATACCTTCTTGATGTCAAATTTACCCCTTTCAGTTTGGCAAACATGTGAACACATGAAGGCAAGAAACATAAGTTCAGCTACATTTCCCTCTGTAGCTCTCTACAGAGAGCTTCAAGGACAGCGACATGGGATAGTTCACTCAAAACTGCCATCTGCGACACATAACAAGAGTCAGGGATAATATGTATTGGTTTAGGATACACAACAAGAAAAGATACTTCACTCAAATGCAACTAGAATAATTTGAAGCAGCAGTATACAATCACTGACTGCAAGTCTAGGGTCATAAAGAATTTGAAAAAGAATGTTTCATCACATGCTGGAAAAAATTAATTTTATTGTATCAATAAAACATTAATCACTATTGACAGATTTGGAGTAGATTCTGTGTCTCAGTAATTTCTTTCATGTTCAAAGTCCTAAGTCACAGTGATAATTTTAAGTTCAGTACAAATGGATTCTAACTTGAGCCCTACAGCATCCTTACAAGTAGAACAGAGCACTGGATTACAGACATTAAAATTCACAAGTCAAATGATGATTTAAATAACAACAAAACCCTCTGTAGATACAAAACTACATCCAACTCACTCTACAATGAGATTTATTTCCATTTCTTGCTATGTGTTTAACATGCAGCACCTTAAGTGTCACATTAACAGCTTCAGCGTATATTCAAAAACTGTCAAAATTATCTTCTCTTCCTACAAAAGTATAACTGCAGGTATAAGTAGAGAGCACTGAGCTAAAAGCAATAGAACTAAAGACTGAATATTAAACCTAAATGCACATAACCATATACATTTTCTACCACAAAGCTGAACAGGAGCCATTGTTACAGTATGATGCTGTACAAGTAGAAATGTAGTTAGTTTCTTACAGCTTTCACAAAAACGTGTATTTTAACAAAAATTCAAAGGACAAGAGAGCATTGTAAGATGAGTCTAAGTACCTTGTGAACAGCAGACAGATGACCACTTGAGTTTCTTACACTAGTGAAATGGAGAGGATGACAGTGGTTAGAAAAAGAAGGGAAGATATATTGCCAAATACAAAAGGACTGCTGAAAGAATTTGTAAGTTGTTCTCTGTGTCAAATAAAAATGTCTATAAGGACACACCTTGTTGCAGGTGATTCTTCCCCTCTGCTCAGGAACACTGAGGTCACAACTGCAGTACTGTGTCCAGTTCTGGTCTCCAAAGTACAAGAGAGAGATGAGCAGACTGTGTAGAGTTCTGTAAAGAACCATGAAAGTGATGGAGCATCTTCCCTATGTGAGGAAAGGTTGAAAGAGCTGTGACTCTTTAGCCTAGAGAAGACTCAAGGAAGGTCTCTTCAATATGTACAAATACCTGAAGGGAAGGTGTAAATAAGAAGGAGTCAGACTCCTTTCACCAGTGCTCAGTGACAGGACCAGAGGTAATGGGCACAAAAATATACTGGAGGTTCCCTCTAAACATCAAGAAACACTTTTTCAGTGTGATGGTGACTAAGCACCGACACAAGTTGGCTAGTCAGGTTGTGAAGTCTCCACTCTTAAAGATACTCAAAAACCACCTGAAGATGGTCCTGTGCAATCTGCTTGAGATGGTTCTCCTTGGGGCGGGGGTTTGGACAGGATGATCTCCAGATGTCCCTTCCAAGCTTAGGTATTCTGTGATTCTGTGGTAAGTGGAGTCTGTAAGAATTGATACTGGAACTGAAGCCACTGAAATTTTCATCAATAGTCCAAAATACATTTAAGTTGCCAGTTCAAATTGCAAGTGACACAAAGCCTGGAGACATGAAAAACAGTGAAGACCATAAGGTCATATAGAGCTCAGTGAAGTCTGTATGACTGGACTGCTTAGTAAACCCGGTATATTTGAACAAGAAAACAGACTGGCACCCAAACTGACAGTTAAACACTAGAACCAAGGCGACTTTTTCCCTGATGAAAAGGATTAAAGGGTCAGAGTGGACGTTACTTCTCAGCATGCTGCAGGAGCAAAATGGATTAAGGCAATTTTTGCATATGTAGATGGGTATGTAGAAAGAAATGGGGGCAGAAGGAAGGGCAATTTTACCTGTATGCAGAAATAGACAGACAGATGCTAAAATACATTTGATTCTGGTGGTTTTATTTTTCAAACCATGTTAAAACACTGAAAATGGTGCAGAAAAGAACCACATAAGTTATTTGAGGTCATGACAAAATGCCTAGAAGTAAAACATGAAGATCAATTTGTTTAGTTTACTAAAAGAAGGAACAAAAAGTGTATCTGATTAACATGTACAAGTACCTACACAGGAAGAAAAATGCCATGTATCTTCAACAAACTGGAGAAAGACATAACAAAAAACAATGGCTGGAAACTGAAGCCAGGCAAATTCAAAGAATAAGGCAGACATTTTTAATAGTAACAGTGGTTAACCTCTGGCAGAAGTTAACAAGGACAGCAGTTGGTTCTGTACATCTTGTCTTTCAACAAGACTGGGTATTATTATAGAAGATGCACTCAAGTTAGAAAGCACTGGATTGAAAAGACAGACAATGTAGTGACTCATGACTCACAGGTCAACCCAGATGGTCTTACGGCACTTTCTGCTTTAAACTCTATGAACAATGAGATTGCTGACTGTCACATGGATAATAAGAAGCTTGAATATAAACTACTAAAACATGAGGAGACAATAAAGAAATTAAGAAAATAGCACAAAAAAGAAAGATAGTTGTTTATGTGTGGAAGTTAAAAAGAGGTGTCAATGAAAAAAAGACACTCTAAGGACCTAAATAAGAGAAATCCTAACCTGAAAAAATGCTTCTAGTTTTTAAACAACAACATAGAATCAAATTCTGGAAGTGTTCTCAGCAGAAGAATCTCAAGAATGCTGGCTGACAGACAACACCAAAAATTATGGGTTACAACATGATACAATTATGCACACACACTTTCAATTCCATTAGAATCCAGAATCAGGTCTGCTTCCAACATAGTTTTGCACTCTTTCCACTGTCAGTCTGTTGCACTAGGAAGACAGTACCAGTGAAGAAGAGGAGCTGCTTCATTCCCATTTGTAAAAGTAAAACTTGCTCTTGGGAAGGAGTGTCCACATCCTCACTGCCACTGGGCCTCTCAGATTTAACAGCTCACAAAAACAAAAAAATCCACAAACCTCCACACTGTTTAAAGACACCACAGTCCAAACACAGCTTCATTGGGGAAAACAAAGCAGCATTTCCAAACCACAGTAAGTCTTCAAAAGTCAGTTTTTCTAGGAGCTATACTTTAGAAAGGAGGATTGGCATGCATGGGTGGCCAAAAGAAAGGAAATACAGAAAGATATTAATTGGCAAAGATTTTATTCAGTTTCCTACCCCAAGGTTTTTCCTGTGAGATTGAAAAAGTGACTGTAAAACCCATCTTTATCTGTGTGGTCTTGTAGACTGTGGCCTGTATTTCATATGTATGCATGCTCTTGTCCTGTTTCACTCACCTCTTGTCCTTCTGCTAGAAGGCATGAGGCATCAGCCTAAACACCAATACACACCTGAGTGGCTTGTGATATTGATTAGTATCCAGCTGGAAGGACTCAACGCCATTACTTATGAAGTCCAATGAAAGCCACAGTCAACCAGTAGCTGGGGAGATACAAGTTCCTTGGGGCTACAATAAAAATGCTCCAGAGTATTAATTCTAATTATGGTGTTATGAGCTCATTTTATTCTCAACATTTTATGGTCTTTGAAATGCCCTATATGGATCACAATTTGGAGCAATGATTCCAGTAGGACACCACTGGAATTCCAAAATTTTCAGCTTACTAGTCAACCTAACCTCAGGAGGCAGTAACAGTGAATGACTGGAACTGTTTATTGCAAATTAGTACTCAAGTCCGCTCACTGCTTTCTTACTGGTTTACCATATAGTGTGCAAATATCCATTTATAAGACAGTTACAGGTACCTCACAAAGACACATCACTGCCTCATAAAGACTATAAACTGTGTAATGTTTGCAAGCTACTTAAAGATCTTTGGCTAATTGCCTATAATTATCCAAATGTAATGCCAGCATTAGTATCAAATAATTTTAAGCAGCCTGCTAGATCCCAAATACACTGTACTGTCACAAATGTTTCAGCAGCAATCAGAACTGCATGCATGCATTGGTAAATTTGTTTTTATAAGTATCAACAAAGTTTACATTTTACACATGTTAAGAAATCTTTTATTCAGGCTTTTTTTTCCTTTCATGTCTACATGTTAAAAAAATGACAACCAAATTGCAACAAAGGAACATACTGAAACAAAAATTGAAACTGAAAAGTCACTAGGATTGAAAAATAAAAAGCACACATACACTTTAAACTTCCAACTCTTCAGAAAAATTAACTATTTGATAGCTTACTAACAGACACGCCACTTGAATAAAATATGGCAACAAGAAAAAGTAATGAAAACTGTATGAAAAACGAAGATGTAATCTAATTATAATCAGCACACATCTCAGATATCAGTAAATCCTGTTAAATCCACATGATTTACTAAGGTCTTGGAAAGTCTCTCAAAATGACCAGTTCTCAACAACGGGTATGTTACTGTCAAATATTTGTGCTTTGAGAAACATAATATAAGGTTTCTGAATTTAGCCTTTAATTAATGAACAGAAAATGCAAGCATTTTGGAGAAACTTTGAATAAGACATGAGGGAAGCTAGCAGTTATTCTGCAGCATGTAAAATGCACGAGGCTATTTGCCTCCTGGAGGCTGATTTGATACTGAAGGTTGCTGACCCTACAGCGATGGAACTGCATGGGAGATGTCATGACATGATGACACCTGGATAACCATTTTGGTAGCCTGGGCAAAAAATTAATATCACAAAGGACAGCAGGCTCCACTCAGAGGTCTAAGTATTACAAATTAGTTTTGCTATAGGAACTCCAAAAGAAATATATAGTCAATAAAAAAGACATAAAGACATAAAAAAGATTTCACTTCAGAAATCTACATTTTAGAATCTATTACAAAAGTTAAAACTGCCTGCATTTATTTAAAGGACCACAAAAGAAGAGTACTTGTACTTTTCTTTTTATATAAGAGGAGTGCAGCTTAAAGAAAAGTCAGAAACAGAGTCTGTCACTTCTGCAATATCACATTTTGAATTTTCAGATACAGCTTGGAAAGGTCTGAGAAACCTCAGCACGATCAAAACACATATGGAGTAAATTCTCAGTTTACTACTCCATTATAATCAAGGTAAAAGCACAGCTTTATTATTACAGTAACATGGTACTGCATCCTTTAACAATGACAAGGACAAAGGAAGCCCAAGGCAAGAAATCTTATATCCTAACATAAGATCCTTCAGGCATACAAAAGTAAAAATGCATGTTTGAACTGAGGACTACTCTTACTTTTTTAAAAATCATTGAGGACTTTCTGTGATGCAGCAGAAAATGGGGGTAAAATATGAAAATAAAGCTCTCTGGAATGTATACAAGTCTATGTATATAAGGAGTCTGAGGAGAATGACAGGTACCTCCTATTATACATCATACTGAAATAATTACGAGAGAAGAGTGTTTGAATAATGCTTATACTTGCTCTCTGGCAACAAGTCTCAGGACACGCCTGACACCATGTACTGTTTAGGACAACTGATGCACTGATTGCAGGAGCTGCCCACAGAAAACAGTGTGAGGTCTTCTATGCACAAAATCAGCAGTTTCCCAACTTTGCCAAATGCAGATCCCTCTTCTCATGGACTTACAGGCCCCAACAACCCCATACATGGCTGTATTCTGGCCAGTCCACGAGTCCACCATTAAGTCCTGCAAGTCCACATCTCACAGCAAGTTTTTCAGGCATGATTTCAAGATATTTTAAACGAACTGCAGATCAAAAAGGGCCAGCTATGTTCCTAGTTAAAACATTCATATATAGAAGAGCAGCAAAAAATCCCTTCCTTTACATATGCATTTCTCAGCTACAACTCACAGTGAATCATGAGACATATAAATAGAAGGGAGAACAATCACGGGAAAGAGGCAACTTGATTATAACCTAAAGGAATACACCCACACAGCAGCCAAGATCAGCAAGGACAGCCCCCTACCTGTCCCGAGGAATGCTCAGCTGTACTGATGATAGAGTGACCACAGTTCAGTCTTCTCATTTGTCTGACAAATTATCACCGTTACTTCATTTTCAGGTACATCTTTTCACTTTAATAAATGTTTAGGACAAGTGAAAAAGGGGTTTTATCTTATGGAATATTGCATTTTTTGAGGGGTACAGCATCCTTTTTTTCCTGGATGACAATCCTGTGCCACGTGCTCTGGCATTTACTAAAAAACACAAAACCAAAAAATACCCAACCAAACAAAACCCCCAAAACAAAAGATCAACATTATTTTTAGAATTTGCATGTACTTCAAACCTTTCCATTCCTAAGGACAGATTCCTTCTATTTCCAATATATATCGCTTTGATAACAATAACATTTTCAGTTTTCATCTTTTTCTAGTGTTGACAGAGGAAAGAAAGAAGCAGCCACATGGCACTTGGGTGGCACTATGCCAGCTATATCCCAGGAAATCTAAATCCAATTCTCAATTTAGTGCACACACTCACTAAGGAAGACCATACCCAGCCCTCACACTTACACACGAAAAACAAAACAAACACACAAAGGATTGCAGTGACAAAAGCCAAGATCTGCTTATGTATGGAAACATGTCCCTTACATGGAAAGGACCAAGAAATACAGCACTTGAAGCTCTAGAATGTTAAGCACCTCTGCTTTACTACAACCAATTAAAAGTGAATAGCCATAAAAGTGCAGATACTACTGTAGGGTAATAAACTAGACTTTATCAGTGACAGTGGTGCACATTACAAACTTCAAACTCATTCCTTGTTCTAATCCATCAGAAACTTCCTGGCTTTAACAGGCTATAAACAGCAGAAGCTTTGAAGTCCGAGGATTAGGATCACTAATAGACAGACTGAATGAGAGACTGGCTGAAGAGCCAAGTGAAATGCCCTGCATGGACCTGGAATAAAACAAGGTAATTTAATCAAACTGACCTCTCTCTAGCCATAGGACAAGAGATTACAATAGTTGTAACAGAAATAAAGGGACTAGAAACAAATAGTTATTTGTTTCAATGCAGTGCTTAGGCTAATGCAAGGACAAAATTGCCTATGCTTTCAACTGCGCTCTTGAATCCACTATTTTAAGCTCCACAGGCAAAAGTCTTTTTTTCTCTTCTTTTTCACTAGTTTACGTCTTAACGGTAATAGAGGGAGAAAAAAAATTAAACATTTTAATTTTCAAGATTAATACAATAATTTAAAATAAAAGGTCATTCTAATAATCTATTTGCTTCAACTCTCCTGTATCTCAGATCACGCAAAGGAAATGTGGAAACAATTTATTGGGTCAAATCCACCTGCATTCAGTGACCACAAAGCTGAATATAACACTAAGCCTTTTTGCTTTCAGGAAAGAACCTTTCACCGCAAAAACTCCAGTTGTTATCAATTTATATGCAACAAATTTTACTCCAAAGGGCCGTAAAACATAAAAAAACACTAAACTTGAGGTATTTAGCAGAGCAGTATTACACAACACTTTTTAAAGCAAACAATAAAGCTACTCTGCTTTAAACTGGAGCAAGTTGCCAAAATGGCAAATGAGCCAAGGGAGTGGCAGCGATAGATTGGCTCTGAGAAGTAGCTAGGAGATGGTAAATTGAGACGAGGGCTCAGGAATTAATCTTTACATTGTATCTTCCTGGTATGCAGAATAGCTAACTTTGAAGAGTAGAACGCTGCAGCACTGAAGCATCTGGAAAGAGAATTACAAAGTGAGGAGTCCTAACAACACACTTCATTCACTACAGAAAGAAGAATCCACAACACAGCATTTTTTTGAACAAGTATTCCTAGAAGGAAACATTTCTTGTCTCACAAAATCACTACATTTTCAGACGAGAATGAGAGATTCGTGTGTACAGCATATGGGAACCAGGCTCATACACATCTATTGTATCTACAGTATTTAAGCCAGAATGAGAAGAGGAGGTTCTCATTGCCTAGCACAGTGCTCAGGATTTTAATACTAGTATTCAGAACTTGGAAGAAGATCATCCTAGGAAATAATAAGCATGGAAATAAAATAAGTAGCATTGGAGTGTATGTCTAGCACTAGAGAGGATAACCAAAGGCCATGCCTAGCTATCCTTCTCTACATGGTGCAATGCCTCCCATTTACTTCATGGTGATTTTGTAATGGAATTCAGTGATGTCAGGACTTATGTTTCCAGCTGAACACCTGGGAGAAGATTAGCAGCAGCAGGTTCTCATGAGACAGGTGGCCCAGGGCTGGAAAATAAGGGAGTTGGTTGGACACTGAGCAGCCGTTGAGCATGCAGCGGCATTGCATGGAAGGAGACACTAAAACATGGGATTGGGATCTTGGGTTTGAAAATGTAGGCATCACACTCTGAGGACTGGGCAGCCTGAGACTGAGGTCATGGCATGAGGGAGTATGGTATGTCAGACTGGCACAGCACACCTCAGCTACTGAAATTTAAACAACTTAACTGAGACATTTACAGCACTGAGATCATACTGAGGTCATTAATATACCTTTGAAACTAACCCTTCTTCCAAAAATCTACACATTCAAACAATTTGAGAAAATGCCCATGAATGTGCCCTCGTTTTAAAATAACCATAAATTAAAAAAAAAATAAGATATTATGCAGATGTCACCATACTCACTCAGATATTATGAAGAGCAAAACAGTGTATCATACTTGTTGGAAAGGAGACATTTTAAAACAGCAACTACTGTCTTACTGGGCAAAGAGTAACATTTCCACAAGATATTCTGGTGATACAGGAATTCCTTTTCAGACACTCCATATGCCCTAAGTTTTCATTTCATCAGTCAAAATATTCACTTTTTTCATAGCTACAAGTATTCAAACTACTTTGGCGCTTTCAACCACGTTTGTTGTAGAAAACAGTCCAGAAGCAGTGGTATATTATATTAGCACACGTACACTGTGATGAGGGACTGCCTACAGAGAAATAATACCAAGCATATTTAAATAATACCAAATATACCAAGTATACCCACAGATCAAAGATAGGTCTGTTCTTACCACTCCCCCCAAAAAAGTTAAGGAAGAAATGTTTCTGTAACTATTGTATTTGTTACTACTGATTTTGAAGTTAGCAGCACAACCACTGGTATGCTTTTTTCTTGTTACCTCCTTCACCTTTTCTCACTTCACCTTCAAAAACATTGCCACAAAAAAAAAATCCAAATGTATTATTTTGAAAGAACCATAAAATACTTCTCAAATATTAATGAAGTAGAAGAGAGGTCATTCTGCAACAGGTGCAAATAGACATGCTATGTTCAGTTTCACCTTCCTCCACCATACCTACCATGGAGTCTTACCTTCTGGTGGATTCTTATTCTGGTTATTCCAGACAACTAACAATTTCGATAGACTAGGCACTTTAGACACCTCTGTGATGACTCGGAAAAGGCTCTCCACTCGGTCATAGGTCAGAACTATAGCCGTGAAACCCTGGGACTGAGGTGGGATCAGTGGAAGGAAGAGCGGGTTGCTCACACTGCTCCATTTCTGTGAAGGAAAACAAGAAAACAGCAAAACAATTTTATTAAAGTGACTCTTCACAGTAGGGAGTAATTCATATAGCCAGGACCTAACTGCCAGACTTGGAATTTGCTCAGACCCAGCAGGTTGACTCTCTTAATTCTGACAACAGCGGACTACAGAAATTTCTCAAAACCTTTATTCTAATCTCTTTCTTAATTCAAATTTCATTTTCACCTAGCTGTAACACTGAAAACCAGTAGGGGTTTAGGTAAAAAATAAAGTGAAAGAGGCAGAGAGATTTGTGAAGAAGGAAAACCAAGCGTGAATTTTTAATCCCACCAGCATGACTCAATTCTCATTTGCTAATTACTCTTTCAAGACATCTATATTTATAGCCAGAACTCAACAAACAAAGAGAAACTTAATCAGAATTACAATTTCAGAAGTGAAAAAGCATTAACAACAAAACCAAAGCAACAAAACCATAAACCTGGCACAAAATGTGCACCCAAGCAAAAAGGGCAAAAGCAGGCACGAAGAGGAATAACGTACTAACTTCCACAAAGCTGAGTTTGTTCAATGGTGGAAAATCCCCACCTATTACATAAAAAAACCCCAACAAACAAACAAACAAAACCAACCAAGGCATGAGATCCAAAGATGAATTTCAGAGTTATCTGCTCCTTGTGAATTTTAACTAGGGCATCCCTTTTAAGGCTTTAAAGGTCTTACTTCAATACATTCTCAGCATAAGGAAGCCAGTCCAGCTAGCTAAATTCTCACTGAATGTGCCAACCTCCTTTGGAGGTGGCAATGTGGGGGAGAAAGCAGTGAAGGGACCATTTGAGGAGAACGAAAGCACCAGCATTTTAGTTTCAACTTTTCCATTCCAACTGACATTCCAAGCAGAGGTTGGTCAGAGAAGCAAAGGGAAAAAAACAGACCCTTTGGGATAAGGTGAAAAGGGGAGCTGGGAAAGCATAAACTGAGTGATGCTGTTTTGCAGGGAAGTTCTGAATCCTAGCCCGTAAAAACTATGAACACTCATAAGAGGCTAATAACTGACAGTAGTTTACAAAAATACTGTTAAAATCTCCAGCTAAGCTCGTACCATAAGCTTGCTTGTATCAGAAAGAGAGCAAGTTTTACAGACTCAAAGGTATCAGCCTATATTTGCAGGAAGTGAACCTTGCAATTTTCTGTTTCCCTATTTAGTCTGTGGGTTACTTTATACACCCAACAGCCACCTTTCCTCCTGTTTAATGGTTAGATAGCTCTAACTAAAATAACTCCAAGGATGAGGAGAATAGAGAGCCTATTTACTCAAAGACATAATAACATTTTGACCATTCTGGTAAAGGAGAAAGAAATAAGATGTGAATATGATTTCCTTCTATGAACAAATCAAAACTGAGTGGGGATAAATATGTGCGGTGGAAAAGTTAAGCACAGCGTTGGCGCACCGTTTTGTCCAGTATGGTCTAAGGGTATGTTCCAGGCAAGGATCTGTCACTAGCAGTAATAAGTTCAGACATCCTGAAACAGTTGGAAAGACAGACTGCCTTCAGCTACACATACTTGATCATGTCTAGTATAAGCTGCATTCAACTTAAACTGTTTGTGACGTTCCTAATGGAAAACATGAAGCTCTAGTTTTTACCCAAAAGGAGTAACAGGATAATGTAGAAACAGTAATAGTACAATATGGAATGTTGGTTCATGAAAGGGACATAGCTACCTGTGATAGCAGAGGACTACGGTCAGTAATTCAAAAAATATACATCCATTACTTCAGCAATTGATATGTGCAGACTAAACTGCTTTTGGATTAGTATATTTTCTAAAATGAAAGCTTTTGTACATACTTTACTAATTGTGTAACATGACTGGTGGCAGACAGGGACAGACCTCTGAATTTTCTGCAGCTTCAGTTCCTGCAGCAAATCACAATCTATATGTTACTAGAGCGTAATCCACCTCATTAAAGCATTACTACAGACCTGTTTCCACACAGCCCTCACTGCTATTATCTGAATGACCCTGGTAATGTCAAGCAGCTTCTTAAAACAACCTTTAGAAACTTCTTTTGATTAATACTTGAAACAGAGGTTTAACTTCATAATCAGAATGCCAAGAAAATATTATGTTTCTGCCCTACAAGAAAAAATAACTGGTAGAGCAATCTACAAACAATGTTCTATTTATTACTTATGGGTGAGAATTGCTACCTTGATTAATGGCTCTCATTTGAAGTTTTTCTAGAAACTTTTTCTCAGTTCACAGCACTCCCTAACAAATTGCTTGCTATAATATGCTTTCAAAAAGATTATTCCTTTTCCATCATCTAAGACTATTTTAGGTACTTACAGAAAAAAATATGTACACAAGTACATGCATATGTACCTGAATTGGTCATGATTTTTCTTATAAACTTACATTTATAAGTGCATTACTTAAATCCCAACTTCTACTACTTTCAGAAAGGCATGAAAATTCTCCCCTGCTGGTCATAACTTAGGAAAAATAAGGCAACTTTTGAGCTGGTTTTGCTCATGCACCTACTAAAGGATGATGGAGGGAGGGAAAAGCCTGTAGACACACACTAATGGATTCGAGAACCCTGCTCTCATTTGAGAAAAGCATTTCAAAAAGGCAATTAAGCATCTCTCAAGTGCCATTAAGAGCCAACCCCCTGCTGCCTGCCTGAAGAGTGTGTCTACAGTCTGAGACCTATTGACCCCACTTTCTGCAGGAAATCGGGCAAATTTAAGCCTCCATAATTTGCTAAAGTCTTCCAGATTTCTGCTTAGAAAAAGCAAACCATACAGGCAATTAATTCAACAGCAACCTAATTAAATCTCCATTATGGCAGCAAAGCATGAAATGGTTAATGACATAGGGATGGGTTCTCCAAGTCACTATTCAAGCAACCAAGTGGTGTCCTTTCCCATTTTTACTACCATTCTGGATGGAAATTCACAGGAACTTTCACTCTCAGAGAGGAAGCAAACAGCAACAGTAGATTGATCATCCATCACCTTTCTTTGACAAAGTGCTGACACTCAGCTATGGATAAGACAGCCCTTCACTATCGCCCTCTCAGCTAATATCATTAGAAGAGCCAGGATAATTAATCCAGGATTAATAGGTCACTTGCTGTGAATCATTTTTATGGGCAAAAAGGATCAAGTTCAAATGCCACTTTCCTAAGAATAATTTCACATCACTTAAGTCTCACAGTCTCAGTTGTCTGACAGCTCTTTGCAGTTCATATGAAAATCCAAAGTAGTAGGACCTGAGCAACAGTGAAAACTTAGGAATAGCCTGAAGCTAGGGAGAGAGAAGAAGTCAGGAATGGTCATGTATACATGTAAGGATTCTGACTGCTGCAGCTGTCCTGTGCATGTCTTCTACAAGTGTGCATGTGTAATAATGCCTTAGAAACAAGGCACCTTCCTTTACAATAGATAGATCAAATACTGTCCTCCCTCTTGGTCATTAAAAGCAACCTGATTCTACTTTAGGAAAAAGTTAATACCTTAAGGACACGGTACAAAGGGAGATGAATTCTCATTATGCAGGAGGCTCAGACTGTATTTGATGTGGTCTTCAGGTTCAGCTTGTCAGAGAAGTTTTTAACAGATCATTCTTAGCATGATAGAGAAGGGAGACAGGCTGGAGCTTCAGGATGTCAGTGAACACAACCGGACTGAGAAATAGACAATCCTAATATATAAATGCTACAGAGCTTCAAAGATACTGGCAAAATAGAATACTAAGTATTACTATACTGAAATATAATACATAACAAACTCAGTCTCATCCCAAAACTTCTAATTCAGGTGTTCACCACTGAAAGAGACTTGAAGATACAGCAGACACATTATAAACTGCATTGCAGATTGGTCTTCAGGAAAACACAGTTGTGTAAGATGTTCCATATTATAGAAGAATCAAGAATTTCTCAGATTCCATTTAGTGGAAAAACTCAGCAACAGCACTTAAGAAGAATAACATTTCACTGCTCTGATGAACTAGACAATGGGCTTTCCTCCATGAGTATTTTATTTTCAACACCTAGCCAGCTTGTTGTAAACTACATATGAGTGAAACCACACAGTCTGAACAACAATTCACTGTTTTTTTAAAAGCACAGAGGTAAGGATAGCAGTGTGCTGAATTTAGTAACTAAGCAGTTCTTCTATACATCTAAACAAAACAGAGATGTATCTCCTGCCACTGTGGTTAAGGCTTTTTCGGGGTTGTTCTTAAAATCAACCTAACCTCAATGTGGTTTCAATTATGTATTACCAGACCAAAAAAAGCCCTGATTTATTCTATTTTTCTCCAATTATTTATGGTAAGTTTGTATTGAATACTTTGAGAAAGTATTTCATCATACTTCCCGTCCTCAAGTGGTCATAGGGCAAAACCAAAGGAATGAACTGTCTCTACTTCTCCAGAGCCAACCACAGTGCTCACATTCAGCAGAATCACAAACCAAGTTGCAGTGGCCAACATTTCATGTTTTGATGAAGATCATAAACTCTCCTAAAAAAAAACTTAGCCACAAGACACATAGGAGTTTCTACCTACTGCAGAACAATCCACTGTGTAAAAGAACAATCCTAATCTCCAGACAAGTAAATTAAAGAACCAGCTGTTAAATCATGTTTCACACTCACATAAAAATACCAGTATTTACAGCCAAATATATGTGGTATACTCAACCCGTCCATAATATCAAGACCAAAAAATCCCCCAATAAACTGAAATTTATTTAATATAAAAATAATACCTATCTTCTAATATAATAAATACAGCAAAATTTCATCCAGTTGATTCAAACCATCACACAAAGTAGTTGGAAATGCAGCAGAAAAAGAAATCTAACATTGTTCAATCAAAAAAATACCACATGTGCACTGCCCAGAAAAGTGCTAGCTTGTTCTCATTTACAGGTAAATAAAAAAGTGTATGTTAATATTTGCTTAATACTTCGAAGATGACAAATGGTACTAGGATGGAAGTACAGTTGTAACTGGCATTATCTGAAAACTGAGGGTTATAAAATACTAGTCAAAGAGGTTAGGAATAGTTTAACAAGCTTTCTAACAAGCCTGATAATTGGCAAAACCCACTAAGTATTCTGTAAAAGAACATCCAACTCAGGCTTTGCTAAATGAATGGCACTTTTGGCACCAAGTTAATTTTGCTATTTTAGTTTAAACCAAATGATGGTGCTCTTTTCTGCCTCACTGGAAGAAATGAAATCTGGTATGTTTATTGTTCTGCATACTGATATTCTCAAGTGATTATTAAACTCTGGTCTGTATCATCCAAGGTCATAGCTCAAAAGCCCCTGACAAAAAAACTCAAACCCTCTAATGTTTCATAGATCTACATTATAAACAGGCTTGAAAGAATTTCAACAAAAGCAACTGAAGAAAACTGGAAACATTCTGTCATACTCATTTTTCAGAAACCCATATATGTTAGTGAAGTATGAGGCAAAGAGGAGAATTTAAATGATCAACAAAGAAGCACAAGTGAGGAAGTACTTTACCTCTATCAGAGCATAAAAAAGTACTTAATTGAAGATAACAGATCACATCTCAAACACAAGTCATTATTTCTAATCCAGCCCAAACTGGTAACCATCAAAATGCACACTGTAGAATCGGTCATTTTTTGGCTTACTTGAACATAACTGATTATCTCTGCCTGATGGATAATGGCTGGGCCAAAAAACACAGAAGACATTAAACTCCCATTCTTGCAGCAAAAGGCTGTCTGAGACATAAAGGACTCAAGTGGTCCAGGAATGAATTTCAGGCCCCGAAAGTATCATTTGCTCCTCTTCATTAAAAGGAGGAAATATCTCATAATGCGTTTTTATTCAAAGTACTATTCCATAACATATTAGCATGTTATATGCTACTAGTCTTCCATTTCCTCAACAGGACAGTGAATGAGTAGAAAAATAATCCTCTTTATAACCTCTTTTTTCCTTTAGAAAGGCCCACAGTCTTCAGTCAACCCATACAAACACAAGAAAGGGCTTGGATCACTTCCCCAGTGCAACGTACTAAGTATGGAATTAACTATATATGCATTCATCTTCTGTGTACCTTATACACCCTCCTGGAAAAACACCCTCCTGTACTGCTGCTCTACCCACACTGTGGTGAAGATACTCAGGCAACAATCTCACTAATATTTTGAGCCAACATAAGTCTAACTAATGCCATGAAAAGCAGCCTTCCAGCAACCCAGTCCCTCCCTTACACAACACCCCCACTCCCTTTCTTTTTTTATTTTGCCTGGTAAGTTTTATATGAATTTTATTTTGGCTAATTCACCACAAGTGAATTAGAAAAACCAAAAAGAGGGCAGCACATAAAAAGAGAAATTGTTATCCAACTGTAGCAGAGTGCAGGATTGATTCTTTGGGCAGCAGTACCTATTAATAGTGGTTTCCAGTATTTGGGAAACTACAGACTCAGTACAAGATGCAGTGGTGTTTCTTTGTGTTGAGACTTGAGAAATACCTGAGGAACAGGAATAAAGCTTATTTATGTGCAGATCTAGCCATGAGCATGCCTCACTCATTTTAAGTGAGCGTCACTTTCACACTGACTGTCCAGGATAACAGCCATCCCCTCAATGCAATCTTGTGTTAAAAAGAAAGTAATCATCATTATGTTTGCAGATAGGTCTTAATTCCTAATCTGAAGTACCGGAATTCAAAAAAAAAAGCAAAGAGAAACCTATCAGTCCTTCTTTGCAAGTGACATCCAACGTGGAGCAGCTTTTTGTGAAAGATTCAGCTTGCTCTTCATAGATGCTGCTGGTACAAACTTACTTAATTGAACACTTGAGGCCTCTAAAAACCTCTTCTATTTAGCATACTTACATGTTGCAATCCCTTAAGTGTTAACTCAAAACAGAATCTATTCTACTATACTATAATCAAAACACTAAACAGCAGATATATACAAAATCACATAAAACAGACTGACATTAGATGATGAATTTAACTCTGAAAGTAAACTCATGAGGCTGCAATAGCTCAACAAAATGCAGAGTATAATGCACACCTTGGAGAGTTACAAGCTATTCTAGTTGTAGAAATAATGGTTATATTGCTTTATCTAACACCTGCAGCAGTTGTAACAATTGAACATCAAACAATTAGTAACAAGGACATCTTACCAAACTCTTTTTCTGTTATTTCTCAGGATCCTAGTGACATACTAAACAAAATTAACCCCTATAAGCACAAAAAGAAAAAGAGATTTTAAACCAAGGAGACAGGCAGCTAAGCAACCATGGCCAAGGATTTTTTCTAAGTATTCTCTCCATAATCATTTTGCATAGCAAGCTCTTATTCCTGTCAGAAAGGTGAATTTGTCCTAGCAAGAAAGTTCATAAACTCCTTAAAGCTGGCATTTTCTGCATGTATATTCCATAAAAAAATCCTTGCTCTCATTTTCAAAACCTCACTATTCAGAGCACAGGGATCTGAGCCCTACTACCAGTCCTGTATTGGTTAAAGAAATCGCTTGCTAATTTCAGTAAGCCCTTCACCTTAAAACAGGTATTGTACCTCTGCATGCCCTGTTAATGCGCCTACAGCTTCTACACATTCTTCCTGCACCTTTGTGTCCCTATGTAAACCATGTAACAGGAACAAGAGCGTCCAGAAGAGCATTGCACTTAATCTCCACCAACTACAACATCACTAGGAACAACAAGCAGACCTAAAGGAACTGGATGCTGAGTCAGCTGAGTCTGAAGGCAGAGCACAGATGGCAATTTCTGGAGGTTAGTTCTGGCCACTAACATAAGAATTTACAACACTCAGTTACTCATACTTTTCACCATGATATTGATGTTAACTTGCAGGTGCTTCATTTTACCTTAGCCATATCTTGGCCCTGAGGCTAACCCAAAATGATTTTCTTTAAAAGCTTCAGTCATTAAGTTTATTTAGAGAAGAACATAGCAATATTCTTGTAAATGAAAAGCACGTTCAGGCCATCTTTAGTTACTTTGTCTTCTTATCAGAGTTAGTGGATACAGTTGCCATCTTCTGATACCTCAAATATACATATGTACCAGCTTTCCAACTATAATGTTTCATCCAGGCTTACTAGAAGTTGAAACACTGGATATTAGGCAGGAGCTTAGATGAGAAACACATTCAGGCTCAAATGGATCATTACTCCCCTAACAAGCAAACACGAACTGTGGAATGTTGACCAGCGCAGTTATTAAAATAAGTATAGGAGAGCACCCAGGAGAAGACATTTTTGCATCCCCTTTAAAGACTGAGTAATCCTTAAGCCATTTTCTTCATTTTATAGGCATTTAAAGGTGCTTGGTTTTGCTAACATAAAGGTGTTAAGATACTCTGATCCCCTCCTCGTGGAGTACATACTTGTGCAGATTCATTTTGTCCTTAAATACTGACAACGGCCATATTTCCTCTCCAAGCAATGACAATAGGAGATTATTAATGCCTTTAGCTAGGCAATGGAAAACCAACTTCTGAAAAACTGCAATGAGCTTCTAATTCCTTGTCAGCAACTGTTCCCATCCCATTGGCCTGAAGAGTTTAAAGTAAAACACACTCTACTCCTGAGCACTCCTACCCAGCTTTCAGAGACACTCCCTCTACACAATCATAAAGCAAGACAGTTAACAAGTTTGGGTTTATACGTAAAACAAAGCTATTTTTTATATTTTGACACAGAGAAAATTAACTGATTATGAGTGAAAATCATCTACAGGCCTTTATATAGTAAAAAATCAGAACCAGCTGCTTGGTGCAAAAGGTTAATTAATACTCCAGTGTTTTTTCTTAACACAAGTGGGTTCAGCCAGTGAAACTGGAAAACAAAACAAAACAAAACCAAAAAAACAAACCAAAAAAGAAAACAGGCAAAAAATCCCCCAGCAAAACTTTGATCATCAGTTTCTGTATAAGAGAAATTATGAAGAAATAACATGGAGAAAAATGTAAGCATAGAAATAATTTCTATAATTATGTTGATATAGCTAAAGATCCTTGGAGACTGTTTGAGATCTTCAGCATTTCCACTGTCTATTTTCTCTGCAGTCATACATTTTTAAGCACAAACTCGCCCTACATTCAACAGAAATAAAGAAGTGTGTGTGCATATGCATACAGAAAAAAAAAATATATAAACAAGGAAGCAATTTAGTGTGTGCAATAGCATAAGCTAAAAGTTTGCACTTCACTGCCAGGACATAAAATGAACTGCTAGTTATTTTGCTAGTTGTCATAAAATATATTACCTTCATCTGTTCAAGTTACCAGCACAACATATATACCCACAAATTCACATTCACAAAATTATTACCAAGTTTCATAGCACATACCTTTTATACGAGAAAAAAACAACAAATCCACAATTTGTTTTATGAGTAAATCAAATGAATTTACTTACCACAGCTGGGGGATCATTCCATTCTTCATAAGAAATGGCAGCATATGGATAAATTCTATCATTGATAATCTGAAGAGTAGCAAGAGCAATTGCTTTCATCGATCTAAAATATGCTTCCCAGAACCACCTTGCCTGTAAAGATAATAAAGTTCACTTTCACATTGCCCAGATCCAGTGCTTAACAATCAATTTTGGCTTGCCATGCACAGTCTGTTCCATGCAGTCTACATGTCAGGTGGAAATTAAATTAGGAGGTATGTTTATTGTAGATAAAGTATTTCCATAGAGCCTGAAGGCTTCAAACTCAATTCTGCCCCCCAAAAGAAAAGGACTCACAGACAATAAAAAGAAGCAGCATTATTTTGCAAGGGATTAAATAGAATGAGAATACTTGAACAAATCAGGTATTTTCACACTTTCTCATATGTTTTTCTCTTGAAAATTGTCAACAGCAGTTTGACCACAGAACAGAAGAAATTGCTGTTACGCTCTTTTTTCCCCCCCAAAGCAGAGAACTCCACAGTGCAGCTAAACAGCCAAATAAAATAATCCAGCCTAAAAAAGTGGAACTTAGAAGTCCCTTTTTAACATCAATATTAGAGACAGCTGATTAGATAGAGAATTCCAGTACTCATGAACCTTTACCTGACTAATACCTTTCCAAGTCTTCCAAAAAATCAATTACTTATACAAGTAAATATTAAGATTTTTACATAAAAGTACATGCATCTACCAATTTGTTACAATCCTTAATCTTAGTTAATTTATAGCACAGGCAGTGTAAAACTGCTGAAATTAAGCATGGGATTGTTATACACAGGTGCTCTGAATTTCACAGATAAATCATTTTCAAGGTAAAGTCCTGTATGTAAAGTTTTCATTTTGCCCCAGTCTGTGTGTAGAACAGAAATGCCGGAAGAAAACCAGGGGTTTTGAAATGAAAATGCTGACTCTATCAGACCCTCTGTTAGAGACATAAACATAATTTTAAATGCCTAGAACCATCAAATGATCCTGGAGATCCCCATTCAACTCAGAAGGAAACATGCTTTACCAACAAATGTAATTCATGAGTTCTGGCCCAAGAGATACGATTTTTTTTTCAACCTAATTTTTCCCTTGGGAAACTGCAGCACTTGAATTGTCCAGAAAGTAATTTAATTTGCAATCTCCCTATAGTTCATGATCAACTATAAGGGTAGGTGTTTACATCTAGAAGGCAGAACAATTAAAACAACTGCATTTTTTAATTAATTGGAAGCTTTAGAAGCTTTCAGAGTCAGAATACAACTGAAGACAATATACAAATTTGGGAAAGTGCTATTTTACTCTTGTTACAGATTTCTAAAATAGCAAAAAAGCTCTACAGACAAGCCATTTTTAATTGCATGCTATGAAAATGCTATTATTTACCTTATTTAGTTACTGTACTATTTACCTTATTTAATTACTGAAGGAATACCAAGCTTCTGGAGGTACAGATCTTAGGATGAACCAAAAAAACCCCTCGTTTAGTTGTTGTTAAAAAGTTACAGCATGTCTCATTCTGCAAGTCAGTAGTTTTTAACAGAAGACAAATAGTGATTCCTACATGTACACTTTCTTTTGGAGTACTCCTAGGTTAAATAACAGTGTACAGGAAAGATCACAAGTAGGAAAAATGCAAATGCACAGGCACAAACTTGCATGTATTCATGCTACCTCGTATTTCAGTCTGAGTGTAGAGTATGGGATTCAAAACTACAGACTTCTTGTCAAAACACTAGCCCTAAAACTCTACTCTGTGTGTAGTTTGTAAAATAGATTCTGCATAAAAATTCTGTAAATATGAAAAAAATGTAAGATGAAAAAAATCCATGTTACAACAAAAAAAAACAGACAAGGAAAGAGATTGGTGTTTTCTGAAGCACTACTTTGATTGTGAGAACTGCCATAACTCTAATTACTTCAGACTATTTAAAAGTTTTATTAGAGACTGATGAGTATGCCCAAAAATGGCATTACTCTGGAACTTCTCATCCAGGGAGAGTGCAAAGTAACTTCACTCTGGAACGCAATCACTTCCCTCTTCTTATTTCTCTCCCTGGCAGGACTTAACAGCTGGATAAGAGGCTGATTACCAAGAATACAGAACAAAATGAATACTACATACAACTGTAAAAGCAGAAGAATTATATAAACAGCTAAGAATAAATAAAATGATACTTAATAAAGCAATCACCACATGCTATGCAAAGGCGTAAGTATTCCTTTCCCCATGCCTGATTTTTTAAGAAAAATGTATTATCCAGAACTCAGCAGCAACCAATTTAAAAAGAAAGCCAGAAGCAGAACAAGAATTAAAACGGACCAGGACAGCCAAGCAATCTGTCCAAGTATCCTAAAGAAACAGAAGTAAGAATATTTCAAATTTTATTTTCATGTTTAGGACAACTGCTATAAGCAGCACAAAGTAAGAAGGAGAAACTATTTTATGTAGCTTTTTAACATACAGTTTTATAGGAAAACAATCTATAGCTATTAATCATGTGAAACACATACAGGATTATGTATTCCACTGTTACTAAATGACAGGATTCCTACACTGTTCTAAGACTGTTCAATAATACTTAATATCTCCTATTATCTAACTTCATAACAATCAAAGTTGGTTTTCCTCCTTCAGCAAAACTAGAATGGATATTATCTAGCTTCTCTGCTCATAGAAAAGCTTCCAGTGTCAGGCAACACCTTTGTACCAGAAGCATATCTGGAGAAGAGGGCAGAGGGAATTTATGTCTTATAGACTAATATTTATGTAATTAATTTTTTGCAAAGAGCCATAAAATGTTCCCACAGTTGGTTGTAATATTTTTGAAGTTGTGTTTCTTTAAGGCAGAACTCAAAACCTTCTAAGGGGATTTGAAGTCCCCAAACAGATGTTTCGAGGTCTCATTACTTCCTCCCCACCTTGTTTGCTTTTATAAAGCAGAACTGATTAACATGGCTTGCTAGTGTCTGCTGCTCCACATGCTGAGTTACCAAATATTTTGGGAAAGTTTTCTATTGGGAAGATGTATGTTGATTCCATTTCAAATGTATTTTCTGCTCTACTGGGTGAAGCTGAAAAACTTATGTTAGAATGTGACAAATAGAGGGGATAAAAATCCCTCAAACACATCTGTGATACAGGAGAGGGCAACAACAATAACAAAAAAGATAACTGTTCCAGGCTCCTATGCCAACTTACTTATTATTTTTACATAGTTTTACTGAGCTGTCTCTCTTTTCCTTATCTATGAATCCAGAAGACTAATGCTTATACACTCCAGAGTAACTTTAATACACTGGGCAATGTTTTTAAGGTATGGCAGTTGTAACACCCTAATTAGAGCTTCCTGAATGCCTTTCAGGACCCTGAGATAAAAAATCTGTAGGGTCAGATTTTGTCTTTCACATAGCATCGATTACACACAGACTACAACTGTGATAAAGTCAGGCTACCATTTCTTTCAATTTGAACTGAAATTAGCTTCTAGTACTCTTCTGGAAGACTGCTTGATGAGGTTTCCAAATTCTCTAAGGAAAGACACTATGTGGACCACAGACTTGTAGACAATGCTAACTTTGCACACACCTAAATATTGCTTAGGTGTACACAACTAAAGATTGCCTAAGCAATCTAAGTGGTAGAGATGAAACATGTACTTTGTACAACTGCCAAAACAACACAGATCAATGTGCATTAACCTGTATGGCTTATCAGGAATTAAAACCATGTATTTAAGAAACTTAAATCTAGGATAGATTCAAAATGAAAGACAGAAAAACATTATTTTCTGTAACAGTTTTACCAGCGTTTCAAGGAGTCAAATGACACATACTGTATGACTTGACTGAGAATGAGAAATACATTGTATTAGTGGATTGCCCAATAGGTTGGAAGTGACAGGAAACTCTCATTAATCAATAGATCCCCTACGAATCACGTGAATTCAATTTCTGCAGTAAATTTAACCAAGCCATGACAGCTTCATCATGGACTGAAGGAATTGAAGCCAAACTCTCTCCACTCACCAAGCAGTGAGTTGTGTATGGACCAAGACCAAGGCCATGCTAGTAAGTAGTTCTAAGCTGTTAACCCTCCTTCCTCCCTGCCCTACTTTCAACTGCTGCATTAGATCAGCCAGGAAAACCCATTACTTTCCCTAAAGGCCAAAATTGCTTAATATAATGTAGTGTTATACTTCATCTCTAAAAATACAAATGCACACCTTGAGAAAGACAATATCAGAAACACAGGTGTTCCTTCAACCAAGTAAGCAACCATCCAAACCAAAAGTTCAATTCCTCTTGTTTTGTAGTTCCATGATTATGTTCAAGAGGACTGTGAAGAAACTAAACTGAAAATATTCAGCACAAATCGGTACAGGCAATAGCTTGGGAAGGAAGCATTTGCAGTTATTTTCATAGCAGACAGCAGGCAGCAGCACGCAGCAACAGGGTAGCCTACTCAGAGAAACATTTATTTAGGTAAGGTGTTATTTTCCTTAGGAATAAACACACTTGGGGGCCTAGCATCTCTTTATAAGCTCTTTACAAGACAGCATAGCATCAGGTTACAGAGTCCATTCATATATGTTTATAAGTTCTGGTGATAATGCCACTAATGGTGCTCCAGTGCAGACTACAAGATAGATCAATGTAAATCTTTTGATTAGTTTGTGAAAAGACAAACACTGGGCAGAAGGCAAGGAAAGAACTACTTTCTGTAACATTTATATCAAGGGGGATACAATCCATGAAAGGTACTTTCTAGCCTCCTATCTTTTCACAGTCCATGATTTGGTGGACGTTGGTAAAGTTAGCAAAAGGGGAAAAAAACACAAAATTCACAAAAGAGCAGTAAAATTTAACTGCCCATAAACCACCACTTTTCACAACTTTTAGTTCAGGCGCCATGATGCTGTAAGGTTCTGCCCCACTGCAGCAGTTCAGTGTTTTCAAAATGCCTTGAAAAGGTTTACGAGGCCCTGAAATACAACAATTTTCACACTAGCTGGGATGACTGCCTAAATGCTTGCCCTTCTTGATGGCTCTTGGTATTTCTGGTTTTTACTCCCAGCTGCGTTAGGGAAGTTTAGCAAAAGAAAAGACTGTGGCCTAGCTGCTGCAACAGCACTGGCCTGGAAGCTTGGTGATCTTACTTTTAATCTTCCTTTTGTTACTTATTTACAAATAAATATTTGGCACTCATTTGATTTCTTGCTTCTACTTCAGCCTCTCAGCAGTACGTGTAATACTGACCTCACAGAGATGTTGTGAGACTTAACCATTCTAAACCTTTCAAATTTTAGGATGGATAGAAAAATAGGAAAAAAAAAAGTTAAGTTTATTTACCTTTTTTATTTCCAAATAGGAACTTTAATAAAATTAATACTTAGCTAAGTAACCGAAGTAACTGACTTCAGCAACCCTTTGCTAAAACATGTACCTTCAGTAAAGATACAAGAGATATTACAAGAAATATCTTGTAATCTTGCTCAGCTGTGCATCTGCAGCTCTGGGAATGGAAGTGCAACCACTACAACCTTCTGAAACTTCATATGAATATAATCCAGTGTTTTTTTAAGTTACTGAGACCTAACAACTTACCATCCATCAAGTAAACAACTAGCATTAGTCACAGGCAACCTCCCATCGCCAGAACCTATTTCCATTGTGCAGCAGGCTTAGACAGGCTACTTGGGTTCAAAATCAATTGAATTTTTGTATATTTGCCCTATACTAAAGATGCATATGAGGGTAACTAATGTTATATAGTAGTCAGATAGCAAGCTTGAACTATTAAGCACCCTACTGACCTTCCCTGCAAAATGAGACTGAAGAAAGAGTACGTTACTCCTTCAAGCAACAAGCATTTCACAAAAAGTTTCCCAAGACAAATTTTGGGTTCGGACTGAGGATCCTATAACCCCAAGTTTCCAGATTTTTCTGTTTATAAATTGTAATCTGCACCCTCTTTCTGTACTGGTTTACCATTTCTACATCCACGTCCCTGTTCCAACAAGTTCCTTGCCAATCACACGTATTACTTTTACTATGCAGTTCTTCAGCAAAGTTGATACCAGATGGGGCAGCTAAAACCAGTGCCATCTTTGGATGTTTTTAAACAGCCTTACAAAAAAACCTCAGAAGATTTTATACTATTAAGAATTAGACAGTATTTTGTTATTTCTAGAAAACAGTAAGAATTTAGGATTAAAAAAATTGCCTCATTGGTTTACAATCCTTAACGATAGCACACAATCAAGTTCAACACACTTGAAGCTGGTTGGCTCAATCTCCTCTCTCTAACCAGTACAGGAAAAAAGGTAATTCAGAGAGACATTTAGAGCTCTGGTACCTTAAAATACTTCCTGAACAATCAGTTCTCCTCTTTTTAAGGGAGCATGAGAGGATACAGTAAGTGACTAGCTGTAGGCCATGATCCTTCTTCCCCTTAAAGCCCTGTCTTCAATAAAAACCTGAGGTCCTTGCCCAGGGAGGCATGTAGATGTGAAATGAGAACAAGCAAAAACATAGGCTACATTTTTCAAAAATAATTCATGTGTTTCAGACTATGAAAAAAAGCAAGAGAGCTGTGCTCTGAAAAGCTGACTCACTTTTGGGGTGCCAGTACAAATACCTAAAACTGGAGGTAAAGTCTTTAGAAATGGCAATCTGAAAGTAAAAACTAGTTTCTCATCCCCATACATGGATTGTGTAGGAATTTTAAGAGTTAATCCATTAAATCAATGGAACACTGGTAAAATCATGCTAACTTGCCTAAAACTAAAAAGTTTTCTAAGTTATTTTCATGTTTTATAGAAAAGTCTTTCAAATTCTAAGCTGGTTTTGTTGCATGTTTGTCAACACAGGCCTGTCCAAGAAAAGCAGTAATGCAGGCAATATATAAAGAGGAATCAGAACATCAGTGTGTTACTTCCAAAGCTAAAAAATGGGGGTAAGCACGGAATTGCACTTTTGGGGGTGCCTGATCACTTCAGACAAAGACTAATCCATAATTCAGCATTGGGAATAATTCAACATTGGGGTTGCCTGAACCTCAAACCAGAAGTTCCTCTACAAGGGAAAAAGAGGAATGATCAGTAGAATAATGTAGGGCACATAGTATTTTTTCCAGTTAGCTAAATTTGCTTTTAATGTAACATGACAGCATACTTCTAATATTATTTATGAATTTTCATGCTATCTTTCAAGTCTTGTTTCTGAGTTATGCATGAATCTCAAGTCAAGTCCTGAAAATATTCAATTCATCTGTTTAAGTTATACAAATTATATCAGTGGTCTATCGAGGAACATTCCTTAATTGCAACACACTTCTGCAGAATGAGCAAACAAAACAATAATTTGCACCATTACAGTCAAATATTTTAAGAAAGAGATTCTAGAAAGGCATTTCATAGTGCTGGTTTTTATTGTATTTCAGACTTGAGAATAACCTCTTCAAAAGTGAAGTAATAAGTGAATTTAATCATTTGGCTCAATATTCTCTACTATAGTAATTTCAGCCATGAAACAAGTACATTCGCCTGCTTCAAATACAATGGAGAGTGAAAACTAAATTTCTCCATTATCTAAATTTCTTTTTCTCCCCCCTTTTCTTTTTGAAGTTGCCAAATCATAAGGGGATAGGGGTCAGAGTTCAAAATGCTAGTCTTACCCTTCAGATACCAGCCACTTGGGAGCAACTCACTTCTCTGGCTCTCAGTTTTACTGCTGTTAGACTGCTTGACGACTCATAAGAGGTAAGGGTAAAGGAAAATGTCTGTGCAAGCTCACATACTAAACTTAAGCTTCTGGCACTGCAGCCTTCCTAAGATTCTCCAATTTGGCGCTTTGAAAAGGATGACTTACATCAATTATAGTAATTCATATGGACAACAACATATACTGTGCATATATGAGAATGATTCTTTGAAACATATCTGTTAAAGTTAACATTTTCACTCTTGCTTCCATACTTTCATACTTCAGATACGATACTTTCAGTGGGAATTTTATGGGGGTTTTCTTGGTTTTAGGTGTGGTGTTGACTTTTTGGGTTTGTTTTGGTGGTGTTAAGGTTTTCATCTTCTTTTATGAAGAGCCTTATTCTGCTTAAAAGTATGACACAAAAGATGGTCTTTTCAATAGAAGAGTTCTCATTCTCATGAAATGATAACATTTTATATAGTTTTGAAATCTTGCATTATCTTTACCCTTAAAATACAGATTTTCACTATTCCTTGTCCTACTGATAGCAACTTAATTCTAAAAATAGCAAGAACACAAGACTTGAGTAGATAAAAATATCACTTAGCACTGGTGTTCTCCCCTCCCTTCATATATTTCTGCACCTCAAACTTGCTTCTTTGATTAATGACTATGTAAACTTAACAACTCTGCTGCAGAAGGCAACATTGCACCAGTCAGGAAACCTGACTTACTGCCCTGGCACCCTACAAATCCATGGCCAAAAAACACTTAAGTTATGGAGCCAACAGATACCAGCACTATGAGCAGCAAGGAACCACCCCATTCTCAGCTGTGGCTGGGAATACTGTTGCAAAGCATGGAAACAAAGCCAACAAAGAAAGCTGCAGGACAAGAAGAAAGACAAGGCAAAAAAAAAAAGCAAATAAAGCACTTATAGCTTTAAAAACATGCTGTAAAAATAGCTACCATTTTCTGAATTCCCTTTGCCCTCAAAGACCTTTCAGTTGTGTCTGCCTATTTACAGGCAAATGATATCTGTTGACACCACAGAAATAACACAGCTGAAAAAGACTAATACACCTGAAAAACAGTAATACAGATTCTACTCTGGCTTCCAATAGTCATTATCTACATAATCATCAATAATGATATAAAGACACAAAAATAGCCCACTCTCTTGCCTCCAGTTTCCAGGAATTGACATGGCTCCCTAATTACTCCACTTTCGCCAGGCTGTTACTGTGAAGGAAGGTGCAGGCACACCTAACATGAGGAGTAGTCAAATTATGTGGACCCGTATAATCCTTATTATGATGTTTGTTCTCTGCACACTCCCTGGTAACATGAAACCAGACCTTATAGTGAGCTACACTTATGCTATCACTGATTCAATGTCAGCCCAAAAAATAATAGAAAACAAATTCGTGTATGTAATTGCAGGGAACATTCAACTACTGTATGACCAGAAGTTGGGGGTGGGAGGATGTTTTAGCCACATTTCTTGACAAGTGATGGACAGCTCCTGAAACTGAAAGCAATAGGTTTCTAGTCCTAGGGGTATTGCCTTCAAATATGTCTATGTTCTCAGGGTAGATCAGTTTTCCCTGCTGCAGGCATCCTGCTGAGAGGTGAGGTCCCAAGCAAAACACAGGAATCTGACTGCAAGCCTTTGAGGTGGCAGGAGCCAAGGGAGGTTCAAAGACAAGGCTGACTGGTGGGCAGCACCTCTGAGTATTGCAGAGGTTAGAGGTTAGTAAAGCAGGAGCCACTGGCCAATAAAACAGTGTTTGGAGAGCCCACTCTACAGATAAATTGGGGATCTGTTTACACCTTTCCCAGCTTTCTGAGTTACACACACTGATGCTTCCCACTGTGATCTTGTCCTCTGTCCACCAGCATCTCCTTTCCTTGGCAGCTGCCCCGCTCTCTGCCGGTTGGCTTTATAACATGGCTCAAGGATGCTTGAAAACTTTTAATCAGCATCCAACATCAAAAATAAATAAATAAAAAGCACAACTGCTTTTATTTGTGTCAACTGCTGCAACAAGATCTGGCTTGTCTGAGATTTCCCATGACTGCTGTACTAATGCTGGGAGAATAGAAGCTTAAACTCCCTTGATTAGAGAAACTAAACACAAAGCAAGGCCAGTGCCAATCACACACATGAAAGGACAGCTTTTTGAAGGAAGAAAAAAAAATCTAGGTAGGGTTACCACCATATTACAGCAGTCAAAAATCACCAAATACCTCAATTTCGGAACTTAAGCTCTATATCAGGAAGAACTTGTCCTCTTGATGAAGACATGTTTTGCTCAGTTTCCTGAAAGCTATATAGCTCTGTTTTATATAAGCACAAATATAATACACATACCCCCATACACATAGTTCTCAACATTGGACGTTACTGTCAGCATTGCCTGAATACAAATATATCTTACTGACTTCTGTAAGGATAAAAGCTCAAGGACAGCAGTCATGAGGTTTTTTCCATACCTATTGGAAAAATTCCATTTAGAACATGGTGCTGCCTTTTAACTCTGCACCTTAAAAATAACTAATCTTAGCTCAAGCTATATAAATATCCCTCATCCTTCATGGCCCAAATTGCACATGACTGTATGGCTATCTGATGAAATAGGTAAGGTGATCATTAATCAGTGGTTGTGATAATACTACGTCACACTGCAATGGATCAGGAGTGAAAATAATTTTACATGAACAAAGTAACTAATAAACATCAACACAAGTTATTTATTTCTTCTTGGCAAACATCTGAAATATCATGCTACTACACGCAGGTAGCAACAGACCAAAAAGCAAAAGCAGTGGTGAGAGGAAGAGTGCAGAGCCTGGCCTGGTGCTGCTAGCTTACTGAGATATTTCAGACATTTGGGTAATGGCTGCAGTATTCATGCTCGGGCTTAAACTAATCACCAGATTCAGGATCAAGAAAGTTTTTCTCAATGTTTCAACAGCCACCACTGATAATTTTTGATTTTGTTTGCTACAGTGTGGGGAAGCATATTTATGATAGACTGTGCTGTGTCGGGAAAAAGAGATGAAGTACTCTATGGCCCCTATGGGACCAGAATTCCACTACCAGATGAGTCTGGTTGCAGGAAACTGTATTTCTTAATCTTAAGCATAATCTAAAATCCTCTATCCATGATTCCCTACTGCACCCTTAGTATTCTGGAATATGTACACTCTCTGTAATCCTCCTCTCCAGAGCATCTGTACAGATTTAAGTCGCCAGGACAGAAAAAGTATTCAAAGACAATTCATGCCAGGTGCCATTTTAATTTCTAAAGAGCATTCAAAATTGTCATGGATGAAAAAAAGGAAAAGAAAAAAAAAAAGGGGCAGCAAAAGGGAAAGGAATAATCCAACCCCTAGATACACATTACACCATTTGCAAGTCAAAGGGCATTGCATTGCATTGCATTATATTCCTAAAAAATCTCTCTACTCAACTCGTAACAAAGATATATCATTTTCCAATATACAGGCATCTAAGAAACTTCTGGATATATCTGCACAATTTGTAGAGAAAGATTAAACGAAAAGCTGTCTAAAGATTATCTGGCAGCAGATTGTTTCTAGAGAACATGTAAAACCTTTCTAATTTAAAAGGTAAACATTCCTACTGTGTTGTAAGACACATTTGATTTAAACATCAAAACAAGATCCAGGACTTCTAAATTCCATTATTAATATTATGATTTGACCTTGTACAAGTTATTTATGTACCTATCTACTCATCAGTAAATGGATGAGACCAAGGTGTTATTTACTACCACTATTGAATACACTCACATGCAAATTACTACAGCAATACAGTGCATTTATGCTACATAGATAAATGCTAAAGTTGTAACACTTTCTATAATCAAAGGGGATAAGCAGAGCAAGTGCATTTGATAAAGAAATGTGAGGTGGTACACACTAAGCAGCAGCAGAGGGAAAGCAGAGTAACAAGGAAAGAGTGGAACACTGGGACATAAGCTTAATCATTCATCTGCACTTAATTGTTTCATGTGCCTGACGGAATATTTTCAAATATTCTTTCTAAAAGTACATGCCTTTCCAAATTTTGGATCATCTGGTTTATCTGTAGTCTATCCAAACCATGCATAAGCAATCTGCAAAGTGTAAGTACCAAAAATTCACTGTGCAACAAGACTTAAAATCCCATTCTAAAAACAAACAGAAAAATTGTCTTAAAATAGTATAATTTCCCTCTTCAGTTGTTTAACCTTTTGCTGTTTAGAAGTTACCAACATACATACAAAAGCAGCACAACTTTATGTTATAAAAATTATTCATTGAGGTGCTGATCTCAAATTTCAAGTTCTTTCTCAAAAATGCCATGAAAACAGTTTTCTTCATTCTCAACAGCAACAAGGCAGGAGAGACAAGAAAAAAAATCTAGGATAAGGATACTCCCTGCAATACATGAAGGGAGTGGGGAGCAATGAAAGGCTCATATATAAATGCCAAGGATTCTACAACTCCCATGGTGATCCTGGCAGTAAGCCAGGAAAAAGTTTTCTCTTTCCTTTGCTGTTTGCAGCAACAAATCTTTCCTCTGGGGGAGGGGTGAGAGGACTGGAACTAACTTCACTGCATCTGATAAGATGGCAAATTGTCCAGGCCTGACATTTATGGGGGACCGGGCGTTCCACTGAAGCACTCTAGGAGGATTAAGGCACAGTTAGCCTCTGCAGTCACACTCCTGAAAATGCTACAAATGGAAGACAGATGAAAGTTTGCTTAAATTTGTTAGCGACGAGTCTAAGGAACCCGGAGACAGAAGCCGTCCCCTGTCAGGGAAAGAACTGCAGCTGTAACTTTATTATTTGCATTAAAAGGACTTGTAAAAATCTAACTATACTCAAAAAGCTTCTAGTGTCCAGATATTGAATGAATTTCTGTTTAATTGGTTAACAAGAACTAAATCCCATCGTTTTTATGTAAGCTGCACCACCCACAGGAAAACTCCACCACCCATTTGCTTTAACTCTATCCAAGACCATTTCTCTGCAAGAATGGGATGTTTCACACGCTGGCAGTGATTGCCTGGAGCCAGCAGAAAGGCTCATATAGCTGTCAGCAAGCTGATAAGAGTTGAAATTACTCTACAGAGCCCTCTTTAAAGAAGAGCCAAAGAAGCACATTAAATGAAAGGGAGGAGGGGTCAGAAAAGCCAGCCACTCATGTTGTTTTAATGTGGCACTAAAACAAGTCATTGATTTATGAATGTGTCTTCAGCTCTGTTTGACCTGGAGTCTGAACTTTTCTTCAGGTCAGGACTGAGGCACATGGGACGTGCACTACAAAAACTACAACAGCTTGTCCAGGTATTCTGACTGTGGGAACAAACATTGCAAACTGCATATTTTCTACCCACATGTTTTACACTGAATTTACATCCCTTTTCAGCTTTTAATTTTCCATACAGGCTGAAAATAGAAGAGATTGTGAATATCTAAAACTTTAATTAATGAAAAGCAAGAATGCTGCATGGCCACTATTTGAAAGAGTACCTTGTAGGGCTTCAGGAAAGTGAATTATCCATTCATCCAAAGGAGGAAACTATACATCACAGACAATATTCTCTCACTGAACTGTTTGGCAGACAGTGAAGTCAAGATGCATTTTAAAAACCACTGATGATCTGACAAGGTTATTCCACAAGGCAGTACCAAGGTCTTCTGTAAACCCAAGTCCTGAAGTTGCAGCACTGTGCCTGCACCAGGTCTGACTAAATGGCCTTCTGCTCCTGGATTCTGACAGTACTCTACAGCAGGTACTGTAGGAACCCCCCTTCCACAGTCAAGCAGGGATAAGCCACCATTCCCCCAAAGTACTCTCCAGCTTTCAGAATTCTGCAATGCAAAAACTTCTAAGCCAGAGGGTATATCTTTGCATTCATCTCTGACAGATTTTCCTTCTCTGGATTTCTTCATTCTTCCTTTTGCCCATAAAACCCCTTCACTCACACAAAATGATGCAGCAGTGATTCTCACAGACTATGTACTAGTTCATCCAGTACAGATCTAGAGAAGATCTAGATCTAGAGAATATCATCTCCTATTTAATTTTTTTTAGACCACATTTCAAATAATACAAGTTCTATGAAACATCAAATGAAATTGTATCAAACACTGTACCGTCATATCCATTCACTTTTTCATGCTCTTCTTATTTTATAATTCTGTATTAAATTCTTGCTTCATCTTACTGCCACTTGTTCAAGATGAAGAGTGTTAGGCTATTTAATCACTCTTCTCTTGAAACTTTTGATCACCCTTTTTCTATTATATCCTTTTTAAGATGAGAGAACCATAACTACAGACTGTATTCATGGTGCAGATATACAACAGATTTACAGGGTGGCATAGTATTTTCCATCTTGTTCCCTACCTTTTCTAAAAAGTCACTGGTTTTTTAGGTTGGGGTTTTTTGTGTGGGGTTGGTTTGTTTGTTTTTGGTGGTGGTGTTTTTTGTTTTGGTTTGGTTTTTTACTATAACTGACCATGGAATTTATACTTTCACATAGCTATTTATTACAGCTCTAAGAATTCTTTTCCAGGTGATTGTAGCTAGTTGAGAGGTCATAACTGCCTATGAGGAGGCTGTTTTAAATTACATATAGACCCCTCTCTTTGTACACTGAATTGAATTTGCCACTATCATTTGATCAGGCTGTACTGGAATTTTTGTGGCCTAAGATGTGCCAGTTCCAAATAAAATCTTTCCCAAAGCAGTTAATTCATAATGGGTAAGTGCAAGTGGTTCTTCTAGGACCATTAGCTCGAGTTGCAAATTTTCTCTTAAAAAGCTGTGTTGTTCTGGATGCTTACCTTCTACACAGCTACCTAGATTTATGGAATTTCTTATCTCCAACATCTCCACTTCTCTATAAGTTTGGTTGAAATTGGGCAGCAACTGAAATCAGAAGAGAAATCAGAATGCACACTGTATGTTATCGTAGCCTTGTTTCTCTAGGAAACCAGGATGAAAAGAATTCCCACACTCAAGAACACTTGTTCTTCATTCTTGTACCATCAGAGCACACAAAGTCACCCAGTCTTCCAGAATAGATACTAATTCAGAAGTTTTATTTCTTGGAGATGGAGAGTATTATAAAGAATAAAAGAAACAGGAACACAAAGCCTTCTTTTGAAAATAAACTCCTTGCCTAAAATCTATTCACTGAAAAAGCAAGCCTGAATAAACAGAGGAATAACTCTTCTATTCCCATTACATAGTACTTCCATCTTCTGATCCTATGTCTTAATGAGCCTTGTTAAAAGACTTATAAGTACGTTGCTATTAAGTGAGAAAACTGTTTACAAGATGACTGTATATTCAGGTAGACAGTCATCTCACAAAAAGAGGAGGAAAACGGCACAGAGGTTGAGACATAAGCTGAGGAAAACTTTCTTACAAGTTAGAGACATTCATACATCAACTACACTGCTGAAACATGTTTCCAGAGACTAACAGGTTTTCAAATCAAAACTATAGGAAGAAAACACTGCTGCAACAGAAACTATACAAGGCATGGGATAAGGTGATACCAGCAAAGTTTTGTTTTGCCTTTTTTCCTTTACCTATCTCACTCTTCAGAAGTGAGATAAAATTTCAAATTTTACTCTCTGTCATACAGGTCTATTACATTTACTTCTATTTCTTGCCCCTTCACTTCTAGAACTTTGCTGTTACCTGGGTGCTGGTTAGAGGTGCAGAGAAAATGAAAGCATAAGGATGCAGCATCAAGTCTGCTGGATCAGTAGCTGTGCAGCTGAGCTGCTTATCGACTTGCCTCTGGGCACTTCTGCCAGTGTTTCAGACTCCATATGGAACTATTTGTGAGAGGGGGGATGGTTCAAGGAAGCTTCAAAGAAAATGAGAATGACAACATTACTGTAGAAAACAGACAAGACAGCAATCCCAGAGATACATAAGTTTCATCCAGACTCCTACTAATTTTAGCAGATAACTCACAGAGGCTGGTTTTGATGGTCAAAACGTTGCAGTTTATAAGAGCCATCACTTGCTAGTCTTCAGTTTTTCAAGGGCAAAGGCTGGACATGTAGTATTGAAAATATGTAAGAATTTTTTACAACAGTGTAAACTAGGCTACAAGCACAGAAACTACTCCCTTTTGTGAGGAAAGAAAGGAAACTGAACCAGGAATTGTTGAGAGCAAAATGTTCTGCAAGTATGAACAATAAAAGCATAAGTTAATACAGTTAATCTTGAGACCTCAGTGCAATCAGGTATAATGCAGGACAGTAGAACTAACTCTCAATTCCCAACATCAGCTCTGCTCAAACCAATAAACCTCCTTTCCAGTTTATATCATGTACCATCTGATAAAACAACTGAGAAAAATAAAATTGTGTTATAGGAAATCACAGCTCAGGTCATCCCAGTCACAGATCCTAACAGATGATGTATCCAAAACTTACACACCTGTAATTAATCCTCTTCATGATAGTATTGTACAATGCCCATGATAGGTATACAAACTGTAAGAAAATATTTTCAAGCATGAGTTCTTATATAATTTAAATGCAATGACTTCTCTTTAAGAGCTTTCTTCTCTTCTCCAGATGTGTGGCTAGAAGTATCTCCAGAAAACAAAGCAAAAATACATATGTAGAGAAAATTTTATGCATTAAGAGCATGCAATATATTTCAACTTGAAAAAATTATATATAAATACATATTTGTGTATGTATATATATATCTGTCAACATTTTAAACTTGATGCATGATCTCCAGTGAATCAGCTGTAATAAAATAGTAAAAAAGAGTACCTAATCAACAAACTGGAAAGCTAACGTTTAAAATAATACTTAAGTATGGTGTTTTCCAACTAAGGATAAGAATTATGGCATAAGAAAACCACTGAAACCAATGCAATTGGACAGCAAGGCTTCAGTTCCACAAAGGTTATCAGACCTAGAAAGTCTGATAGGTATGATGAATGCATGCTTCACCCTTCTAAAAATCATGAGAAGTTCAGAGCAAGGATTTGTTCTATTTACTTAGAAACACGATGATCTCAACCATAGATGCCAACTGATCTCAACCCTGTATGTCAACTGGTTTCTTAATTTACTGAAAAAATACATTAATTGGTAGGTACTGGCACAACATGTTTCACAAGCCTTTATCAAAAATGTACCGTTTCCCCTAGTGGAATTCTTTTGTTCAAAAACAAACCCAGTTTTTGACATAGAACCTAAACACAGCCTAACCACAAAGGAAACAGTGAGATGTTATAAAAGAGTTTTCATACCGATTTTAATAAAAAGGTCTGCGCAAAGATCACATTTTCCCCATTTTAACATCAGTTGTGGACCCCTCTCTTTGTAACTGTTATATCAAACTCCAAGTTTTCCACATTATGAAAAAAAGAAAGAACATAACCATTGTGATCTAATTACCTGTGTTTCCATCTTGGTAACAGCAATACTCAGTGAAAACTAGAATGGACTGGAAAAAACCAAACTTACCAAAAGACCAGTGTCAGTCAATCCTTTTCCACTGGTCAAAAAAAAGTGCATCAAAATACTGTATATCGAGTGTTATTAGCCCTTGAAGGACCAAAAGAAATCAGCTCAAATATTATTGAGAAATATGGGTTACTTGGAAAACCAGAATATTTAAAGGGGTTTTTTGCCATTCCATGACTAAGCAGCATGAAAAACTGCTACAGATCACATCTGAAAACATGTTTAAATCCCTCCATCTATAAATGACTATTAGTTGAGCTTCATTCTAGTAATTCCTTATCCAAGAAACAAAATAGAGCACTTGTGATAAATTCATGTTGCCTTTGATCTACCCTTAACACGAGTCTCCTGAAGAGGTTCATTCCAACTTCAAATTCTCTCTTCTCCTATCACTTTAGCCTCATTACGAGAATCTTTATTCATTAATCCCTACACATTGTTGCTGAAGTGAAGACACCAAAAAAAACTGAGAACACATTTTGTCTAGCTAAAAAGTCCTAGGATACTTTCCCAAACCATTTAAACTGAAAAATAGCAAGTAAAGTATGCAATTGCTCCCTACTGTGAGACTGATGAGGAAGGAAACAAAAATTTGTAGCACAGGTGGAGTAATAATGCATACTTGTTAATGAGGAAAAGCAATCAAGTTATTGGTAGTCCTCATGGTATCAGTCACTCATTACTTTTCACCATGTTAGATAGCTGGTACACAGAACCATGTATCAGCAAGGGAATTTAACAGATGCTTACACTGGGACTTCACCTTGTATATAAGCCTGACAGGACATGACATGCATGATAACATGTTTTAAGTATCCTTAATATGCAGACAGAAATAAATTTACAAAATGAGAGAAAGACAGACCTTGTGATACAATCCTGTTACTTTTACTATCAAAACACACAACTACAACCTTAACAAAAGCAACAAGATCTGAGTGGAAGCTTTAGAAAAACATACGTCACACTTTTGGTTAACAGAATCACATTTCCAATGATGTTCAGTGATGCTTTGAATCAATTACAATGACTACCGCAAACCATCTATAATCCAACAAACTTCACTCCAGATAGAGACTGTAATTGCATTATTAGTATTAAAATATTTTCTGTTTTAGTTTATGGAGTTACAGATAACAGAAATAATTTATACATCATCTGAATTAACAGAGTTATTGTAAATGTTTAAGGCATTTGGTTGTTTGTTTTCATTTTGTTTGCTTGGTGTTTTACCCATAACATCCAGTGCATTCTCCATAGATGGAGAACACTATCCTGAAATTTTGATTTTACGTTATTAATAAAATGGACAATAAGAAAATCAATGCACACTTTAACAGACTACTCATATCAGTTTTTAAGCTTTATTATGCAAAACTCCCTAATCTTAACATCTCAAAAGCAAAATCACATCTCTAGGAGCTGTAACACCAAAGCTACTTTTTCACTTGCCTTTTCTGGTGACACTTTGGTGCTGCCAGCAGGCTCCACCAAAATGGTTCATTTGTATGAAGGCACTAAAGAGAAAGGAGACCCCTGATGGCTGCAGTGGTATTTGCAGACCCTCTGTACAGAGAGTGAAGTGAAGCTGGCAGCAGAATTCAGGTGTGAAAGACATTTACTTCTAAATTTGGTAATTTATTATCTCCACACATACCAGTATTAATATACGCCATATGTATAGCAGCTTTTAGCACTAAGTGGAAGTAACTAGAGTGTTGTAGGCTACACCCTGAAAAATCATGTCTTGGTTCACTTTTTGCAAGGACCACACAAAAGATGGCTTTGTCACTAAGCTTGGGGAAGTGAATTTCAGAAACATGACTTCATGATTCTTGCAGACATTTGACTACAGAAATTCCATGCGTCTTTAAAAGTCACCTGAGGTCAGATAGTTAACTTTTTCCTTACATACCTAGCTCTTACGTCCTTATGTTTTTCCTAATGAGGAACTGAGGCAACAATGAGTATCTTCCTACCTTATAACAGTATATGCTCAGGTACAATAAGATATCAAGGATGAAATATCCTAGATAAAAGTGTACAATATATATTAGTATCTTCTTTGCTGGCCTGAAAATACAAACTATATATTCCAACCACCAAAAGAACCGTGTGCTTGAATCCTAACCCCTAATCTGAGAGCAAATCTTCACAGTTTGTGAAGATCTTCCTATGGCTAAGAGTCCAAATTGCTGAGGTTGCTCTTTCTGTGCAAGCTCTAGAATTAAAGCAACTGATGATGACAGTGTCCATAATAACAAAGTCAATGAACAGAAATCAGCATCAACTGGAGTAAACTAGGAGACATTTCCTATATACCCAGCTGACACAGGCTTCAATCACAATTTTGGACAGTTCACATAATCTCAGCTCTTCCAGTCATCAAACAAGTAAAATCTCCCTCTCAGACGAATTAATATTTAAAACATTCTGGACTTAATGCTTCCCTCACATTGAGCGATTAAAATTTATCTACTAACCAAAGCTTCTCTTGAGATAAAGACAGACTCTTCAACTTTTTAAATATAATTTAAATACCATGTAGAATAAAGAAACAAATATACACTGTGATTTCATCAGAAATATCTTAATAGATGCGGGTAGGCAGTACACTTACATTCACGGAGAGCTTCTATCCCATTGAAAAGGGTGAATGAAGATGTTTAGCATAAAAAAAGAACAGGGTCAAATAATCAAAATATTAACATGAGAGTACAGTGGATGTTTCTGCATTCCAACAGCTTTCAGAGCAAGGCAGGTATATGAACCTACACTCCAACTGTAAATAAAGGAAAATAATTTTAACACAGTACATTATTTTACCTGTCTTTGCATCTCTTCAATTTGTCGCTGGGGGATACTTTGCAGAATACTGTACATTTCGGGCATCTTTTCTTCAGGGATGACAACAGAGGCCCTATAAGCAAAAATCAGAAAACAAACAGCAAGATGAGAAGAAATTCTACATTCAAAGATATCAACTCCTTTTCCAACCCAGAATCTTCTCTTATTTTAATAAGACATATTCAAAAGACATGAGCAGAAAGAAGCAGTCTTCTCTCAGTGTAATGAATTACTCTGTAGCAGTTCCTCCACAACATCAGCCAGTCCGCCCACAGATAATGTCGCCAAAGACTGTAGCCTGATCTGTCCAAACAATCTAATAACTATGGAAGGGACAGAGACCCAGAAATCCTGAATTCTCATCTCTGGATGATTTGCTGTCAGCAGAGATTTTCGGAATGACCAAACAGCAATAGTATATACAGCGTTACATATAAAAACTAGTAATTTTTATACATGTTGTCCCAAGGTCCCATAAGGTATTCACAGAAAAAAAATATAAGCTCCTAACACAGTGTACTCAGCTACAAAACAATTATACCTTTCCATCTCAGATTAACTTGGGAATTGTGATGCAATATAGAGAATTTACATTTCTGTGATGCAATCTGTAATATATACTTCCCTTAAAAGAGCCTGAATGGAGACCAGTCCTCACTAAATTCAAGCACAAGATAATAAAGCAAATCTGTTTTAGAAAAAATATGACTGTCTACAGGATAATCAAATGCTCTGTCATATCTGTCTCATTTTCCTCTCCTATTTTTGATACATAAATATCAAGGGTAAAGACTGTGTGTATCTTATTCTCTATTCCCTGTAACCCCTAGTACACTTATCATACAGATTTTACTCAAATCACTGAAGGCAGTGAAGTATCTTATGCAGTAGTACTATATACAAGAGTGAGGGTACAGACCTCTTCCAGTCCAGAACCTCAGAGAAAGGTAAAATATAGGAGTCAGCAATGATGACTGGGACACAGCCAGCTTGAAGAACATCACTTAGCACAGCCTGTCCCAGGCGGGCTCCACGTAGAACGACACAGAACATAGACTCCTGTCAACAAATGGCATTCAACACAAAAGATGAGGAAAAAAAGGAAATGTTAGATTTGCACTCCATGTGTGTGTATGTATATATGCATTATGTCTTCCTGCTCTCCCCCTTGTAAAAAAACAAGTCAAAAGGAAAATGGCCTTGCTCTGTGCAGTCCATATACTCTGTATTATTAGCCAATTAAAAATAATTATATATCTAATAATTAAAAAATCCTTAGTAGAGGGATGAGAAATCAGCTAGTGGGATGATTCTATTTATTTTAATGGCCAAACTTCAGAATTCTGAGGGAACTCAAAGAGAAAAATAAGTTTAAAACACACTGAAAGTTTGGCATAACAAGATGACCAACAATTAATATGAACTTATT
The DNA here is from genome assembly GCA_013396655.1 of Campylorhamphus procurvoides. Classification (NCBI taxonomy): domain Eukaryota; kingdom Metazoa; phylum Chordata; class Aves; order Passeriformes; family Dendrocolaptidae; genus Campylorhamphus; species Campylorhamphus procurvoides. Next base: position 100,419 of record WBMV01009133.1, on the reverse strand, counting down.
TGAGTTCAAAGTATACAAAACCAACTTAATTTTCTTCTATTATAAGGTAATGTAGCTCTGTGGATAGCAGGGTTGCATATCTCAAGTTTAAATGTCATTTGATACCTTTGATAGCATTTTCAGAGGCAAATTAAGAAATCTGGGGCTTGATAAAGCCCTCATAGGCTTTACAGTTACATAAACTACAGTCACAGAACTCCAAGTATAAAGCAGTTAGCAGTGGCTCACAAGTAAAAAAGTGATGGACCAAATAACCTTTCCTAAGTGCAGCAGCATTCAGTGTGTTCTTTAGTCAACTGAGTAGCAGAATTAAGACCATACCTGTTAGACCTGACAACACCTATGATTTTGTAGGATTAGCAGATATAAAGGATAGCAGGATTAGATTTTGACATCATATGGATAAATCAACTAAAAAATACCAATACATATAGGATTCAACACTTAGATAAAAATAACAAACTCCACAAACATAAAGCATGAAGTAACAGGCTAGAAATTGCACTTTTCAGAAGAGGACATTTCCTACAAAAGAACAGGCAAAGAAAGGGTATTCATATGACAGCAATGTTGTACTATTGAAAAAACAAACTACTCCATTCACAGGTAGTATTACAACACAAAAAGAAGTATCATTTAACAGACCTGAAGGATTCACTCAATCTTCTCAGCGACAACAGACCGCAGACAGAGCAGTGTTCAGTTTTGAGCATTGCATTTTCAGTGGTAAGTAAAGAACGATTACTTGCCTTGTAAGTATGATCTACAGGGAAGGACTGACTATATCAATATTACTTATTCTGAAGGTGCGAGGGCAGGAGGAACAGAGCTTCAAAGATAAAAAAAGTTGTTGCAAAAAGGAAGAACATAATCCACTTACTCGTGTTGACAACACACAAGACAAAAGCCCTGAGTTTAAACTGCAGCAGGGAAGACTTCTTGACTATGCCACACTCTCCCTGTATATAGGGACTTTATTTCTCACTGCCACTGAGGAATCTTGCTACGGATTCAAGATTGCAAAATAAATGCTAGTAGAGTTCAACTACGCAACAAGGAAAAATAGAGAGTCAGTATTATCCCTAAGTTTAAGAAAGAAAAATTATAAAGCTGATAGAGGGGCTCCCACAGATAAGAAAACATCTTTCCAGCTTGTGTTCTGTGGCCTAAAGGAAAGGAGCCAGGAGACTCAGTAGGGCAGCAAAACATCAAAATGGAACTAGGAAGTACAATGGGGTTTGTTGGCTCTTCACTTGTTTCCTACAGCAATCATAAGACTTGTGTTCATACCCACAGAGTACTTAAAACCTCAAAAATCTCACCGAAGAGAAGACTGCAAAAAGGAAGCATTAACAGTACACAAGCCCTAGAGTCTGTCTAGTAAGAAGTCTGCAAAGGCAGTGCTGGAAAGGATGAACTGTGATCAAAGCCCCCCTTCCCCCACTCTTAGACAGGAAAAGAAGGCAAAGAAGGGTGTGAGGAATGGAAGGAGCTGCGAGAATGAACACACGCTTTAGCCATTGACTCACTAGATCACACAGAAGCAGGTGGAAGAGACTGTAGTAAGGTCTGGGAGACAAAAGAAAAAAGCACAGATGTGGACACACATGCTCATCTGCCCAGATAACCATTTTTCCTGTCTAGACAAAGGTTACTATAAATACATCTCCTCACATCACCACTGTTATCAGCCAGACATTCCAAAGGGAAATGCAGAGCTCTGCAAAGGAAAGTATTTTAACAATCTCGGCATGTGCCAGCTCTCTTCTAAGTTATAAAATCATATATGGCAAGATATAGACATAGATTCCCTGACTTGCTATCCTTTAGCAATCCAGTCTGTATTTCGAGAAATAAAGCAAACCAGTATTTTTTTTTCACTCAAAGTTTAGGACTCAGAGTGACCCTTTCCTCCCTCTCCTCCTCCTCCACAAGGAATTTTAAACATATTTCCTACAAAACATAACAGAAGGGGTGGAAACTTTGCCTTTCCTCAGCTTGTTTGTTATTTTACCATCATTTGTTGAAGTTCAAAGACAGATTATATGTTGGTGGCCACAGACAGAGCACAGTGCCCTATGGCATAACTTACTTTACCACACTGCATGCCAAAGTACCTCTCTGTTAATGAATTGCCAAGAGACACAGGGGTCTGAGAACACTATCTAGTTTTATCCTCACTGACACATCAAAAGGCCTCTGGAAGTTGTGCCAAGGCCATGAAACACATTTCACCTAGATGTTTTCATAGCTGCATGCTGACAAGTCTTCTAGCTCAGTCTGTCATATTGATACAGATACTTTTGTATGATTTAACTACTAAGCTGCATACAAAAAATGTAATCTGACTAATTCTCCTTAAATGTAACAGTCTTTTTTGGCCCAAATATATCCACACATAAGCTCTTTAAAGTTCATTTAATCAAATTGACAGAGCCATCTTCTGTTCCAAGCTTCATCTCGCAAGGGCTGGACCGTCCCATGTAAGAAATCAATTCCAAATTCATGCTGAAGGTCCTTTTACCAGCCATTTTGAAAGCTGTAGATTCCAATGTTCCTTCCCAATTCTGAAGTGAGTTTTGTATGGCCTCCAAAAGTTTCTCCTCACATTGCTGCTGTATTTGGCAGTATCTTCATGGAATTTTTTGTTTACATGATGTTATCTTGTGTTACTAGACCTCCATGACCAATCTTATGAACTTGTTAAACACGAGCAGTGTTTTCAAATTGCAGCGCAGTTTGATTATAGTTTCTGGCCCTCTTAAAAGTAAGGATAAAATTAGGATAATATTCAAGATAACATAACAAATTATGCATCCAAAACACAGCGAGCAAGTTAATCAAATACAAGAAGGACCCTACCAGTACTACACAGGAATAGCACCAGACCTAAACAGATACCAAAGTAAAGAGAACTTTGCAGGAGATACATCCTTACCTGGAGGACTTGAGGATAATCAAAGACTTGATTCTTATAACAGCGTTTGCGAACAGCAGGGACTCCATCCGACAGATTTGTACATTTGTCTAGGATCAACACTGATTCTCCATTCTCAGCCTGAAGAGCTTCTAACTCCGACTGGTATTCTGGGTGCAGAGCCATTTGAGATGACAGAAGGAAATACCTGCGAGGACTGAAAAACCACAGCAAGGTTACCTGACAGCACTGGGAATTTACTTCCAAGATGCTCTAGAATGCATTTCCTTCCATGATGGAAAAGCAGAGCAGGATTAACTAAATATGGACAAAATGCCAAAACCATGTTTTCAGACAAGGCTGGAAAGGGTAATGGTGTAATACCATTCAATCAGAGATAGTAAGTGGCTCAACATTACTTAGAATTCTAAATAAATTTGTACTTGGAAAGAGGACTTATTACATTAGAATAGGCACTCATAACCTCTATTATAAAGTGAAATAAACATTATTTAGCTACATACAAAAATAGCCTGCTACTGATGCCAGGACTGTTTGTACTTTTGTTTGGTGCTTGTGTATTAAAACAAAGTAGATAGGACACTGAATGCTGCTGCTAGTTTCTCCTCTCATAAATTTTGATTGAAAAAAGATGCTAAACTGAAAATTCAGTGTTTAGTACGTAACTTATTCAGTCTTGATACGGTGACAGCAGCAACAGGACAAGCTCATCTTTTTTGACTGTAATTCAGTTCTGTCCCTTTCAAGCAACATAAAGGTAACATTTCTAGGGAAAAGTTAAAGGCCTGTTATCCCTGTTATCTCAACTCCTACCATGTTCCAAAATCACAAATATTTAAAATGTGCCTTGACACTGAAGTGCTTAAAAACAATTAACACAGGAGGTAAACCACACAGGAATACAGGCTCAAATTAGGTGCTTGCTGCTTTAAAAAGTTATGTTAATATTGAAAAATAGCATGTAATATAATTGCTATATTCGTCTACTTGGGTTTCCTTTTTAAACAGGTCAGCTAAGTCAGACTGCTCCACTGCTCCCCATTGAAAGCAACACACAGAGAGTGACTGCCCTCATGCTGCCAAAAGAACACAGGAAGCACAAGGCCTGCACTTAAGATTCCAGTTTTACTCCATGTGATGCTATCTTTAATTTACAGCTCTGAAAACACACACAAACACACATACTTTATAAAGTCAGACCTCTCCTGCTGCTCTTCTCACCTCTTCTACTCATTTTCTTGCTGGCCACTTTAGTTGCTGCAATTAACAGATGAGACTTGCATAATATTTTTTTTAAACATTCTTTTTCCCAAGCCTCCAGCTGTTACCAACTTGCTACCAGCAGCTCTACCGAATATATATTTCTAGCAGAGGTAGAGTTTAAGCAATCCAATTAAAAAGGCAAATAATCAAACCCCTTCAGTTCAGCTTGGTAAGAGGCCTTAACAAAGGAAATAATGATGCAGATGAATGATAATAAATGCCTAAATCCAGCTAAAAATATGTAGGTTTGTTTGGGCATATGTTTAAAACCAAATTTTCTCTTGAAACTGTCCTCATTCTTTGACACTCAAAATCTCGCTATCAAATCTTGCTAAAAAAGAAAGCACATCCCATCTCCCAAGAAATAACGCAGTAGCACTGTGGGATGTAATAGCTCATCCCAAGCAAGCCTGAATCCTGAGCAGTGTGCCCTTGACACACGACTCCTGCACAAAGCAGTTGAAGCTGTGAATGCGTCTCACCAGTAACGCTAGCTGGCCACTAGATGGTACTCCTGAGACCAGTCTGCTCCTCAACCGAAAAAAACTCCAATTTTGAGAAAATGAAAGCTCCAACTTCACTGAACACAAGGCTCGTTTCTCTTATCCGACCCAAAACCAGACATAGTGTTTAGCTGACTACACGAACATGAACAATATGACTGCATCTCTCTTTACCGCTGGTTCTATACAAGCTGAAGCCTATCATCACATTCATGCTTTACAAACAGAAATATAAAGTGTGCTTTCACTCTGTGTCAGAATGTAGTAGCACTTGAGACCTATGAAGACTCAACTGGGATGTAACCAGATGCCCCTACACTGGTCTGGTCCAGGAGCATCACAAGCAGGAACATAAAGGGTGTGAGCAAAGTAAACCACTGCTGCACAAGTTTATTCCGAGTAACTGCAGTACCATACTCAGGAGCAGCCCAGAACAACAGAGAGCATTGCCCTTACCAGAAAAGACAGCTGAAGCCAAAGACCAAGAGCTTTCATGTCTGATAGAGGTTGAACCCTTTCCATCACAGTTTTCAACTCTGAAATTTCATATTCTCTACAGAATGCTGTCAAAAAAAAAAGGGGCCTAAAATTTCTGCATTTATAAACTTGATCTACAGAATGAGTGGACACATCGATTCCCACCGCCTGTCTGCCATCTTTTAAACCATAACAGAGGTAAGACCTTGTTACAGTGAAACACTTTCAGCTGTGTAACTAAAAGATTTGCAAAATATTAAAAGAGCAGCCTTCCATAATCAATTAAAACATGTCTTCCAGACTTCTGCCTGCTCGTGTTCTGAAGACATGAATGGATTAGAGAAACCACCATTTTCCAGGATAGCTCATTTCAATGGCTAATTACAATCTCTGATAAAATTAGTGCTTTATTTCCCAATTGTCTTGCTTTACTTCCAGCTACAGGGTTTGGGGAGGAAGGGGTTGTGTTGTTTGCGCTTATGTTTTACACCACTACTTTAAAAAGGAAACAAACAAAATCAGTATTCTAAGCTCTGGGTGTATGTATTCCCATAATCAAATCAGTTCTCATTTTTCTTTTTCATGAGATAACCACAGGTCAGGCACAGAGTTATAGTGAATGGGGTAACATCAGACTGGTGACCTGTCACTAGTACGGTTTTACAGGGCTCCATCTGAGGCCCTGTGCTCTTCAGTATCTTCATAAATGACATGGACAGGGGACTGGAAGGGATACTAAGCAAGTTTGCAGATGACACAAAACTGGGAGGAGCTGTTGACTCTCTTGAGGGCAGAGCAGCCCCCCAGAGAGTCCTTGACAAATTAGAGGCTGGGTAATCACCAACCATATGAAGTTTAACAAAGCCAAGTGCAGGCTTCTGCACAAGGAAGGGAGCAACCTTGGATGTACATACAGACTGGGGAAAGAGGCTGGAGAGCCGTGCTGTGGAAAGAGACCTGGAGGTCCTGGTTGATGGCAAGTTTAGTATGAGTCAGCAGTGCACTGGCAGCCAGGAGGGCCAACCATGTCCTGGGAGCATCAGGCAAAGCATTGCCAGCTGGTCGAGTGAGTGGATTGTCCTGCTCTGCTCTGCACAGGTGCAGCCTTATCTCAAGTCCTGTGTGCAGTTTAGGGCTCCACAATATAAGAAAGTCATAAATTCATTAGAGAGAGTCCAAAGGAGAGATATGAAGGTAAAGGGCTTTGATGGGAAGCCACACAAGGAGCAGCTGAGGTCACTTTGCTTGTTCAGCTTGTAAAAGAAGAGACTGAGGGGAGATCTCATCTCTGTCTGCAGCCTCCTCAGGAAGGGAAGCAGAGGGAAAGGCACTGATAGCTTCTCTCTGGTGACCATTGACAGAACTTGAGGGAATGGACTGAAATTGTGTCAGTGGAGGTTTAGGTTAGATATTAGGAAAAGGTTCTTCATGCAGAGGGTGGTTGGGCACTGGAACAGGCTCCCCAGAAATGTGGTCATGGCACCAAGCCTGACAGAGTTCAAAAAGTGTTTGGACAATAACTCAGGCACATGGTGTGACTCCTAGGGATGTCCTGTGCAGGGCCAGGATTTCAATGATCCCTGTGGGTCTCTTACAGCTCGGCATATTCTATCTCCTTAAAGTCACAATGAAGGTATAGCAAACTTTTATCATTGCAATAGTGTCTTTTGTCATTACTTTAAGTATCCCTAGATAAACTGTCTGATATGTGTTCAGTTATTAGGGAATCTATAGTGTTTTGAATTACTGCCCTACTTTACCTCCACTTCAAAGAAACCAAACATATTAGCAACTACTTTTATTTATATCCAAAATACCTCATCAGCTCACTGGAAATACTGAATCTAATTCTACCAGGAACACCGTCATGCTGTCATATTTTACAGTTCAGTTTCTGGTGTGGGAAAAACAGAATCACTAAAAAAACCCCATTGATTGGTAGCTACATTCGCAGATGAGCCAAGACCAGTATTGGAACCATCAGCACTGAAAGAATCTTGTATTTTAATAGCAAGAGCTGTTAAAAACAACTCTTATAAAATTGCCCAAGGTCACAATAATGTTAGTAGCTATATTTATATCATCAATACCAAACATGATATTGCACACACTTTGCCCAACTCATGAGAACTACTTTACCCTGGTCCTCTTTCTGGAAGATCTACTTCTCCTGACAATGGGCTGTAAACAGGAATACTGACATCGTAGCCTTGCCGGTAAGTCCATGTAGAAAAGCCTCCACCAGCCAACAGAGCTCTGGAAAATACAAGAAACATAACATTCAATTCAAACTCCAGCAATTCATTGCTTGTGATTAAGATGATACATGCTCTGAGGTTTTTTCCCTTGACTCTTTTCAGTGGCATTTTCTCATGCTGTTTTTAGGTTCACTTTAGTTTTCATGCTCAGAGCTTACTGCTAGATTGGAACTAGTCACCAGCACAATGCTTACATTTGTGTATGATCACTAAGCAATGGACCATTTTTTAATTAATACAGGGAAATTTAATATATTGCTGTCACTATGATAATTTTGCAATTGTCAAGTTTACATGTCCTACGTCAAATTTGATTTAAAGAAATACACTCTGAATTATTTATACTAGTTAAGATGTTCCTTGATGTCAGCACTAAAGTACGGTAAAGCACAACTCTCAAAGTGTTAGAGATAGGTTCCATTTCAGATACAAATCACAGTACAATAACACAGTAATTTGGCATCTCACAGTGACTCTGGACTTCTCAGGCTGGAAAATATAACAGTTACTTGCCACTGTATTTTCAAAGTTATCATACCAGCTAGCAAAATTTATTTCATTTTTATCTTACACAAAAGATTCTATAAACAGAAAACAAACCTGTATGTTACCAAACTAAGTTCTAACAGAAGAGGTTGCTTGGGACACTATGTGCTAGATAACATGGGAGTCATCAAGGACTGATAAATTAAAATGCAGTTCCACTTTCCAAAAGGATGACCCTCACTATGCCTTTTCCTAGACGGAACAATCTTTTGCCACCCACAATGCTTAAAGAAACAGAACGATGTATACAAAAGAAAACATTGTATCATTCACAATTCCAGAAAAACACCAGGGTTGTTACTATCTCCTATCACAAATTAAGCTTCTTTGAAACATGTTATTACAGGACTACAGCTTTTCCATTGCCATTTCATCTCCAGTGACCAGGTGGTACCATGAACACACCATCCTAGTTCCAAAACAAGCTCAGATTCAGCTTCTTTAGTGAGATCTCTCAAACAGCTGATCAAATTTTCAGTCCTTTGTCACTCAACAAGAGGATGTGCTATACTTTCAATTGCTCCAAGATACTGAGTCTGCTTAAGGTACCATACAAAGCATTTGGAGAAAAATATTTCTCAATTCCAGTTTCATTCCTTCTCTCTGGGAAGAAGCAGAACACAAATACACTACTAGACAAGGCACTGCAGAAAGGATCTTGAGGCACTGTATGCCTTGTTGTAGCTATGATGACAAACAAAAGTCTTATCACCTGCCTGCATACTGCCACAGTGCCAGTCAGAGCAGGCACGAATCAGTAATCAGAACAGACAGATAGGAACAAAAAGTCAAGGTAAGACTGGAAGAGGCACTGACAACCCATTAGCTGATATTCTTTTTTTCAGATATTACTCAATGAAATCCTCAGTATGATGCTTGGAGAAGCACTTTTTCCACAGCTGTTAGACAACAGATTTTATATACCTAATTATCAACAAGATCCATGATTTTTTCCCATCAGAACAAGACACGCTGCATGAACACCAGTATTTTCTGCCTGTTCTAGTCCCTGTCAGATGTCCCATAGGATACTTCACTTCCTGCTCTCACCAGTAGCACAGTTGCTCAGTGTTCAAACACCATGATCACACTTTGCCATAAATGTGACTGACTTCACCCAAGTACTCAAGGCAAACACTCTGAAGATCCCAGGCTCTGGATTAGAGATGGATTTCAGTTAATAACTACAAAATCAAAACAACTTGCCCTTTATTACTTTTCATTCAGAACGCAAACAATCATGACAGCAAAAAATCAACTTGAGAACAAGATGGTAAATCAAGTACATGCTGCGTTAGAATTTACATTCCAAATCAAGTGATTATTTCTATTCCCTTCCAATGATTCTCCATCTCTCTGCATTTGGTGACATGTACAATGCTGCTATAATTATTTCTATTCCCTTCCAATGATTCTCCATCTCTCTGCATTTGGTGACATGTACAATGCTGCTATAATTATTTCTATTCCCTTCCAATGATTCTCCATCTCTCTGCATTTGGTGACATGTATAATGCTGCTATGACTAGGTCCCACCCTTGAAGCTGCATGTGCCATATCTTATCCATATTAATTCAGTTACAAGCAGGGTGAAAAAAAAATTGGCTTGGGTGTTGCTACTCTTGCACTTGATATATCGCTCCTCTTCTTTACCCCCCAGCTCCCAACTGGGAAACCAGAACCAGATTGTTTTAATTGGATCCGGTGAAAACATGACAGCACCTCATCAACCTTGAGAAAGCAGGTGTGTATCATGCAGATTTTCACCTAAATAAACCCACAGGGAATCAACACCAGTTAAGTAACTCCATGCAGATTTTCACTGTACAGTGCAGTAAGGGAGTAGGAATATTAACTCCTAATGTACTCAAGACAAAATCTTTAAATTGCACTGATCAGTGAGGAATGAGCCTGTTCCTGAGCAACATTTCACCACTTTTCAAATATTGATCCTTCTCTCTCTGCATGAAGTGCTCCAGCTGGCCTCTACTCTAAATGTTTTTGCCCAGCTGCCAACAGCACAGCTTTCTGCCAAATTTCACAAGGCACTGAAACCCAATTCATGAACTGCAGCAGAAATAAATAAAAAGCATCTTCATTTCTATGTTCAATTCTACAGCTATGGATCAGCTTTGCAAAAGAAATCCTTTCAACCTCATTATTGTACCAAATTCAACAGTGCTAATTAACAAATAATATTGAGCTTATTTTTTAAGTTTTATGGCAGGAGATTGCATACGCCGTGGCAGCCAATACCAACAACATAGCCCCCACATCCACAAGGCAGACTTCCACCTTAGAAATTATGGAATAAAGCCCTTTTACGCTGTCTTCGGAAATTGGATTTAAAGATTTAACAAACAACCCCTTGGTGAAGTACCTTAGCTAAGATGTAAAATTATTATACAACTCAATTCCCCTTTGTCTATAAGGTCTTACTTTACCTAGATTAGTATTCTGCACTAAATCAACAGAACATAAACCTATCAAACCTCATAATCCACTACCACTCAACTATGTATGATCTCTGATACACGCTGACTGCAGAAGGCAGGCCACACTCCCTGTGCAAACTTCACAAATATTACCTGTGTATTTTACAAGTGATCCACACAGTCCCAAAAATGCCATCTTTCTGGAGTTGTCTTGGTACAGTTCAGACACTACCCATTCCATAACACCGGGAGACATTTTCAAATTAAGAAAATGCACCCAGGTCACTTGTTCTGTTAGGCATGAATTAAGAACTCCAAAGGTCTCCAAAATCGTACTGAAAGCTCATACTGCATCACTCAGGCCTTTCCAGGACTAGGTCCACACTACTGACTTCTTTCACAGATGCCTTGCCCTCACACCTGTGACCTGTAGTACAGGTTCTGTACGTTGAGTAGTCTAACTGTTGGCTGCCTACAAAAAGGAGTTACCACTTTTTGCTGTCCCATGCACTGTTGTTGCCTCTCTCATGTATTACAGCTTGTGATCATACAGCTGCAGGGTGAATCAGATTGGCAAGTTAGGAGAAGAGCTGTATGTCAAAATAAAATTTTAGCTTTTTACTTAAATCGCTGAGCTTTCCATGTTAGTACGACGAATGTTTAGGACAAACACCTACCAAAATAACACATTTCCTGCACACTAAGCCATATAAATAGAGATTTGAGATAAAAAAGTAAAAAAAAAAAAAACCCAGAAAAGTTTTGCAGTAGATCTACTGTCTTCAGTTAATAAATCCACTTCTTCAATAGACACATGCATCCATAAACATGCAGTCCATTCCAGTAAACAGCATTGTCCAATGAAAATTCTGAAGAAACACAAATCTAAAGTAACAAATGCAAGTATTTGCTAACAGATTAATACATTTGGTTATATGAGACTGATGCTTGACTGCCCTCTCCAGGCTAACCCACATACATACAACATATTCCATACACAGAAGTAAAAAACTAAAGCCTTACTTCACAGTGATGTAATTACAATGAGCAAATTTATTCTTTAAACCTGTTCAAAAAAAAATACATTCCATTCTGGTACTGGAGGATGTTTTAAATTTTCTTAGCTGCAAAGAAATCAAGATAGACTCCACACACAATCATCTTAGCAAAGATCCCATATCTCAGGCAAGATTTTGTTGACATTTAGCAGAAGGAAGTTAACCCTGACCTTCAACAGAGAGGCTGGTTACATGGAATCTAACTCAGCAGAACTAAGCACACACAGGCTAATATAGTAGAAACATATTCAGTAACAGTATCTAAGCTAAAGAAGTTGCTTTGCTCTTATTCCGATTTTCTTTGTCTTACAACCTCCTTTCTTCTTCCAAAAGTGAACTATTCTGCAAGTAAAAATTAAGCTCTGAATTTATGCCTTTTAAGTTCCTTGCAAATCACACATTTTCAAAACACACTTACCAGAGAATAACTAAGAACATTTGTCCAATTACTAATACAGTGTAATCATTAAGATAACAAAAACTATTGAAATTTGTCAAGCAGAGAAGCTGCTTTAAAATACCCCTGAAACACCTGATTTCTCTCAGAAAGCTGCAGCTACAATCATCTTTGAACTTCTAATTTGCATCAAATGGGACATTCAGTAAAGCATTCAGGTTCAGTAACACACCAGATATAGATCTAACGTACAGATCCTCCAACCTTGTAAGAAGTCCAACAGTTAAAAGCAAACTCTTTCAGCCACATCCCATATAAAATTAAGGATGGTGCGAAACTTTCAGATTTCAGAAGTAAATACCTGTTCTATACAAGGCAGGGACATCTTTACTTCCCTTTTCATATTCCAGATTTGTAAATGTTACTGAGCACATCCTTTCCTATCACATCCCTTCTGAGCTTGTTGCTTCTTCAGTGGCATTTAAACCCAGATCTATGCACTTAAACACAGCACAATGCATACCTATCTCTAGGAACATCTAGGGCAGTATTATAATCTGGTGGTCCTCCAGGCAGCATATTGAAGAGCAAGTGATTCGTGCCTCGATCCCACCTACAGCAAAAGAAGAAACAGACAGCAATGAGAAAGGTGTTTTTTGCACATAGACAAGTTCTCTCAAAGCCTACCTCTGGCATTTTCACACTGCATCCTCCTCTCCTACATTAACCTTAGTCTTTTTCCACTTTGTTATCTTTAAATTCACACACTGAAGTTTGAGCACGTACCTGGATAACTGTGCCAAAGCCTGAGCTGTCTCCTTGATACGGAGCACGTTCTGATTGAGGACATCTATGGACGGCACAAAAAGGCAGGCCCGGTTGACATCATCAGTGTAGAATTCACTGTCAGAGATGGCTGTCAGCAGCTCATTGTATTCCCTGGAAATGGTGTTGCTCACCGATGTCCCATACTCATCCACATACTTTTTCAGTGAGTAGATATACACCTTGATTTTGTTTTTGGGATTGAAGCCACATCTGTAGACATCGAAGCAGGTGTGCATCCTACAGCTGAGGTCTCCACGCTCGGGAATGGGGCTATCAGCAGGAAGCTTGACCACAGGCACATCATGGACACTGCGTTTTTCAACAGTCCAGTCACTGGATGACTCAATGGAGTGAGGCCAGAACTGGAACATTCCTGTGGCAATTAGGCCAAGCAGAACTATAGAAAAGAGAGTGATGTAATAGATGCGATGCTTGGTTTTCATCCTTGGGATGAGGGCTGGACCCCGGGTGTTATATTTGGCCGACGCACACATAATGGAATCAATTATCTCTTGTCTCTACAAAACAGATAGAAAAGTTTTAAGACAAACTCTAGAAGAGATACCTAGATATCACAATACAGAGAAGCATCCAGTTAGCCCTTTCAAGGAAGGTTCTTTGCCTCAGCAGATTGCAGTGAACTTTGTTCAGATGCTCGTGTCCCACCAGAATGTATGATGTCAACCAGGACTGCCACTTGGCAAGGACAAATTGAGGGTGGTCGGCTGGACCGGGTTGTAACAAAATTACATCGGCCAGTTAACAATCACAAGTTAGAAAAAGGCATGGCTTGGGCAGCGAGGGGAAGAAGAAATCTTAGACACTACATAAATGGTGAGGCCTCAGAGGTCCCACTCCACCTAAAATGGCATGCATTCATAGTGAATACTAATAAAAAACCAAAACACTTACCTACAGGAGAAGAGAAACAACCTGGATACCCTGCAAAGGGCTTATAACAGGGCATCACATAGAACTTAGGATCATGATACTGTTTCTAAAGTAAAGATGCTTTTGAACCAAATTTCACAGGAGCCCCACCATATATGACCAGAATGATGGTAAACTACTTCTGGCAAGAAAAATGAATTCACTTGTCATCTTTGTTGATATGCGTTTTTGGAGCAAAAAAGTGTTCTATGAGTTGCCACTGCAGACACGTTAAGAAAAGCACTTACTTAATAGTTCAGCACGGTCTGAACTACAATTGTAATGAAAAACATGATGCAATCTCAAGTATCACAAACTACTGTCACAAAACTACTGTCTGTCATCTTTGATAGTTCTTACAAGTTTTTACCCATAGAATTGTGGTTCCTGCAAAAGGCAATTTACATTAACTACAGACTGAAGAATCAGCAAGAGAAACTTGTTTAGGTTTTCAACTGTAAATTCCCTAATAAATAAATTCAACCTGAACTCTCCACAGTGAGAGTTTTTTAAAAGTAGTAAGTATTTCCAGAAAAAGGACATGAATGGTACAATTATGTCTTTTCCTTTTGAACAAATGGGATGTTTTCTTGTTTTGTAAGCTAGAAATAAAGTCTGACAAGTCAACTGTCCAGTAGACAACAAACATGAATAAAAGAAGTATCAATTTCATTATCAATTGAATGGTCTTTATAACAAATCAGGTTATTTGGCAATTCTTAACAAAAGACTGTTAGGATAGGGTGGTCAATGCATGACTTGACTATACTTACACACAGTAGTGCTAAAATAATTTCAGATGCTAATAAACATTCCACTTTTAACAGCTGCTCTCATCAATTTGCATCCACATTCTGACCCTGGAAGAAGCTTCTAACACCTCCTCTACAAAGCAATACACATGTGATGCTGTTTTAAGAACAGATGCTAGAATGCTACGTTACTATCAGGTTTATAACTGAAACCTTTCCATGCGGTTCCGACTGTAAACCACGTCATTCCTCCTTCCTGACACAGCACCAGAGCCACCTGCGTGATGGTAAAGGCTGTACATTTGCAGCGAATATTTCAGTCACTCGGCAGCTCTGTCCAGACCTGAGCCCGGGAGGAAGAATCCCCAAGGAAAGGTACCTCTCCATCCACGGAAACGTTCGTTCCCTCTCACACTGCACACAATCCACTGAGGAAACTGAAGGCACAGACAAAGCGTACTCGCACCTGGAGTACTGGAAGTAACCATTGCATCTGATCTCCAAAATACTGGATGCTTCCAGCAGCAAGTTTGCAGTCGTTGTAATAAATCCACAAACTTTGACATGGAAGCCACAGTATCTCCAGAAAGGATGTTGAATAGAAGAAGCACATTGTAGGTAAACCTACTCAGGAAGGAAGGTTTAAATTTGGACAGCGTTTTTGACAAACCGTGGCAACAATTACTCTGTGGAAGGGCACACAGAGGAACATGTTATTTTAACACCTTATTTTCTGGTAGTTAATAGGGGTCATTGAAGGGGTAATGGGGATGTCCAGCATTACCAGAACAAGACACAGCAGACAGAGGTGGCAACAATACTGTGGGACGCCAGAGGTGCAGTGCAGGNCCCTGCGCCCCCCCGCGGCCGGAGGGCGGGAGTGCAGCTGGCACGGGCGGGACTGCCGGCCGCTGGGGGCGCCCCTGAGCGCCGGGCCCCGGGACACGAGTGGGGTCCGCTTACCGCTCCGCACAGGGCCCCGGGACACGAGTGGGGTCCGCTTCCCTCACTGCAGTCGGCCCAGGACATGGATCAGACCCGCTTCCCGCACTGCAGTCGGCCCAGGCCTGGCCGTGCCCGCTCCTCCTGCCACCCTCGCCGGCCCTGCGCGGCCCCGCACAGCTCACAGCCCCTGTGCCCTGGCTCCTCTTGAAGCCTGCTTCATTTTGGGGAGCGCACTGCTGGTGATTTTTCTTCCAACAGTGGGTTGGTTCAAGCCCCACCCCGGTGACTGAAGCCTGGCTGCAGGATTTAGGAAGGCCTCTCCCCACTGAAGGGACGCTTCCCCTGTCAGAACAGGCACTGGGTCAATGTTAGTGTTTATCTGGGTGTGCAAAGTTTGTACCGATGAGCCACCACTGTCCTGAGTTTCAATACCTTTGATTTCTTGATGCACTTTCCTACAGTTCTGTGTGCGTTTCCGAAACTATATTGGGCTTTCTTACTGACCAAGGACCTTTGGGCCATGTGTCACCTTCTCACCTGCTTGATCACACTTCTTAAGTGAGGAAAGCAAACGTACACCTTCCCCAAGCCCTTCTCAAAAGTAACTTGAACCAATGTCTTTTCTGACAGAAGACAGAGGAGGACAAATTTGTTGCACAGAACTCCAGTTGTGTGAGAATCATGGACAGTGGTTTCATTCCTGAAAGTGGGAGCTGACTCGGTCTGTAGGATCATAGAGTCATTGGGTTGAACAAGACCTTAAAGGTCATCTACTTTCAACCCTGCTCACATGGCTCCACTAAAACAGGTTGCTCAAAGTCCCATTCAACCTGGTCTTGAGTACTTGTAGGGACGGGACATCCACAATTTCTCTGGGCAGCCTGTGCCTCACCACCCCCAGAGTGAAGAATTTCTTCCTAGTATCTAATCTAAATCTATGCTTTTTCAGTTTAAAGCCATTCTCCCTTCAGGCAGCTCTAGGGTCTCCCCAGAGCTGTCTCTTCTCTGGCCTGAACAACCCCAGACCTTTCAGCCTGTGTTCATTGCAGAGGTTGACACTGCACCTGAAATGTGCACAGTGCACAGGTATGGTGGAGGCATTCCAGCAGTAGCAGTGTAGTGTCCCTGCATGTGACATTTATGTTCTTTATCCTCTTTTGCTCTTTGGGCTGATACACCCTCACTATGTTCTGTGCCATTGATGTGGAAACAAGGATGACTTTATATCTCTCACCTGTAGGCAGTTTTCAAGTGTCACAACTGTCACAACTGTCACTATTTCAACAATTACAGTTTCCAACAGTTTTCAGTTGTTTACTTGTTCTCTCCTGACATGCTGAGAACAAATACAGGCTGTTTGAAGAGTAAGTCCTCTATTTTGTAAACCTTCAGATCTCCAGGGAACATTGATACAGTCTGCCTCTGAAGCTACCACAGGTCAGTGATGTCTTGCCACAAAAAGTTCTCCTGCTGCAGCCCCTTCAGCCATCTGATTTCCTGGGCAGAAGCAACTCCAGCCTGCTACTTGCTCTCTGCTGCCTGGGCTACCAGGCATGCCAGCTCTGCTCCTACCTTGTAATCCTTGGTGTTTTAAAAGACTTGTACCCTGTGTATCTCATAGTGTCAGCTTTTGCTGGCCTGAAATGTATTCTTCCCCTCTTCAATTTTTCTTGTAGCCATTTATATATATTTGTATCTTACGTTCAGTGGTAAGATGATGGTCTACTGTCCTATAATGTGTGTTTGTGAAAGAATGAAGGGTTGCACCTGTCCCTCCTAACCTCTAAACTGAGTCTCTCTCTGTCACACACACATTGAGTACAGTGTCCTTAAACAGTCTTAACTGTCAGCAATGGATTAGTTCTCTTTCACTTCACCTGCCCTTGGGAAAAGGGCTTTCTGCAAAGCCATCCACACGCACGCACAGAGACAGCTCAGTACTCCCGTAAGAGAGGCAAAATGCTGTCACTGCAGTTGCTTTCTCTTTTCTTTCAACCTCTCCTTGCACACGTTGCATAGCAGGTGATGTAGCATTCTCCTCAGACTCAGTGCTATCTTCTTTATCCTGTCAGTGACATTCAAAGCCAACTACAGAAAGCACTCATAGATCTTAAAGCATCTTTCTGTACACTAGTACTGTCTTCTTCCTTCTCACAAGTGCAAGCTACTGAGGTTTGTTGGAACACATAATGTTTCTGGCTTTAACCCATCAGCTTCAAATTGCTGCAAACCATCCTATTCATAAATCAGGGACAGGAACTCTCCTTCAGGAGGGTGAATAGATCATGTCCTGTTTTTTGTGAATTGGAAGGGGCACCATTCATGCATTGGGGCTGCTGGGATGAGCGCTGGATCTCTGCAGCTGTGGGACTCATCAGCATGAGCTGTGCCTGGATGTGCCTGAGCCAGGGAGGGGGGTCCCCCAGCCCTGTCACGTGACAGGGACACTGGCAGGGACACTGGCTGGTCCACGTGCAGCTGGGGGAGTCACCAAGCACAGCCTGCGCCAGCCCATACAGTGCCCGCAGGCGCTTCCTCTGCCTCCCTGCTCTGCCAGGGAGAAGAAAGTGCATCGAATCAATTGTAGCTGAAATATTCATGGACACTTGATGATCCTTTCATCCCTGAAGGAAAATTTGGAAATCAGTGCAATTTTATTAAAAGCTAGAATGAAACAAATGCAAGTAGCATCAACTATTTTATTTCAAAATAGCAAGAAAAATGGAGGATGTAGTCTGCTTTGATAGAGATTTCCCTGAAACCACGTCAGGGAGCCTCTTTATATTCTAGTGATGTAGCTAAGCCAGACAAGTCTGCAGTACAGACTATTTTTAGACTCTAGGTTGCCATTTATAGCTTGTAAAAATATTCATCAGCATCTGGATAACAGGCTATCAATTTTTATAAATGCACAGGAGAAATCAGATATTTCACCTCTCTTGCTTTACCCTTTTATGTTCTGCCTTATATGGCTCTTTGGGGGTCATTTGGAATTTGTTTTTAAGGGCTTTACCATCACACTATACATTTGCCTACTGTTGCAAACAGCATCCTCTGTTTTCTGCTGGGATGATCAGTATACAGAAGAGAAAGAAATGCCCAGAGAACCTTTTGTTAGCTACTTTGTCTCCACACATAAAGCAGCTGCATGTGAGATTATGGTGCACCTTATGCAGTCAGTGATGGAAGCAGCATATTCTGAAAACATCTTTATAATAAAAGGAGATAATTTTAAAAGGCAAATATGAAGGGGCAAACTAATGGCTTGAGGATATCTTTTCTGCCTTATTTTCAACATATGGCATAGCATAACTAAAAACTCAGCTCAATTTATTCTTCTGAAAAATATGTTAATGGTTACTGCCAATATATAAGGTACTGAACTAAATGAATGAGTTTCTATTATAAAAGAAAGCAGGATATTGTAACAGCCAGGTCATTGCCTTGGTTCACTGTTCTGGTTTAAGTCTTACAATCAAATGATGTCCTCATCTATATCACTGGAGTTTATAACTAGCCTGATCAATATCTAGTGGTCAACTGCAAGGTTCTATCTCTTGATCAAAACCATCATATACTTGCAATGCTACTCATTTGTGATGGATGGCACTGGTCAACACAGTGATATCCCTTATGTCTGTAACTCTGCTTCCTCTACTGCCTTCCTGAACCAAAAGGAAAAAGGTAAATATACTTGGAGGTCTGCTGCAGTAGCTCCAACTGAAGGACGTGAGAGACAGGAAGATACAGTTAGACAAGAGTTCCCTTCAAAGAAACTATACTGTAGCAGAAAGGTGCAGATAGAAACACTCTGTCAATGTACGTTTCCCCTTCCTAAAGCTTTCAGCTGTCACAGTCTGCAGCTGTATTAATCTTTAATCAATTGAATGCTTTCTGCAGTGAGGTATCCAGGGAAAGGACAGGTCATGACAAGCATTCGCCCAGAATAACTAAGCACTCGTGCATGAGCGGTGCCATCAGACCTTGCTGGATAGCAGCAGGGAATAGACAGAGAGCTAAAAATAGCCTTTCCTTGCAGTGTTTTTCCAGACTATTTTTGATTCTTCATTTTGATAAGGTCGACTGGCTATTTGCTAAAAATAACCAATCCCGGCAAACTGAGGACAAAAAGTAGAGTATTTATAACCATCTCAGACTCTTTAGGACATTTGTTGGCTGCAGATAATCTAGAGTCTTGTCATTAGTCAGTTGCCAGTGTTTTATGTAACACAGTAATAAATAAAGGATTAATTGGGATGGAAAAGGAGTGTATCTTGCCACTCTGATTTTCTCAGATGGAACACATATCTTTTTGTCTATATATCCTTGTAAGTTACCTTGCCCTTTACTTCATGGTGCAGCCTGATTTGCTTCAGAAATAACCAAAATAATCTCCTCTTAGGTCAGCCAATCTTACAAAAATAGCTGCATATGTAATTAAAAGTGCAAAAGCAGCTTTACCCTTTTGCATGCCTGATATTTTAGATGCAGAAATTTTCTGGGGGATGATTCACATAGCTTCCTCCATGAGAGGTGTTTTTATCCAGCCCTTGTGTGCCACTATCTCTCTGATTAAATGAAACCACCACTCTGCCAGCAGGATGAGGGTTACGGAGGGATTCTGTAAGCAAGTAACTGGAGGAAGACTGCAGAGAAATTGCCAATATAAATGATAATTTGACACCAAGGCAGGTTTTAAGAAACTGAGTTGTTATGGGGATGGGAGGAGCACACAGCAGTCAGCTCAGCTGTTGGATGTTGCAAGATAGAAAGACACAATTAAGGTATTGGCATTTATTTAAAAAAATAAAATCTATCACACAGTATATTTGAGCAGCAGCCCTTCTTTAGTTCAGGCAGAGAACTTTTAAGTTATTAGTGAATATTTTTCCTTACAGATATTTTGCTTAGGAGCTATTCAGTTTCTGTAAGGGAAAACTCTTCACAGATTCATTCTTCAGTTATGCATGATCCTTCCTAAATACTTATTTAGATGGGCCCCACTTATGTTGTCTGATTAACTGCAATGTAACACAGGTTAATAATCTGGAGATTCACAGATCTTCCCCTCCCACAAACATGGAAATGTCAAGTCTATGCCTGAAATGTACGTTAGGGAAGTTTCTGTGACCGAGAGCAGTGCTGCACAGGAAATTCCCACCTCCAACCTAAAAATGCTGAATATTTCTCTGGAATAGAGAGAGAGAATAGTGTGGGGGAACAGGGAAGGGGCAGAGAGAAAGAGACAGAGAGAGAGAGCATGACTGGACCTTGTCAAGGACCATGAAACCATTTAGGATCCTTCCTGTGCTCAAATGAATGATAACTGGAGCACAAAAATTGTATGCAAAGTGGATTTTTTCATCTTATTTGATTACAATGAGCACAAGCAATGAAGGCACAGTGTTACATTCATCTTGGTGGCATTTCTTATTTTAGATGAAATGCAGCAAATTTTTAAATATAGATCTGAGTGGATTCATCTGTTCTGTTTGCCTATTGCTTGACAAACTGGTCAAAAGAAATGCAGGGACAGGGTGGGAGAGTCCTTAGTCATTTCTCTATAATTTTTTTTTCTGTAGAGATTTGCCACACAGGAAGAAAAAAAAAGGCCATTAATGAGAATTATGAGATACAGCAAGCAGAGAGAACATCTAACATGGAGGTAGCAGAAGGAACAAATGATTTGTACAGGCAGAACCTGTGTTTTTTCTCTCAGGCTACTCTTAGAACAAATAAGAGTTGATTTAGCTTCTATATACATATGCACAGGACTTCTACATGTTTACCAATTCTTGTCAACCAGTAAAGGCCACTTGCAAAATTTATGGGGTTTGTACAGTCAAAAAAAAACGTTGCTTATTTCAACAGCAGACTCTGACACCGCATTTCTCTCTTACTAACTGCATCCATACAGAGACTGTGAGATAAACCCACTTTCTAAGCAGTAAACATATATGGGTGAAAAACATTATCTTAATTGTCACTATTGTATATTCACATACTCCAACCATTTGAGGGACCAGAACAACAGAAGAAAATTAGGAATAATTAATGGGTTGAGTGTTTTTATAGGAATCCCCTGAAATATTACTTCAACTAATACCTATACTGTCTTCCCTGGTTCTTGATTTCAAAGAGCTTGCTCCCTAAATTTTTGTTGCTCAGAACCATGTTGGAGTGCTAAATAAGAGGGGGCAAATCAGGAAGTCCATTTGTATTTTGACTGTACATCTCACCTTCCATTCCATTAAGGAGACCTGTCTTCTGCTATAGCTTTCTTTGTGGACACCCAAGATGAAATTGAAATTAAATTATAATGAAGAATGTATTTTAAAATATTGTGTGGGGATGAATGCCAAACTCGTAAGTAAACATGATGTTTATAACTATGCCTTACCTTACCAATCATATCATCAACCTTGCCTCATTGCTGGCTTCTGAGTGAGGATGGGTTACTCCTAACAGCAGCCACATGCAGCACCATCCTCTCCTCTGCCACTGCTCTGACTCTCCCTCTCAATGTCCAGGCAATTCTCCACCGTCATCAAACACCAAAGTGTGGTTGCATTAATTGCTACCTATGCTGTGATAATTTCATTTATGATGCAGACATATGCTTTTGTCACTCTTGTCCATCTGCCAAAATCTATGATGCCCAAGAACAAAACCAACAGAGCCACAATGGTACAGCAGTGAGCCACCGTTCACTGGCATTCTACCTCACAAAGTAACTGTAAAATGAAGGCTGGTTTACTTAGATTGAAACAGAGACTAATCTGAATTTCCTGTTAGCTCTCAATAGCACCCTTCTCCTGAATGATCTACAAAGAAATCTAAGATGCAAGTATTTCATGGGACCAAGGCTTTTTTCTTGTATTTCCAATTTCATATTGGAGCTTGATCAGAAGAGCAGAAATTGTTTCTTCACTTGTGATCTGCAAATTTCAGCTATTTTGATAGCACAGAATTTAGGCTGAATTTTGTCTTTCATCTCTCTTACTCATTATATAAACAGATTCCATAATGCCACCAGGATGAAACTTGGTTACTTTTAGAACAAATTACAGGAGAGAAAAAGTGCACTTCCGGTCACAGTCTTCATGGGCAATTTTCTTCAACTCTGGATTAATATGTATGCAGAAAAAACAGTATCAATTCCTTTAAGATACCTAAAGTTTTACAGTACCAGAAATTCTAAAGCTTTGTATCAGTGGAAGAAGCTTTTCAGCTGAAATACTCTATCAATAGCATACAGAAAACAGTGGCTTAAAATGGGAAAGCATAGAAGGAGAGGAGATGGAAGAATAGTGTTTAGTCAAAAAAATTACCCTACAAATTAACAAACATAGATAAAAAATTGCCTTAATTATCCTGGTAGTAGTGGGAGGTGCCACCCTGAAAGCCTGTGATAGGTAACAGAGGCAGGTGTTCCTGTAGGTACACCTGGCACAGTGGCAGAAGTATTCTCTGCATCATCCTACCAATATACCTCACTGTTAAACCAAAAGGATGGATTTCCAGGAATAGGAAGGCTGCAGGAAGAATATCTACTTTCAATTGCCTCTCCATTTGTAGCTCTTTTGTGCACATTCTACCAAGAGGCCAATGGATGCTGTTTATATGAATATAAAAAAGAATAAAACCAAAATGGGCATTTCACCAGCTGAGGGTGTTTGATACTGTCTGATCTGAGGTTAGACTGGAAACCAACTCAAAATAAAAAGCTTTACAGAACTCAGCCTAGATGACCATGGTCCAAAGAGCCTCACTTATGCAGATGAATCCATATACATTCTTATTTACCTTTAGCTAGTTAGGGCTGACACTGGGTTATATCTCCCCAAAACACCTCATTGTGACAACAGTCATCTTCTGGCACCAAAATAGTCACATCTGATCATCATTTAGGAAAAGGGAAACTTTATACATTTTAACAACCTCAAGTCCCTATCTTCCTGGAAACCATGAAGTAAGAAGAATAAAAAATGACACCACAGGACCTTATAAGAGAGTTAAGAGCATATTCATTAGAAACGAAATATAAAATACAATGATGCTGCAGGACAGGGAGCAACAGGTGAACAAGACTCCCCCCATTCCCCCATCCAAGGAATACACCTATATAGTACAAATTAGAGATCTCAAACAGTGGGGAGAGGAGGGGGCTTACAAAGTAATTTTCTTGCTGTACAGAAAATATATTATTTACTGGAAATCACTGCTGAGCTGCAAGGGGACCAGGATCAGCCACTGCTCAGGAATGCCCCTGAAGGAACACTGACTCCTACTGCTTCCCCACTAGTTTGCTGAACATATCATAGATCTCTGGCTTTTCCTGTGCAAACTGCTCAGCTGTATTTTTCTGTAGCCAGTCAGATGAACGCATCTGTCGCTGCAGGAGGCCAATGAGGTCACCAAGGTTGGAGCTACTGGCACAGGTAGGCTCCTGGTGGCGGGATACAAAAATTACTTCATCTGTGCTATCTGCTCTGCCATCCTGATCTGACTGACAAGGTTGCTCCTTCTCCTCAGCCAGTATCTCCTGCTCTCGCTCTTCCAAAACCTTGCGTATCCGTTGCATACCTGCAGTGGTATAAGAAGGAGAAACACTAGTGGATTAGATTGAGCCACAAATGTCTCCAAATCCATCAGATACAGAAAAGGAGGATGGAGAAAGGGAAGAAAAACAGAGAAGACAAGAGGATGATAATAGACTAAGTTTAGGATCAAGGAGAGAAGAAAACAGTACTACAGAAATTCTGGTGGGAGAAAAAAAAGAAAACATTTCTCACCTAACTGTAGCCGGTGGGTCTTGTCAGCAAAGATGATGCGGAACCATCCAGGCTCACTGCATTCAAAGGCTTTTCCACAGGACAGGAGGACCTTGTTATCCAGAAAACGCTTCCAGAGTAGTAACTCCTCCTCAAACGTGCCTGTCTTAAGGTACTAAGAGAGTCATCAGAGGTTAGTAACATATAGGCTAAATCACTGAGATCCTCATGAATGTATGACTCCCGTGAGGTCCGCAAAGGCCAAGGGAGACACCTTTTACCTCTGAAGTACAGCAGTTGTGATATAAAGGAAGAAATAGGGAGGAAAGGGGCTTGAAAGTAGTAAGATTCCTGCAAGGAGGGAAGTCCACAGACAGATGAAAGGAAAAGGACAGACTGAAACACCTGGCAGTCCTTCCCTCTCCACATCAGACAAGAGATTTGTTAAAACAAAATGGTAATCACATTTTTAACCTTTCCTCTAGATGCAGTTGCACTACATGCCTGCCCTCACCCCAGGAGGAGGCTCACTTTCTAAGTCTACCAACCTTTCGGAAATCAATCCAGACAAAGAAGCCTGCATTGCGGTTGAGAAAAGGAACCCCAAGAGTCTTCAGCTCATCTGTCACATACGTATGGGCAGCTTTTAGGCGGGCGTGGTTAGCCCTCAGGTACACTTGGTTTATCCAATCTGACCAGAAAGAGAAGATAAAGAAAAAAATCACCAACTGAGAAAGTATTCAGATCTATTGAAGTTTCCAAAACACTCAGTGTCTTTTTCCATTTCACCCTTCACCTCCTTCTTTTGTTTTCTGTTTACTCAAAAGCAAAAAGACAGGCAAGAACTACTTAGCAATTTCATGTCTGTGCAGAAGAGTATCTTCTTGATTTTCTAAGAATTTTCCCTAGATTGATAGCTCTTAGTTGGCATGGACTGTTAGCACTCCATCCTGGGCAGAGTTAGAAATCAACTTCCATTTCACTTGTCCCACAGGGTGTGGTTCTACACAACACTGGCTATTTCTGTGCATCATAGCTATCACACTTCTTCCAAGCCGCTCCTGCAATTCTGCTGATCAGGAGTCCTGCAGAAACAACCCTTTTATGTAGAGCTGTCAGCCTTGTGTTGCATGGGCAGCTTCAAGGTAACAGAAGACTGTCAGTTATGCTGTACAAACAGGAGACCACTTGAGAAAGTAAGGAGAGAGCATCCTCCAGGTACCAAGACATGCAGAATGGCAGGGGATTTTACATGGAGCTCATGACTCACCTCTGTCTTTAAGCAGCTGTGCAACCTTGTGCTGGACAAGTCCACAAACCCCGTGGAAATAACACAAAGAAGCCACTGCATTAGAAACATCTTGGTTCTCTGTATATAAAGTACCAAAACGAATGCCAGAAACAGCAAAATCCTGAAGAAGATACAGAGACTGCTTTATTACACAGAAAGGCTGGGATCCTATTACTACTTGCTCTTTCCAGCATGGGAATCTGAGGACCCAAACTAACTCTACCAGGCGCAAAGCCACAGCACAATAGCAACCAGCACTCACCTTGCTTATTCCCCACATCACATGAGTCCGCTGTGGATCAGGCAATCTGTATGTAGAAGGATGCAGATGGGCAGTTAGTGTCATAGATGCTGAAGCTTTTGGATCACCAGTGCAGCATTGCAAAAACAGAAGGGCAGCATTACACAATGATAGACAGGGCACCAGGAACATTAGTCAAATAGGGAAAATCCAAATCCAACCTAACTTTAGAAGCTAGGAACTCCTAACTCCAGAAATATTTTTAGACAGAATTTTTAAATATTTCAGATATACAGATGCATATCAGTGCTATATTTTATGTGTAGATTTCCTGAACACATGTACATATAATGCTATAAATCAGGCCTGTGCCAGTGTATTTTCCAAGAATCAAAAGTAATTTTCTTTTACATCCAAGCCTACCAACACTGAGCTAACACTTAACTAAGAATATTTTTCTTTCTTTCAGCTGAGGATGAAACGAAAGCTAGCACTACTGGTAAAGACTAGAAATTAAAGAAATAAACAAACAAACAGCCCATCCCCACCATAAAAAAATCCCCACATCACATTTTAAAAAGATTTTAAAAGTTTCATGTCATTAAAAAAATACCTAATAAAAGCCATTATCCAGTCTATAATACCAGACTGCGACATGTCACTACTCTATTAAAAAAAAAGGAGGCAAACAGCAAAATAAAGTTTTTCCAGGCATCAACAGGAACGTAGTAAAGAGATTACAGTGTTTAGGCAGAAAGAAAAGCCTCACCACCTCCAACAAATGAAACATCTGTTTCCAGTTTTCAGGACTGCCACAAACAAATACTGAAGTGCACATTGAAAAGTGTACCACAACAGAAGGCTAACTACCATTTTTAATGTGCTAGATTGCACTTGACAAAGTGCATGTGCCACTCAAAAACTACACAAAAAAATCCGCATAAGGCAGATTCAGTATTTGCTAGCTCATGACTTAACTTCCAGTCACAAGTTCTCAGCAAGGCATCATGTTGAACTGTCACTGGAAAATGACCAGGGAAGTAGGAGCTGATTTTACCTGTCCATGCTTAGGACACTGTGAAACGTGGCTGATTCATCAAAAACTGACAGCATGTAGATCTCATCTACTATCACATGCAATTCATGTCTGCAAAAGGACAAAATGGAGATTACTAAAGAAGACTGCTTCCTGTTCAGAAGCAGGATTAAATTCAGGCCTGCAAATACTTCCTTATACAGAGAAGAAGGGATGCCAAATTTTGCGAAGTAAAGCAGTTTTTCTTAATTAAGGTCTATTATATGTACATTGAAGTGATTTGAAGTGTATTGACTTAACTGTCACCCACTGCAACCATGTAACAAGACAAAAATCCAGTCATTTCCAAAGCACTAGTGAAAATTAATTCCTGTACGTATTACCCAACTAGAATAAGTGGTATCATCATCCACTCAGCCTCTCACAGATTCGGAATCTCAGAGAGTATTATGATCCATGATGAAGCTGGGAACCCATATTCATATACTTCTTTGTCTTTACAGATACAGAGAAACTGAGAGGAAAAAACCTCAGCTTTCTATCATGAAAGCACACCATCACAGTGTTTGCTGAAAAATAAAACTTGCATTCCTGGAGGCACGTTGCTTAACCACCCCAGATGACTGCATGGTCCATGTTCCCAGCACGCCCTTCTGAAGTCCGCTACTGTGTGTGAATAGACTGTTGGCCTGACTTAAGAGATATTCACAGGTAAATTCAGAGACAGCAAGTAGCATACCAGATTCTGGAAGCTGTATCTGACTCAGAATGCCTCAGCCTTCCAAACTGACATACCTTTTAGCAAATTCCAGGTAATCCCGTAGTTCTGACAAGGAGTAGATGTCCCCAAGGGGATTTTGGGGATTCAGAAGAATTAAGGCCCTTACAGTGACACCCTGCAGAATACAAATAATACAGTATTAAGAGAGTGCCCATCATGGGATAAATAAATTTTCAGTCCCTCTACTTGAGCAGTGAGTGTGAGACAAGATTCCATTTAACCTTCCACGATGGCTTTTCACCTCAAAGGTTAGATTTGTATGAAAAAATGTCTAGTCACAAATTAAGATTTATTTTTTTTTTACAATTATATCACTTGTAAAGTGAACTGAGGAAAATACTATAGAATGAATATATGATTTCTAAAAGAGGGAGTTGCCACAACCACTGCCATCTGGTCAATCAATTAATGAGAAAGATGCTCTCACATGTTCTCAGCATGGGAGCACTTTCTCTGAGCTGTATCAGTAATTGGGAAGTAATAAATTACAGAAGATTGCCCATGAATGTGGCAAGAAAGATAAGAAGTTGAGTTATGTCAGTGCAAAGTGTACTCATTTAGAGCGCACTTGACTGGACATGTCAGAGCCAATAACGATCCAAAGACGTGGCTAAACATATATGGGACTCAGGACAATGACAAGATTTACAAATGCACTCTTCATAAAAGTGATATTCATCTGCTTTTCATCCTCTAGATTTGTCCTCTTTTTATCCTCTAGACCACTCTCCCTCCCTCAAAAACTCTCAGCATTCTTAGTGGATTCATCTGCACTGCTGTGTAGTTTTGGGGTAACTCAGCTGGCCTTCCTGAAGGAGAAAACCTGGATAGTCCAAATTTTAGTGCATACCCAAATACATTTTTTTTGGTGATATGAATGCGTTCAAGTGCTTTGTGAATGGTCCAGTACTCCTGGTTTACCCTTTCTGCTGTGGCCAAAATTGGACAGACACGACACTGAGGGATTTCCTCTAAGACTGCCCCTGAGTTTGCAAGCAGCCTAATCTTATGTGGTCTACAAGGACAACCAGAAAGCCAGGTGATAGTTTTTGAAAGTGCTTTGATCTTTAGGCCACTTCTGGGACATGACATCTCCAACATATTGCAGACTTAGGTAGTAATGTGAAGCTCAGCTAAATTCACCTCTGCCTGGGCATCCTGCAAGGCTTTTTCCAGTTTTTCCACTGTAAGCTGAAAAGGCCGAGTGTTTGTTCCAGTAATCTGAAAGACATAAAAGAGATAAAAAAGGCCCAGTTATTTCAATAGAGACTGCCTTGAGCCAATCCCCTAAGAAATGTTCCCTGAAAGAAAACAAAACCCCAGCAATAATGACCTAGTAACCATCTTCTTTTATACTACAGAGAGAATACATAAATAAATAAACTCAAAGAAATGGCCATCATAGGCTGGCCACAAACAGAATTCCCTGGTTATCCTTGAATAACAAAAACAATGCAAGATCTCCATCTTCTCTTCCACCCCGGGAAGAGGTCTTTAGAAAGACAGACATATTTCTCTCTCCAAGGTTCAAAATGGCCATTTTTTTCCTTTTGAGGACTGTTGTTGGGAGCAAGATACAAGAAAAGGACAGAAGTGGAATTCCGATTTACATTCTCAAATTACTTTCTTTCAAATTATGTGCCCAGTTTCTCAGTAATAAACTGGGAAAATGCCCACTGGCTGCAGTGTATCCTTGTTCTGAGAACGGCATTCAGAGGTTCCCAAAGATCAGCACTTCCCAGTAGCAATTTAACTACAGAAGTTGGTATTCCTCAGATCTTACCTTACTGTCTAAAGAGACATACACCAGCTTGACATTACCATAGAGGAAGATACTATGGGTAATACCACCGTAAAAAGGGGTAGCAATCAGAACAGCTTCTGGAACCGAGAAAACAAAATTGGTTATCAACAGGTCACAGTCCTTCTCTCTCCTAATGTGCTTCAGCTAAACATGAAAGCTTTTTTACAGCTGAGCCCTCTGGAAAAACTGCAATGTTACTGCCTTTTCCTTCACTTTATTTTCACATTAATTCCTTAATCTTCCTCAAGAACTCAGGTAAACATGAGTATAGTCTACGTTTAGTCTAGCAAACTAAAACAGTGAAGGCAGACAGGCCAGACACCAAGTGTGAATGCATGACATCTGCAGACCATGGATATGAGGAATTTCAGACCACAATCTTGCAGGAAACAAGAACTTTGCAGTAGCCAATGCCAATTCCACTACTTCATGTCTGTCACACAATATTTAAATGAAGTAACACATTATTTCCCAGCAAAAGACTAAAACGAACAAAAACAAGTTCCAACCATCCACTTACCCCCTGGATCACAAAGGACTGTAGCTAATGCAGAAAATAAAGAGCCGCAACCATTTAAAACAATCACCTACAGAAGAAAGAGAGAAGCTAGTGATAAATCTGTACGTAGAAAGACAACACTATAATAATTCCTGACAATATCACTGAAATAAATTTTTCCCCAATTGTTGAGTAGAATTTTTCTGCTGAAATTCCACTTCTGCCAGAAATAACTTTAATCCTGTTCTTTGTTTCAGAGACAGTGTTCTGGTGCCATTATTGATTCTAATTAACAATTTAGAAAAAGAATTGGCTTTAAGGAGGGAAAAAAACTGGGGAGCAGTTCTGGACTGCTAGGAAAGCAAACTACTTTTCAACAGCTAATACGTGTTATCATCTCTTTGTGGTAATAGCAGCTCTGACCTGCCAAATTTGTGCAAAAGTGGAAACCACTGTCTCATACAGGAGCAGATTTAACTCGTGCAACTAGGAGACAAATGCTCACAGGTACCAACCATGAGTTTCATTCCAAGTGGCAGGGAGAATCTGGTGCCTTGGATCAGCAAAATGATCAGTGGTAACTCCAGTTTATGTCTATGGAGTTCTGCCAAATTACTGCAGCCAGAAAAGCAAAGGCTGGACCAGCTCCTGTTGCATTCAGCACTCAGCAAAGGCAGGAGTCCCTGACCCCTATAGGCACCTGTATCTCTCCCAAGTCAGCAAGTTCTGCAGGTATTTGGGTCTTGATGACTTCCTCACAACAGTACCATGAAGTTTGAAAAGGTCTGTTTTACAGACTAAAACTAACTCTTGGTTCAATCCTGAGGTGTAACATCAGAATGGGATGAAATTAAACTTGATTGAAATAATGGACACTCTTTGCCAAGGCTGAGGGATACAGGCATAGTAGGTCCCTGAGCTGAGTAAGGAGATGAAAACATAAAAGCCCCAAGGAGAGCACTGGCAGAAGGGATTGGCACACAAAAGTGAAGCATGAGACAAATATACAGTAGACCTGAAATGTTTTGGCTGAAGTGTGCATCAAAACCTACTGAAATAAAGAATCACTCTCATTTACATGATAAAAGGCTGCATTCTTACCAAATAATTTGTTTAAAAAAAAGAAGTTGAAACTTATTACCAACAAATACAAAAAATAGACACCAATGAACACTGGATTACCTACATTCTCTGCTTTAAGAGGTGCAGGGGCCTTGCAGTAATAGGTCAAAAATCGAGCTACTTCCTCACGTAAACTGAAAAATACACAAAAGCAAATAGTGATTCAACCTATCCTCCAAGAGGTGGGGCTTTCAAATCAGGTTCACATCTTATGGAAATTAAGTCAGGGCATGGTGAAGTCTGATGAAAATGCCTAGAAAACAGGATAGCATAGGCCCATCCAACCGATATTATTTTTACACACAACAGAGGTCATGGATAATGCTGATAGCAGTGCATGTATTTCTCATGAGCTTTAATCATGCACAGAAGAGAAGGATTAATGTCCCCAAGTAGTCACTACGTTTCAAAGAACTGCTTGGAGTTACTTGACTTGTTAATGTATACAGTGCTTTTAAAACTCTGGTTTATTTAGAAAACTTGCATTTTCTCTCACATAAAAGGGGTTTTAATGGATTAGCTGGTAGGACAGCTAAGTTACAGTTTTGCAAAGAAAAGGATGATTAAATGACCTCGAAAATTTTTAACTAGTGAATGTAGCAGAAGTGGTTAGTATTAATCCATTCTGCTTATTAAACAAGTAGTCAAAAAGAGAAGCACTACAGAAAAGACTTACAACAGATGTCCCTTCCAGTCAGGATACTGAAGCAGTGAAGGCTCCATCAGATTCATATCCGTCTGTGTCAGCTGGGAGCAATGAGAAGAAGTATTAAAAGCACATTCACTGATAAGGGAGACATGGAGATAGATGGAATCCATGTACAGGCACACACCTGCATAGACACACACCTGTGCAACATCAACAGTTGTAAAACTGGATTGGGAAAGCCACTGACCATCAAAATTAATGGAGCTTGGAAAGCAAGGACCAGCAAACAGATCAGTGATAATTTCAGATTAAATGAAGTATGGGCTTCTCCTAAGTTATTGCAGCCAAAACTTCACTGCACAGAGATCTACAAAAGGATACAGAACAGGCAACACACATGATGCCCATAACCAAGATGCCTGCAGAAGACTCTCAGCAAATGAAGCAACCCCAAGAGTGTTTTGCCTAAGCTCTGAGGACAACAGCTTTCAGCTGGAAAGATAAATCCCAGTTGTGAAAGCTTAGGTCTAGACTGCCAGAAGGAGTTAGAAAGAAATTTGAATCACAGTCAGATATGTATTTTCTTTAATAAACTTTCAACCTATTAAATTTTTAATTAATTTCTTTTTAATTAATAGCTTTCATTAATGTCTCAGTTCCACGTTACTGCAGCTCCTTTTTATTTATAATTCCGATGAGTTTTGATAAGTGTTGAAGTATAATGGGAGCTTTCAAAAGACAGACAAAAAATGAAATTATCTTCTGGATAATTCTTCTCCAGGGCAGGCACTTTGTTTTTTATGAGGAGCTCATTCTGCTCTCAAAGACAGATTCACCTGAACTGTGGAGTCCTTTTTAATGTTCATATATAGATAAAATTGGCACACTGCTTTTACTTGAATATTTTCAAGGTTATAAATATCAGGGTTTCACATAATCCAGTTCCATGAAGTTGCAAGGGAAAGCCCAGCATTGATACACATCAATGAGAGAAGGGAACATTTTAGATAAACAAAAAGGGAATAAACAAGTATTATGTACCATGTACCTTCCAAATATTTAATGGCAACCAACTCTGAGTTAATATTTAAAAAAGGTAAAGGTGGGGGGGACACAAGTAGGTGAGAGTGCAAGGGAGGAGGGAAATTCACCATGCAGTGTGAAAATTTTGTACATGATAACAAAACCACAACATTCTGTAGAGGTGTTTTAATAACTGGTGCCAAGCTCTGGAGTTTAAAGACACTGTCCTTATCCCATGCAGAATTATTGCCTGATATTATAGGATTAAAGTTCCTTTATTGAGCTGCAGATGTTCTCGGTGCCTATGTAGCACAGAACTGTGCATCAAATCTTTCTCTTAAACTTATGTAGAGAATGCAACAGAAAACATACCAGCAGACTTGGCCAAAAATGGTTCTGCAATAATAAGAGGAGAACCCTTAAAAATAATGTATTAAGGGCTAAGGAAACCAGATGGGCTAACTGAAAAGAAGACCATCTGAGATCTCACACCACAAAATATTTTCTAATTTAAAGGTCAGAAGTTGGATACAGAAATTGGATACATTATTCAGTGGCAAGAGTTACGTATTTATTTTTCCAAATAGCAAAATTTATTTGCCTACAATCCCAGCTGGTGCTGCATTCACTGAATCCACATTGTAACTCCAGGCTGTGATGACTGAGAACCTGGCAACAGTATCCTTGTTCAACTTGTTGCCACAAGCATGAACACTATAGCTGACAGTCTCAAGTCATTTTCATAAAAAGGCTAATTAAGATGTAGCTAACTACTGTTGCCCTCTGCACTACTTACTGCAGACTTCGTGTTAGTTTAAAGGGGAAAGGACAGTGAAGGAAAAAAGGTACCACCTATGCAGCCTAGAAGACACCTTTTTCGTGCAGGCAGCATCTCTGCCTTACCTGTTCTTTTAGCTGGAAGGCGGAGTAGTGGGGTAGCATCCCCCGAGTCAGTGGAGTGACAGCCAGAAATAAAACAAGGAACATTTTGAAGGTGGGAATTGGTGGAATGGGAGCAACCATGAACTTCAAAATGCAGAGACTGACTGTCCAACCCTAGGCCACCTTCCCATCCCACAGACAACTACAGCTAGTAGTGACACCTGCCCACCTCAAAGGCTGCCACCTGGGCAGTGATTTTAATGGAAATCTAGGAACATTCTTCTACAGCATGGTTCTGTTGTTTCCTTTTGACTTTTTCTGCTTTTTCAGTTGTGCTGTGTGTTTCATTTCTCTGCTTGGTGCAACTGAACCAAGTGAGCAG
The DNA here is from genome assembly GCA_013396655.1 of Campylorhamphus procurvoides. NCBI lineage: Eukaryota > Metazoa > Chordata > Aves > Passeriformes > Dendrocolaptidae > Campylorhamphus > Campylorhamphus procurvoides. The sequence goes on along the minus strand of WBMV01009133.1, from coordinate 66,605 downwards.
GTAGCAGCTAACCCAGCCTGATTTTGAGGGATTTCACTGCTGCCACCCTCACACATTTCAGGTGAGTTCAGAACCCAGTGTCCAAATTTTGTGACTTTATAAGGGACAGATGTGAGAATTCTTGAAATTAATTAGAGTTCAAAACTAATTTCAAAGCATCTGTATTAAATCATCAACTGTCAGCAGGGAAAAATAAAATGCATCTTATTTTCATTTAGTTTTCTGAATCAAGTACGTCCCCAAAGGGAAACCCCCCACAAAGAGGAAGAGAAAAACACCCATGTTCCTATCCTCCTGGAAAAATAACATAAAGTATTCCAAAGTGACTTTCAACAAACACAAAATACACAATGAAAACCTTTACTAGGGAAACCTGAGAAACAGCAGGAACTAGGAAAGTGCAAGCATCGAGGAGGAACTGCACAGAAAATTCAGTGCTTCTTTTTGGAACAGAACTTACCCGCTTAGCCATCAGGTCAAAGCAGAGTTTATTCTCACTGGTGCCAAGGTTTATTATACCCTAGAAAGAGAAACAGTGTATTGTTTATAGACACATAAAACCTGCATACATCACCTTAGCTATCCCTTCACTAAATTCCTTCCAAAAAGCTTACTGAGGAGAAGTCAAAACACAGTTCACATAAACTTCACCATATATAGCTCAAGACATGCATCTATGTGTGTGTTTTTTCGTATATATCCCAAGCACTCAGCTTCTTGGTCAATAAACTATCTGTAAATGAACATGTACTAATGGTTTGTATTTCTTTACAGAATATGTTTACCTTAATCATGAATTCACTCACTGTTATACATAACTAAAAAAGGAACCCTAAAACAACTCAAAAAAAATCTGGGGCTTTCTCTTCTGCAGCAGTTTTAAACAAGGTTTCAGATACATTTCTTTATCTAAAAGCATTTGTGTATCAGTCCCTACCATTCTACTTCACTGATTTGTTAATAGACGACATAAACTTGTAGTCATGAAAAGTGGTTATAACAGTGAATTTTCCCTTCTGAAGAGATGACCCTACATTTCCATATTTATGATTTGGTCATATACAGCATGGCATTAGATCTTGAAGAGTTCAAATCTACTAGCACATTTTCATTATTGAAAGAGCCTGGATGAATAAATTTTTAAAATCTGAAAGAAAATCTAAGCAACTGTATGCTTCTAATATTAAAATAAAAGTCCAATTTTAAGTATTTGTTTAAAAAGCTACTTCCTACATAGACAACAGTTGGTAGAAGTGTCAGCTTGTGCCTCATAACACACCTTGTAACAAAAACTTGCCTACGCTTTTCTAGCTTAAAAATTTAGTTTTCACCCCCTAACACAGAGCAACTAAGTCAGGGCTAATAATAAAATATTTTTAAAGTTTCAAATAGTTCAGTATCTGAACGAAGGATCTAATTAAAAGTAATCCACATATAAATCATTATTTACTATACTTGTTACTCAGTAGTAATTTGCCATGAAGTACTAACACTCAGCCTTTGTGCCACAAGAGGGCTATGATGAGCTACTTAAAACTGAGCAACTGCGTGAAAACAGGCAGAAAAACTGATGAGTGTTGTTAGAAGTAATAAAAAAAAAGTCTACTTAGTAGTCGTGTCTTCTGCACCCATCACCTGAAATGATCAGATATAATCAGATAATCAGAGATGGTCTTCATTCGGTACTAGAGATGATGAGGTGGAAGGAGGAACATAAGCTCTGCTCCTGCAGATTTCTTACATCTTTCAAGGTCTGCTACTGGTAATATTACCCCAACAGGGAAACCAAAGTGTGCCAACCTGAGCTGAACATAGCATTCAGATCTGCAAGGCTACTTCTAATTTGTTTTCCTCAAACAAACAGTTTGATCCGCCTTGTATTAGTGAGATTAAAAAAAACCCACACTTTTAGTGTATTTGTCAGCCACCCTCTAATAAAGTCTTTTTCCTAGAAAGCCAAGAAAACACTTTGAGCTTCTTACTCACATTGGGATTCTTGTCTTCATCATACTTGTCAGCATGATAAGCTTTGTACCCTTCCTCAGTGGAGCCCTGAAACATGTTGGCAAAATTGCCACGAGCAGAGAGATAGGGGCTTCTCTGGAAGCCACTGAGGTTACAGAAGCCATGCATGTCAACCCTTCTCTTGTTAAGAGGACGAACCCTCATTTCTTGCAGGTTATCCCCTCCTCCTCCCATTCCCTCAATTTCAGACAGTGCCTGGCTGAAGTCTAAGCCCCGAGGCATGGCAACGGAGGAGGAGGAGCCACTATGGCTCTGCTTTAGGATGCTGAGCATTTGAGCAAAGACATTGAACATGCGAAACTCATGCTCCCGCTCCAGTTCAAGTCGTCGCTGCTCCAGCTGCATCCGACGCTCCTCCACGTCCAAATCTCGCTGAAATCTGCGTTCTTCCATCTGCAAAAAGCGCTCTTCCATGGCCCGCTGAGATGTCAGAGTCTTCAGCAAGAGATCATCAAGTGGGTCCCTCACACGCTGGCCTTTCCGCTTTTTTCTCAGCCGATGCAAGGCAGAGAAGCCAGACCGGGGAACAACGTTCTGGATCCGTGATGAGTTTGCCATGCTGGGCTCACTGAAACCTGTGAATACATAAAAGCAAGGAAGAAAAAGTAAATGCATGGTAAGCAAAGTGGCATGGACATTCTTTGCCACCTTCCTCTGTTGATCCTAGAAACACCCTTCAACCTACAGTAGGGTTTTACAGAAAAAAATCAAAGTAAAACCTGTCAGGTACATCTTGAGGTTTGCAAATTTTTTTTAAATTTGTTTTTTAACATCACACATTGGGTGCACCATTATGCTGCCAGCTTTATACTCAGCCTCTGTACTAACCTGAATGATCATTGGTTCCCTCCACTGCACTAACTATACAATCACCCCAGTGAAGTGGACATAGCATTTATTCCTGATCCCAGACATTAACTGGTTATCATCTCTCTTCTCCTCCAACATGTCATGCTTTTCCATCAGCCTGTCCTAGACTGTTTTGAAATCCCCAGGATTTACAGACTGTACCCTTCTGGATGGCTAAGCAATGGCGAAGTGTACCTTCAGTGCAGGAGTCTAATCTTCTATAAACAAATACTTTGTTTCTGCCAGTGACTTCTTTTCAAGTCCCACTTAGAAAGCCAGGCAATGATTATTCCCAAGTATTCCTCATTGTCGAGTATCCTAAAATATTAGATCTGAAATATATTTTAAAGAACTCAAAGAAAGTTTCACCTGCAGGTTTGTAATGCAATCATGACAGAAGAGGGTCTCCTGATACAATTCAGCATGAGGACTGCAGACAGCCTTGGTTATGTTCAAATGATACCAAAAGCATGCAGTTGGGTTTTTTTTCCCTCAATGAGGTAAGCACTGTCAGCACTATATGCAAGAATCTAGCACCAACGCCTAACCCAGTTTATGGCTGACATGCCAGCCCTTTGGATTTCATACACAGTGATTAGCCTAGCTCAGTAATTCTAGACTTTATTTACCTGCAGCAAGATACATTTTGGGAATGGCCAGAAGACTATAAATGCAGATAACAGCCTTCTACTTCAAAGTTTTTTGGGATGTGGAAAAACAAGGATCCAAACGTCAGTGTGGGAACCAGATGTCTATCTGTGCCCCAGAAAAAAAAAATCTCTCTTTCTGTGAAAATGGGCAGAAACCTTATGCTGGAATGTAAAAGGCTATCCCTACCTGAAGGTGAAACATTGGTTTCAATGGGAATCTCCACCCTGGAGATGGGAGAGTCGTTCTGGGCCCTCTCCAAGAAGGCTCTCTCCATCTCCTGTTCTTCAGGGGGGCCCTGCTGGTAAGACATGGCTTGTGGGGGTTCTGGGGTCAAGCTGTGGTCATCAGAGTTCACCTCCTCACATTTGATTTCCATCAGTTCAGGGTGCTGGGAGTGTCCAAAGGGCAGGCCCGAGGAGGCGAACTGGTGGTGGTAGCTCTCCACCATGCTGCCCTGCAGCACCTGCTGAGCCATCATGCTGCCGCTCAGGGAGCCGTAGGCCAGGGCCGGCCGGCTGGTCAGCACCCGGTCCATCACCTCGTAGAACTTCCACGTCCGCCCGCCCCGCGGGGCCTTGCTGTTGTCCTTGATGCGCCGGTACTCCAGCTTCATCTTCTTGATCTTCTCGCGGCACTGGTCGCCCGTGCGGTGGATGCCCTTCTCCCGCAGCACCTCGGCGATGCGGTTGAAGACGTGCTGGTTGCGCAAGCAGCTCTCCAGCTCTATCTGCACCGACTCGTCGGCCCAGAGCTGCAGCAGCTCCACCACCTCGGGGTCTGACCAGTTGCTGCCGCGCTCGTACTTCTTCCCCCGAAAATCCATCTCTCCCGGGGGGCGCACCTGCCCCTGCCCTGCCCTGCCCCGCCCCGCAGGGAGGGTTCTCGCACCTCGGCCCTCGAGGGCGCCGGGCCGCCCGGCCTGCCCCAGCCCCTATGGGGCCGCAGGGCCGCGGGCACGGCTCGGCACGGCTCGGCCCGGCACGGCTCGGCTCAGCCCATCCGCTGGAGCCAGGCGGAGCGAGCTAGCGGGGAGCCGGGCCGGCATGTTCACATCCGGGGTGACGCACATGCGTGCAGCCTTATTCCGGGATAACTTTATCCCGTGCCAGGCACTTGTCGCGCTCCCGGGGCCGGGCCGGGCTCCGAGCGGCGCCGCGGGGCTCCTGCCGTCCCTGCCTCCTTCCTTTCCTCCCTGCCTGGCTCCCTCCCTGCGCCTGGCTCGGCCCGGCCCGGTGCTGTGCTGTGCTG